>CM065592.1:3120338-3237318 GCA_033119425.1 Bufotes viridis
AACAGCCATTACTACATGTCTCCAGCCTTTATAGTGTAGAAGTAATGTCATCTATAACACCCGGCATCTGATGACACTTACCTGAGGTATAACAGCCATTACTACATGTCTCCAGCCTTTATAGTGTAGTAGTAATGTCATCTATAACACCCGGCATCTGATAACACCTACCTGAGGTATAACAGCCATTACTACATGTCTCCAGCCTTTATAGTGTAGAAGTAATGTCATCTATAACACCCGGCATCTGCTGACACCTACCTGAGGTATAACAGCCATTACTACATGTCTCCAGCCTTTATAGTGTAGTAGTAATGTCATCTATAATACCCGGCATCTGATGACACCTACCTGAGGTATAACAGCCATTACTACATGTCTCCGGTGCCTTTACTAGTATAAAACCATTAGCCTGCTATTTAAAGACTCAGAGCTGGGTCACTGCCCGGAGTGCTACTTTACTGCAGCTCTAAGGTGGAGCCTCACCTGAAGAAACCTCCCAATTCCCTTCCCCCATTCATGATCCCATACCTGTGGTGACATGGACTGGAAGGTCCTCCTCCACCTCACTCTTACACGGGGGATCGCCCATCATCCGCTCTTCTTCATCCTCCACTTTAATATCAGTCACATCTTCCCCCTGATTTGTCATCTGTAACAATTCAGGACAATACAGCAGATGGGTGGGAAATCTAACAGATCCACAGAAGAGACCCCCACCATCTATGACCCCTCTATGACTGCAGGACCCCCTAAATAGAGGTGTATAGGGCTCAGCTCCATCTACCTGATGGCTCTCTGGGGGCTTCTCCTCTGGACAGTCCTGGGAATACAGAGGACGGGGACATCTCTCGGGGATTTCCTTCTATGAGTCCATCTGTAGGAAACACACAGGGACAGGAGAGATTATTACATGTGATGATGAGATGATGGGAGTAGTAGTCAGGTGACCCATGACAGCCCCCTCCTTACCCTGCTGATCGCCCCATAAATCCGTCTCCTCTTCTTCATCTTTAACCTCAGCCTTAATATCCATCAGATTTTCATCCTAAAGAAGAGAAATGTAAAATGGTCTTTGGGTCAATCCCTTTCTGGTCAGATTCTGGGAGAGACTTCAGCTCCATCTACCTGATGGTTCTCTGGGGGCTTCTCCTCCGGACAGTCCTGGGAATACAGAGGACGGGGACATCTCTCGGGGGGATTTCTCCTCCTGGAGTCAGAACCTATAGGAGATAACACACAGACTGAATACAATACTGAGCGCTGAAATGCGGCAGAGGAGAGCAGGAACCTGCGGGGGATTAGGGTGTAGTTCACCCGCTGCCCTCTGAGTGTCCGGATGATTGGGGTGCGGCAGTCAGCAGCCGGGAAGTCTATGGGCAGCCGGCAGCAGTTTATGAGCCGCAGATTCACCGGACATTTTATAGTTTCCAGGAGAATTTCTGACCCTTCAGTTTTCTGCTTCTAATGGAAAAGAAATAATCTTTGGAAAGTTGTGAGACGTACAGCGTGCAGCATGTTAATATCCGTCTGTCTGAATGTGTACAAACACTTCTGATGACGAGGCTTTAGAATGAATATAAGCCTCAGAAACGTTGAGTGTATGAATGTGAAACATCGAGTAGATATAGACAGGTTTCAAAAAACAAAACTGATGTTCATGGCCAGAAATGAGATGAGGTGAACGTCTGTTAGGAGGCAGCGTGCACGAGACTACTGCAGGATTAGCGCCAGCCTGCTGTCCATATACACAGCTGACAGTGTACTTCACGTACTCCTCGCCTACCCACATGCTTGTTTGTCCCTGGAGGCATAGCAGTGCCCGGACGTTGGATTTTAGAAAGAAGACGCCCCAAGGTATTCCGGGAGGGGTATGGCGAGTTCATGTATAATATCATTTTTTGTCACAAGTTAGAGGAATATGAGACTTTGTAAAAAAATATTTATATATATTAATTTCCGCCAACTTGTGCCAAAAATTAATTTTTTCTGTGAACTCGCCATGCCCCTAACGGAATACCTTGGGGTGTCTTCTTTTTAAAATGGGGCCACTGTGGGGTATTTATACTGCCCTGGCATTTTAGGGCCCCTAAAGTGTAAGAATCCAAATGCGTAAAAATGCCCTGTGAAATCCTAAAGGTACTCGTTGGTTTTAGGGCCCCTTTGCGCATCTTGGCTGCAAAAAAGTGTCACTCATGTGGTATCGCCGTACTCAGGAGAAGTAGGGCAATGTGTTTTGGGGTGTATTTTTACATATACCCATGCTGCGTGAGAGAAATATCTCTGTAAACGACAACTTTTTAAATTTATTTATAAATACGGCGATACCACACGAGTGACACTTTTTTGCAGCCTGGGTGCGTAAAGTCCAACGAGTACCTTTAGGTTTTACAGGGCTGCTCACAATTTAGCCCCGCCCAAAATGCCAGAACTGTAAACACACCCCACAAATGACTCCATTTCGGAAAGTAGACACCCCAAGGTATTCACTGAGGGGCACAGTGAGTCCGTGGGAGATTTTTTTTTTTTTGCCAGAAGTTAGCAGAAATGGAAACTTTATTATTATTATTTTTTTCCTCAGAAAGTGTCATTTTCCGCTAACTTGTGAAAAAAAATGAAATGATACATGAACTCACCAAGCCCCTCCACGAATACTTTGGGGTGTCTTCTATCTAAAATGGTGTCATTTGGGGGGTATTTATACTTTCCTGGCATTCTAGCACCTGAAGAAACATGACAGGCGCTCAGAAAGTCAGAGCTGCTTCAAAATGCCGAAATTCACTTTTTTTGCACCATAGTTTGTAAATGCTATAACTTTTACCCAAACCAATAAATATACACTTATTGCATTTTTTTTAATCAAAAAATTTACAACAAAAAGTGAAAAATGTCGTTAAATTTGTATTAATAGCAAAAAAAGTAAAAATGTCAGCAGCAATGAAATCCCACCAAATGAAAGCTCTATTAGTGAGAAGAAAAGGAGGTAAAATTCATTTGGGTGGTAAGTTGTATGACGGAGCAATAAACGGTGAAAGTAGTGTAGTGCGGAATTGTAAAAAGTGGTCTGGTCATTAAGGGGGTTTAAGCTCCGGGGGGCTGAGGGGGTTAAGGAGCACCATGACAGCGTTCTTGCTGGGCACCCGGGGAGTAGAGCCACAGTGGATCTCATTGCTCGCAGATTCTGGTGAGGGGTTTGGGGCAGCCTGCGAGACCTGCGCTCGTGCCAAGGTCCCTCATTCACGGCCATCGGGATCTCTCCTTCCGTTTCCCATACCGTCCCGTCCTTGGACGCATCTGTCCATGGACTTCATTACGGGCTTGCCTCGCTCCTCGGGGAAGACTGCGATTCTGGTGGTAGTGGACCGTTTTAGCAAAATGGCGCATTTTATTCCTTTTCCTGGGTTATCCAATGCTAAGACGCTGGCGCAAGCGTTTGAAGCATTCCTTCTGACATCGTTTCACACATTTGTTTCCAGATTCTGGAAGGCCTTCTGTTCTCGCTTCACCCGCAGTCGAATGGTCAGACCGAACGCGTCAATCAGAATCTGGAGACATATCTGCGCTGTTTTTTTTGCGGAGAATCAGGAGAGTTGGTGTTCTTTTTTGTCCCTTGCTGAGTTTGCTTTGAATAACCGTCACCAGGACTCCTCTGATAAGCCACCATTTTTTGGTGCATATGGGTTTCATCCGCAGTTTGGGACATTCTCTGGAGAGGGGTCTTCTGGTTTACCTGATGAGGAGAGATTTTCCTCGTCCTTGTCTCTTATTTGGCAAAAGATTTAGGGTAATCTAAAGAGGATGAGTGAGAGATATAAGCGTGTGGCAGATAAGAGACGTGTGCCTGGTCCGGACCTGAATGTGGGTGATCTGGTGTGGTTGTCTACAAAGAACATCAAACTGAAGGTTCCCTCCTGGAAGTTGGGTCCTAGGTTTATTGGGCCTTACAAGATCTTATCCGTCATCAATCGCGTTGCTTTCCGTCTTGATCTTCCTCAGACTTCAAAGATCCATAATGTTTTTCACAAGTCCCTACTGAAACCTTACATCCAACCTACTGTTCCTTCCTCTTTGCCTCCTCCCCCGATTTTAGTTGATGGTAATCTTGAATTTCAGGTCTCCAGGATTGTGGATTCTTGCATTATCCGCGGTTCTCTTCAGTACCTCGTTCATTGGGAGGGTTATGGTCCTGAAGAGAGGATGTGGGTCCCACTGGCGGACATTAAGGCCACTCGTCTCATTAAGGCTTTCCATCGGTCTCATCCTGAGAAGGTCGGTCCTGAGTGTCCGGAGTCCACCCATAGAGGGAGGGGTACTGTCACCGCCAGTTCGGTGAGAAGGTCAGAGAGACGTTCTTCCCTACCTTTTGCATGACGTTCTTTGTTTTGGTTTCACTTTGTCAGCTCCTTTCCTTCTGCCAGGTGTCACTCATTTAGACTAATTGTCTTCCTTTATATTCCCTCCCATACTGCCTCTCCTTGCGGTTTACACTACTTCCTGGATGAAGTGTTCACTGCTGGAGGCTGCTGCTGCTGTTTGCTCAGATAAGTTGTAGCGGACTGGACCGTGTACCAGAGTCTGCCCAGTTTCCTGGAAGGGACTGCTTGCTCGCCTCCTGCCCTGCGACTATGGCCCCATGTATGCTTGTCCTGTTTGAGCGGTGATACCCCAGATAGCTCTGCTATGGAGCCCATTCGTATAATGAAAGACTATGGGAAAGACTTTAGCTCCATGGCAATTGAACTGGATGAGTGTGGTCTGAGCGCCATTCAATAATGTGCGCTCAGACCTAAGCTATCTGGGGATATGTTGCATGTATATGTTTTATGTAGTAATTGTAACATTGTGTAATTTTATGTCCTTTTGCAACCATGTGCTCAATGGAGTCTGCCTCTATCCCTGGATATAATTGGATTATTTTCCCCATTGTCTCCAGGAGAGAGGGCTCTGTAAAACCAGTTTGAACCAGAAAAGCCATGCTTCATTGGGTCAAATAGGACTTTCCCTTAACTTTTTAACCCCTGGTCTGATTCGTGTCATTAACCTGAATGAATTGATTGTGAATATGTAGTTTTTAAGTGAATAGTGATGTATAGTTTTAAAGTTATTAAAATGTATAAAAAAGTGTAACTTTTCAGCTTGGAGATAATTGAGTAGACGCAGTAATTGACTCAACTATCTCCTAAGCAGAGGTGAGGGATATGCTGAGTGTCTGTATTGTGCCATTGTATGTGCTGTAATGTGTTTATTGGTTGTTCTGCAAAACCCTGGGGGCTGTAATGTGTTTGGGAATAGGAGGCTGTATGGGCCAGTAAAGGGGAGTTCCTGCTTGACCCTCAAAGTGAAGTGTCGTCTCGTTATTGGGGGGGGATTTATTGCATGCTGTTCCAGTCTGACTGCTAGGAGTGCAAACCTATTCGTATGGTTCCTATTCAACTGTCTACAGCATTCAGAGGCTTGAGAGGATTCGTATGCTTCTCAGGTTCGGTGATTGAGGTGTCTGCTAGAGTGCTTGGAGTCCTCAGGAAACGCTAGGAGCATCCTTTAACGGAGGTACCCAGTCTGGGTGCCAGGCGATCCGTTACATTGGTGGCAAGCGGTGGGATGGCGTCCTAGTGCGAGGTAAAGCAGCTCGTTCGTGGAATTACAAATTGAGGGCAACGCTAGCACTCATACCCAACTTCAGGAGAACAAGCATGGCACCCAGCTACACGCAGGAGGAATTTGACAGAGTGCTGAGATCACGGCTGATTTTCTTCGGACCCAACCCCTCGGAGAAATCTGTGCAGTTCGTGAGGAGGTTAACAGCAGAGTACCTGCAGTTCATGGCAGATGGTATCGTCCGCCCTCCCCAGCGGCTGAGTGCGTTCCGGAGAGCTGAAGGTGCCATCCTTCCCCCCAGCGGCAGTGTGAGTCCCAGGGAGCTGAAGGTGTCGTCCTTCCTCCCCAGCGGCAGTGTGTACCCCAGGGAGCTGAAGGTGTCGTCCTTCCTCCCCAGCGGCAGTGTGTAGTTACAGAGGGCCGAAGGTGTCGTCCTTCTCCCCAGCGGCAGTGTGTAGCTCCAGGGGGCCGAAGGTGTCGTCCTTCCTCCCCAGCGGCCGTGTGTAGCTACAGAGGGCTGAAGGTGTCGTCCTTCCTCCCCAGCGGCAGTGTGAGCTACAGGGAGCTGAAGGTGTCGTCCTTCCTCCCCAGCGGCAGTGTGTAGTCCAGGGAGCTGAAGGTGTCGTCCTTCCTCCCCAGCGGCAGTGTGTACCCCAGGGAGCTGAAGGTGTCGTCCTTTCTCCCCAGCGGCAGTGTGAGTTACAGAGGGCCGAAGGTGTCGTCCTTCCCCCCCAGCGGCCGTGTGAGTTACAGAGGGCCAAAGGTGTCGTCCTTTCCCCCCAGCGGCCGTGTGAGTTACAGAGGGCCGAAGGTGTCGTCCTTTCTCCCCAGCGGCCGTGTGAGTTACAGAGGGCCGAAGGTGTCGTCCTTCCTCCCCAGCGGCAGTGTGAGTTACAGAGGGCCGAAGGTGTCGTCCTTCTCCCCAGCGGCAGTGTGAGTTACAGAGGGCCGAAGGTGTCGTCCTTCCTCCCCAGCGGCAGTGTGAGTTACAGAGGGCCGAAGGTGTCGTCCTTCCCCCAGCGGCAGTGTGAGTTACAGAGGGCCGAAGGTGTCGTCCTTCTCCCCAGCGGCAGTGTGGTGTTACATGGGGCCGAAGGTGCCGTCCTTGCTCCCCAGCAGCAGTGTGAAGTCACATGGAGCTGAAGGTGTCGTCCTTCCCCCCCAGCGGCCGTGTGAGTTACAGAGGGCCGAAGGTGTCGTCCTTCCCCCCCAGCGGCAGTGTGAGTTACAGGGGGCCGAAGGTGCCGTCCTTGCTCCCCAGCAGCAGTGGGTGTTACATGGAGCTGAAGGTGCCGTCCTTGCTCCCCAGCAGCAGTGGGTGTTACATGGAGCTGAAGGTGCCGTCCTTGCTCCCCAGCGGCAGTCTACAGTACAGGGAGAGGAGCTTGTTACCCCCTCTGCCCAGCAGCAGTCTACTGTTCAGGGAGAGGAGCTGGTTACCCCCTCTCCCCAGCAGAAGCATAACCCACCAAGGGGAGACACTAAGCCCCTCACCAGCGCAGATGGGACCGCGGTCTCTGCGCCCAAGCTACAGGGAGTACGGAGGGTCAGCCCTGCTCCCCAGCGGCAGAATATTTTACCAGGAGGGGAGAGTCTTGTCCCCCTCCCCAGCAGCAGCCTAGCCCACCAAGGGAGACAGTAAACCCCACAACAGTGCAGATGGGACCATAATCTCTGCACCTGCACCACTGGAGATATGGACAGTCTGTCCTGGTCCCCAACAACAGGACAAGGTATTGGAAGAGAAGGCGGTTTGTTTTCCCGTAATACAAGAGAGGACGTCGCAGGAGAGGAGCCTGTTACCCCTTCTCCCCAGCAACCGCTTTATCCAACCAGGAGAGAGGACACCCTGGTTACTTTTTCCCAGACTATGGATTTCCCACTGGATACATGTGGCAGGAGAACACCAGGACAGCTACACCGGGTAAGAAAGGCCGACCGACTATCAGAGCCCCAGACAGATTGGAGGTCTGGAGTCTGGATAGTCTCTTTGGTAAAGGGGAGAAATGTAGCGGACTGGACCCTGTACCAGAGTCTGCCCCAGTTTCCTGGAAGGGACTGCTTGCTCGCCTCCTGCCCTGCGAATATGGCCCCATCTATGCTTGTCCTGTTTGAGCGGTGATGCCCCAGATAGCTCTGCTATGGAGCCCATTCGTATAATGAAAGACTATGGGAAAGACTTTAGCTCCATGGCAATTGAACTGGACATGTGTGGTCTGAGCACCATTCAATAATGTGCGCTCAGACCTAAGCTATCTGGGGATATGCTGCATGTATATGTTTTATGTAGTAATTGTAACATTGTGTAATTTTATGTCCTTTTGCAACCATGTGCTCAATGGAGTCTGCCTCTATCCCTGGATATAATTGGATTATTTTCCCCATTGTCTCCAGGAGAGAGGGCTCTGTAAAACCAGTTTGAACCAGAAAAGCCAGGCTTCATTGGGTCAAATAGGACTTTCCCTTAACTTTTTAACCCCTGGTCTGATTCGTGTCATTAACCTGAATGAACTGATTGTGAATATGTAGTTTTTAAGTGAATCTGATGTATAGTTTTAAAGTTATTAAAATGTATAAAAAAGTGTAACTTTTCAGCTTGGAGATAATTGAGTAGACGCAGTAATTGACTCAATTATCTCCTAAGCAGAGGTGAGGGATATGCTGAGTGTCTGTATTGTGCCATTGTATGTGCTGTAATGTGTTTATTGGTTGTTCTGCAAAACCCTGGGGGCTGTAATGTGTTTGGGAATAGGAGGCTGTATGGGCCAGTAAAGGGGAGTTCCTGCTTGACCCTCAAAGTGAAGTGTCGTCTCGTTATTGGGGGATTTATTGCATGCTGTTCCAGTCTGACTGCTAGGAGTGCAAACCTATTCGTATGGTTCCTATTCAACTGTCTACAGCATTCAGAGGCTTGAGAGGATTCGTATGCTTCTCAGGGTCGGTGATTGAGGTGTCGGCTAGAGCGCTTGGAGTCCTCAGGAAACGCTAGGAGCATCCTTTAACGGAGGTACCCAGTCTGGGTGCCAGGCGATCCGTTACATAAGTCTTTTCCCTTTATTGTGTTTCCTTGCTGGCTTGATTCTAGGTGACCCTGACTCCGTCCGTATTCAGTGCAGGGAGCCGGTGGCCGTGTCCCCTCACTACTATAGGGTTTTCAGGAGTCACACAGTCTTAGGTACGTGGGCATGCAATCGTCTACCATTGAGGCCTTTGCATGTGTAGCAGTCAGGGAGAGCTCTTAGGGTTTTATAGGGCTCACCTGTATGCTCCTTAGTTTGGGATCAAGCCAGTCAGTCGTTTACTATAACTTCCAGCAATCTGCAACTTCATTCGTGACAACGTGTCAATCAAGCAAAAATGAGACGGTCATGGGCGGCCTCCTGCCCGCTGTGTAACTGTGCTAGAGCGAGTGTGAATGGAAGTGCAGGCAGCTCCTCCGCACAGGGGGGGCTCTGGGGATACAGTGGCAATACAGCGCAGCCGGTAAAGCCATGACTGCAGCCTGTAATCTGGGTGAGGACATCTACATCACTGCAGCCTGTAATCTGGGTGAGGACATCTACATCACTGCAGAGTGTAATCTGGGTGAGGACATCTCCATCACTGCAGGGTGTAATCTGGGTGAAGAGAAGGAGATAACATTTCCATCACTACAGGGTGTAATCTGGGTGCGGAAATCTCCATCACTGCAGGGTGTAATCTGGGTGGGGACATCTCCATCACTGCAGGGTGTAATCTGGGTGAGGAAATCTCCATCACTGCAGGGTGTAATCTGGGGGAGGACATCTACATCACTGCAGCCTGTAATCTGGGTGAGGACATCTACATCACTGCAGAGTGTAATTTGGGTGAGGACATCTACATCACTGCAGGGTGTAATCTGGGTGAGGACATCTCCATCACTGCAGAGTGTAATCTGGGGGAGGACATCTACATCACTGCAGAGTGTAATCTGGGTGAGGACATCTCCATCACTGCAGGGTGTAATCTGGGTGAGGACATCTCCATCACTGCAGGGTGTAATCTGGGTGAGGACATCTCCATCACTGCAGGGTGTAATCTGGGGGAGGACATCTCCATCACTGCAGGGTGTAATCTGGGGGAGGACATCTCCATCACTGCAGGGTGTAATCTGGGTGAGGACATCTCCATCACTGCAGGGTGTAATCTGGGGAGGACATCTCCATCACTGCAGGGTGTAATCTGGGTGAGGACATCTCCATCACTGCAGGGTGTAATCTGGGTGAGGACATCTCCATCACTGCAGGGTGTAATCTGGGTGAGGACATCTCCATCACTGCAGGGTGTAATCTGGGTGAGGACATCTCCATCACTGCAGGGTGTAATCTGGGGAGGACATCTCCATCACTGCAGGGTGTAATCTGGGTGAGGACATCTCCATCACTGCAGGGTGTAATCTGGGTGAGGACATCTCCATCACTGCAGGGTGTAATCTGGGGAGGACATCTCCATCACTGCAGGGTGTAATCTGGGTGAGGACATCTACATCACTGCAGGGTGTAATCTGGGTGAGGACATCTACATCACTGCAGGGTGTAATCTGGGTGAGGACATCTACATCACTGCAGGGTGTAATCTGGGTGAGGACATCTCCATCACTGCAGGGTGTAATCTGGGTGAGGAGATGACATCTCCATCACTGCAGGGTGTAATCTGGGGAGGACATCTCCATCACTGCAGGGTGTAATCTGGGTGAGGACATCTCCATCACTGCAGGGTGTAATCTGGGTGAGGACATCTCCATCACTGCAGGGTGTAATCTGGGTGAGGACATCTCCATCACTGCAGGGTGTAATCTGGGTGAGGACATCTCCATCACTGCAGGGTGTAATCTGGGTGAGGACATCTCCATCACTGCAGGGTGTAATCTGGGTGAGGACATCTCCATCACTGCAGGGTGTAATCTGGGTGAGGACATCTCCATCACTGCAGGGTGTAATCTGGGTGAGGACATCTCCATCACTGCAGGGTGTAATCTGGGTGAGGACATCTCCATCACTGCAGGGTGTAATCTGGGGAGGACATCTCCATCACTGCAGGGTGTAATCTGGGGGAGGACATCTACATCACTGCAGGGTGTAATCTGGGTGAGGACATCTACATCACTGCAGGGTGTAATCTGGGGAAGGACATCTCCATCACTGCAGGGTGTAATCTGGGGGAGGACATCTACATCACTGCAGGGTGTAATCTGGGGGAGGACATCTACATCACTGCAGGGTGTAATCTGGGGGAGGACATCTACATCACTGCAGGGTGTAACCTGGGTGAGGACATCTCCATCACTGCAGGGTGTAATCTGGGTGAAGACAAGGAGATGACATCTCCATCACTACAGGGTGTAATCTGGGGGAGGACATCTACATCACTGCAGGGTGTAATCTGGGTGAGGACATCTCCATCACTGCAGGGTGTAATCTGGGTGAGGACATCTCCATCACTGCAGGGTGTAATCTGGGGGAGGACATCTCCATCACTACAGGGTGTAATCTGGGGGAGGACATCTACATCACTGCAGGGTGTAATCTGGGGGAGGATATCTCCACCACTGCAGGGTGTAATCTGGGTGAGGACATGTCCATCACTGCAGGGTGTAATCTGGGGGAGGACATGTCCATCACTGCAGGGTGTAATCTGGGTGAGGACATCTCCATCACTGCAGGGTGTAATCTGGGTGAGGACATCTCCATCACTGCAGGGTGTAATCTGGGTGAGGACATCTCCATCACTGCAGGGTGTAATCTGGGGGAGGACAGGGAGGTGACATCTATACGACTCCAGGTCTGCGTTTGGTGTAGAACCTGATGTCGGAGCCGCCACGTCTTGCGCTCTGGAGGTAAGCCTATATACAATGCTGAGGATGGACGGCGGCTATTATATAAGGGGCGGCCATGTTGGAGAGCAGACGCCTCCGGCTCTGGTGAACGCCCTGACAGGGGCCACATAGGCAGCATTACTCCCCTGGATGGTGGGCCCCCCCAGAAGCGAACAGAGGCAGGGGCCACACAAGGAGCCTGGAGCCGCTATCTCCCATGATGGCCGCCCTGGCTCACCCCTCACATCTCCCAGGGAGCCATGTCTGCCGCAGTCTGGGAGAACTGGCTGCCCCAGGGAGGACTGATATGTGCACGGCATAACCCAGGCAGGTCTGCCCGACACGTGACCTGAAACCACGTGACCACAGACACCAACAAGATCCCGCAGTGTCAGCCCTAACCAGACCCATCCACAGCCCATTACCTTGGAGATGAGCCTCCATCATGGCGGCCGGCTGCAGCGTCTTCATAGACACAAAGAGAGGAAGGTGACGTCATCGTCATGTGACCAGATCAGGAAGAGGCGGAGCTCAGCTTTACACAGGGTAAGAAGTAGCCAATAGCCTGTGTTAACGTCAAGTCACGTGAGGGGGCGGAGCCGCCAAGAATCCTACAGTACATCCAGCAGTGTCAGCCCTGACCAGACCCATCCACAGCTCCTGTTACCCGGGAGGGGAGCCTCCATCATGGCGGCCGGGAGCAGATCCTCCTCTGGCTCCGCCCACAATGAACCGCCACATCTAACGTACAGCACTGAGCAACAGGACCTGCGGTGACATCACAGTCATGTGACCAGAGCAGGAAAGGTCGGAGCTCAGCAGTGCAGACAGGTGGTCTGTGACGTCACTGGTCACATGCTCCTTCATGGTCACATGACCAAATGTGTGCAGCGCTGACAAACCCAGACTGCAAGAGCTTCATGGGGACAGCATATGGAGCTCCTATATGAGGGGCAGGTGGTGTATTCTGGGGACATGAGGGTGCAGATCTGTCTCCCTGGATGGGGTGACCCGGGGCGCGATCTCCCTGGATGGGGTGACCCGTGGTGCAGACTCCCTGGATGGGGTGACCCGGGCGCGGCCTCCCTAGATGGGGTGACCAGGGGCGCGATCTCCCTGGATGGGGTGACCCGTGGTGCAGACTCCCTAGATGGGGTGACCCGGGGCGTGGTCTCCCTGGATGGGGTGACCCGGGGCGCGGTCTCCCTAGATGGGGTGACCCGGGGCGCGGTCTCCCTAGATGGGGTGACCCGGGGCGCGGCCTCCCTAGATGGGGTGACCCAGGGCGCGGTTTACCTAGATGGGGTGACCCAGGGGTGGTCTCCCTTGATGGGGTGTGGCAATGTGGGGGCAGTGGGGTATCTGTGGGTATAGGGGACCCATGCAGGGGTACTTGTCCTGCTGGAGTGGGGGGCATGAGCAGGGGTCCTAGGACCTTTAGTGTAGTCAGGGGCCCGTCCGTTGTAGTACGGTTATGCGGTATAGGAGCTGCACCGTCTGCAGTAGGGGGTGTTGCTGTGAATTGGCTCAGGGCAGGTACAGGGGCTTGTACGGCAGGGATGTCTGGAATGTGGCCCTCGGTTTGGGCTTCATGTGGTGGTTTGGAGTTTAATGCCTCATCTTACATTCTCTGCTTATGTGGCTGTGGGGACAGGTCTGTGTTTTTCCCCATAGATCTTATTCCTAGGAGCTGAATGGCACAAGAGAGGGGTGTCCAGTCACTAAAGCCAGGGGAGGGGAGCGCTCCAGTGCTGGATCCCGTACACAGGCGGAGGAGCGCTCCGGTGCTGGATCCCATACAGAGACAGAGGAGCGCTGCGGTGCTGGATTCCGTACAGAGGCGGAGGAGCGCTCCGGTGCTGGATCCTGTACAGAGGCAGAGGAGCACTCCAGTACTGAATCCTGTACAGAGGCAGAGGAGCGCTTCAGTGCTGGACCCAATACAGAAACAGAGGAGAGCTCCGGTGCTGGATCCTGTACAGACACAGAGGAGCCCTCCGGTGCTGGATCCCGTACAGAGGCGGAGGAGCGCTCCAGTGCTGGATCCCGTACAGAGACAGAGGAGCGCTCTAGTGCTGGATCCCGTACAGAGGCGGAGGAGCGCTCCCGTGCTGGATCCTGTACAGAGGCGAGGGAGTGCTCCGGTGCTGGACCCCATACAGAAACAGAGGAGAGCTCCAGTACTGGATCCTGTACAGACACAGAGGAGCCCTCCGGTGCTGGATCCCGTACAGAGGCGGAGGAGCGCTTCGATGCTGGATCCCGTACAGAGGCAGAGGAGTGCTCCGGTTCTGGATCCTGTACAGATGCACAGGAGCGCTCCAGTGCTGGATCCTGTACAGAGGCGGAGGAGCGCTCCAGTACTGGATCCTGTACAGACACAGAAGAGCCCTCCAGTGCTGGATCCCGTACAGAGGCGGAGGAGCGCTTCGATGCTGGATCCCGTACAGAGGCAGAGGAGCGCTCCGGTTCTGGATCCTGTACAGATGCACAGGAGCGCTCCAGTGCTGGATCCCGTACAGAGGCGGAGGAGCGCTCCAGTACTGGATCCTGTACAGACACAGAGGAGCCCTCCAGTGCTGGATCCCGTACAGAGGCGGAGGAGCGCTCCAGTACTGGATCCTGTACAGACACACAGGAGCGCTCCGGTGCTGGATCCCGTACAGAGGCGTAGGGGCGCTTCGATGCTGGATCCCGTACAGAGGCAGAGGAGCGCTCCGGTTCTGGATCCCGTACAGATGCACAGGAGCGCTCCAGTGCTGGATCCTTCTACAACCTGCCGTGTGCCCATACAGCAGTTTACAACCACATATGGGGTATTTCTGCAAACTACAGAATCAGGGCAATAAATATTGAGTTTTGTTTGGCTGTTAACCCTTGCTTTGTTACTGGAAAAATTGATTAAAATGGAAAATATGAAAAAAATAGCTTCTTTGGGACCGTTTTTATTTTTTGTTATCTACATCGTTGATCTGACAGGTTAGATCGTGTGCTATTTCTATAGAGCAGGTTGCTACGGATGCGACAATACCAAATATGACTACTTTTTGGGAATTTTTGTTTCAATTTTTCATAATAAAGCATTTTTGAAAAAAATGATTTTTTAGTGTCTCCTCATTCTGAAAGCCATATATTTTATTTCTTATTTTTTCGGCGACTGTCGTATGTAGGGGCTCATTTTTTGCAGGATGAGATGGCGGTTTGATTGGCACTATATTGGGGTGCATATGACATTTTGGTCGCTTGCTATTACACTTTTTGTGATGTAAGGTGACAAAAATGGCTTTTGACACCGTATTTATAGTATTTTTTTTTGCTGTGTTCACCTGAGAGGTTAGGTCATGTGTTATTTTTATAGAGCAGGTTGTTACGGACACGGCGATACCTAATATGTATACTTTTTTAAAAAATTATGTTTTAGTGTCTCCATAATCTGAGAGCCATATTTATTTTGGTGATTGTCCTATGTAGGGGCTCATTTTTTGCGGGATGAGATGACGATTTGATTAGTACTATTTTGGGAGGCATATGTCTTTTTGATCGCTTGGTATTACACTTTTTGTGATGTGAGGTGACAAAAATGTTTTTTTTAACACTGTTTTTATTTTTTTACAGTATTTTCCTGAGGGGTTAGATCATGTGATATTTTTATAGAGAAGATGTTTACGGATGCGGCGATACCTAATATGTTTACTTTTATTTATTTATTTAACACAATAACAGAATTTTAGGAAAAGAAATCATGTTTTAGTGTCTCCATAGTCTGGGAGTCATATTGTTTTTATTTTTTTGGGCGATTGTGCTATATAGGGTCTCATTTTTTTGCAGGATGAGATGTCGGTTTGATTGGTGCTATTTTGGGAGGCAAACGCCTTTTTGATCGCTTGATATTACACTTTTTGTGATGTAAGGTGACAAAAAATGGCTTTTTTACACAATTTTTTTTTTGTTTTATTTTTGTGGTGTTCACCTGAGGGTTTAGGTCATGTGATATTTTTATAGAGCAGGTTTTTACAGACACGGCGATACCTAATATGTGTAGTGTATTTTATTGTTTAATTTTTATTCAGTGATAAATGTGATTTTTTTATTTTTACTTTTTTCTCACTTTTTTTTTTTACATTTTTTTGACCCAGGCCCACTTGGTTCTTATAGATAGAGTGGGTCTGATGCCTGTATTTTTTACTTTAAACTTAGCCTTTAGCAGAAGATCAGAGTTACTGTTGCCATGGTAACCATCACCCGCTGCCAAAACAGAGCAGTGGATGATGGGGAAGAAGGGGAGCCCCCTCATCAAGAATCGGGGGCACAGCAGCCTCCGATGTAAGAGGGAGGGAGCTCCCTCGCTGTTAACCCCTTCCATACAGCGGTCCGCACCAGCACAGATGTCAGCAGTTTATAGCAGAGTGTCAGCAATGTGCTTACACTCTGCTATACCACTCGGCCACCAGGGAAGATTAGAGAGGAGGCAGGCGGGGTATCGCGATCCCGCCCGCCGCACCGCCTGCAACTGGACACCCCCCCTGCATCGCCCGCCGGCACAAGATCATTCAGGGCTGCAGAGGGGGGGGTTAAAAATTAAAATATTAAGGATTTTGAAGTTTCTCATCAGGACCCCCCTCGGCATTGTGCCAAGGTACCTGCTGAATGATATCAGCAGGTACCTTGTCCCGCCCGTCGTGATCGGAACTACACAGGACATACAGTTGTGTTCAAAATGATTCAGCCCCCACTGAAATTGAGTGTTTTCTCCAGTTTGACATTGATTTTGATCATTTCCGTCGTCTTGTTTACAATAAATCACAGAGGCCCTTGTAAGTCAGACAAATATAACAGAACATTTATAATGAAATCACCACAAATGTCTTTTCTGTGCTCACATCATTATCAGTTTTATTCACCCCCCAAGTGACATTCAGTCTTAGTACTTAGTACAACATCCTTCTCCAGGTATAACAGCTTTTACACGTGAAGCATAGCCTGACACAAGTGTCTTGCAGCGATCTACGGGAATCTTCGGCCATTCTTCATGGGCAAAAGCCTCCAGTTCAGTCCCATTCTTAGGCTTGCGCGCTGCAACTGCTTTCTTTAAGTCCCACCAGAGGTTCTCAATCGGATGTAAGTCTGGTGACTGCGATGGCCACTTCAAAATGTTCCAGCCTTTAATCTGCAGCCATGCTCTAGTGGACTTGGAGGTATGCTTGGGATCATTGTCCTGTTGAAAGGTCCAACGTCTCCCAAGCCTCAGGTTTGTGACGGACTGCATCACATTTTCATCCAATATCTCCTGGTACTGAAGAGAATTCATGGTACCTTGCACACACTGAAGCTTCCCTGTACCTGTAGAAGCAAAACAGCCCCAAAGCATGATTGAGCCCCCGCCATGCTTCACAGTAGGCAAGGTGTTCTTTTCTTCATAGGCCTTGTTCTTCCTCCTCCAAACATAGCGTTGATCCATGGGCCCAAACAGTTCTAATTTTGTTTCATCAGTCCACAGAACACTATCCCAACTTTGTGGTTTGTCCACATGACTTTTGGCATACTGCAGTCGACTCTTCTTATTCTTTGGAGACAGCAGGGGTGCGCCTGGGAGTTCTGGCATGGAGGCCTTCATTACGCAGTGTGCGCCTTATTGTCTGAGCTGAAACTTCAGTACCCGCATCTGACAAATCTTTTTCAGTTCCTCAGCAGTCACACGGGACTTTTCTCCACTTTGCGCTTCAGGTAGCGCACAGCAGTCGAAGTCAGCATCTTCTTTCTGCCACGACCAGGTAGCGTTTCAGCAGTGCCCTTTGCCTTGAATTTGCGAATGATGCTTCCTATGGTGTCTCTTGGTATGTTTAACATCTCTGCAATCTTCTTATAGCCATTGCCCTTCCTGTGAAGAGAAATCACCTCTTCTCTTGTCTTCCTGGACCATTCTCTTGACTTCACCATGTCTGTAAACACACCAGTAAATGTCTAGAAGGAGCCGCGTATCACAGTCATTTTACATCTGCCTAATTGGGGCTTATTCTGCTTGATTGCTGCTCCTTGACGTCCACAGGGGTTTTCAATACCTGATGGAAAACACTTGAATGAACCTCTGTTCTTAAGAGTGGTCGTCTTTAAGGGGTTGAATAATTGTGTCAATGAAGAAATCACAAAAAAACATTTAATACTGTATTACAAAAACAATTGATGTCATTTTAGTTGCATTTGGTTCTTTAAAAAGTCCTTGTAAGATTTCATTCTGAACACAATTACAAATGTGCACGAAATTCCCTAAAACCCTTTACAGCATTGGGGGTTGGATAATTTTGAACACAACTATACATGTACGTCCTATGTCCTTAAGGCTGGGTTCACACTTGAGCGTATTTGATATCCGCGTTTAACGCGCGTTTTTGTCCATAGTCATCGCTCGTATTACGCGCATTTGTGTGATTGACAGCAGTGTTGTCCAATGAAAATACAGCCCTGTCTATATGAAAGGTGTCCAATGAGAGAGAAATGCTGGTGGGAAATTTCATGTGTGGGGAGAGTGGATTGTTTGCAGTCATGGAATTCTCCAGAAGGCGACCAATGGCGGCAATTGTTGCAGCAATCCATCTCAGACGTTTGCGGCGAAGGAGAGAGAGCAGGCGACGCTTCTGGGTCCATCCTATCATTGCCAATCGACAGGAAAGGGGACAGTTCTGGGCACTGTACGAGACCCTCCGGGCCCAGGAAGACAAATTTTTTTCCTACACGCGGATGTCCATCACCAGGTTTGTACATATACAATAGTTATAGTAGTGGTGGTCCAATTGTGAAGGTACCAGTTTTAGTTTTTTGGTATTGTTAACCCTCACCATTTTCATTTTCAACATCTTGGATGAGCTCCTGGGGTTGTTGGGCACCCGTTTAGAACGTCAGGACACCTTCATGCGGGACAGTATACCCCCAGCGGAAAGACTGATTATTACTTTGCAGTAAGTAGGCTCTAATTGTGGCCTTATAAAGCATTTGCATTGTGTGGTGACTGGATATTAGTGTGCCCTTTGTTATTTTCTACTGGTGGTTGTCACGTTTGAGTGTTTGTGCGGGGGGGTATTGGATGGGTATGCTTTTTAAATTTGGCATATAGATACCATACATACATAGTTTACCCACATTTTTCCATACGGAGCCACTCACTTCGAAATAAGAGTCCCAAAAACTTTGCGAATGTTTTTTTTGGGGAAAAGTAATAACGTCTTACAGTTCCTCAAAAAATGCGCAAACTGTATTTAACAAAATCCACATAACTCGTACTTTTTAACTTAAAATTATTAGGTAATTTTCCTATATTAACAATGAAGGTCGAACACACCTGATGCACCAAATTATGTATAATAAATGTGGAGCCCCAGTTATGGGTCTACAACACAATGAAAGCCAGATATCCCTCAAAGGAAGGAAAACCAAGCAAAGGGGTGTCTCCATTACAGAGATCACCAAATCCACCATATTAAGTGGCCCCTATGTCAATATCCTGCTTTTTTACAAGCTTTAAGGATGTGATGGGGAAAACCTAAGCCAGTTATCCATCCACAGACAGCTGTTTCGGGGTGTGGCCCCTCATCAGTGTGGAGTAGGATTCTGGCTAACCAGGAGCAATGCCTCGGAGACTACTCAAACACAACAATAGCTGATCTCAGGGAGACCAGCCACAAAAAACACAGCGGAGCCTCACCTAAGAGTCTCAACACAGCAATCCGAAGTGCAAAGCTTATTTTAATTATGTATGCTATTTCTCAAAGGTTTTGGTATTGTGGGAAGCAAAATGTGGCTCTGGATCCCGCCTGATTGATGGGCAGGTTGCATTTGAGTGGTGATGGAGGTGTTGTTGCCCATGCTGGTGGAGGGATAGCTGTATGATGATTGTGGTTGTGTGTGCCATGTGTCGTGAGGGTGTGGTATGTTAGTTTGTGGGTATGTTTGTGATGTGTATGTGTGAGTGGTTGGTGGAAGTTGTGGTGCATTGTTGGGCTGTGTGATGTCATAATGTGGAATGAAGCTGTCTAGGCACCTTGTTATGGTATCCCTCGCTTCAGTTATGCGACTTCTGGGCACTTGCTGCATTTTTTCCTCCAAACTAAGTAAGAAAAGGGCATCACTAGAGAGTTTGGGTGCTGGATGGGCAAGTGCATCCAGGCATGCAATTAGCCGGTCCTCTTGGCGATCTGCTCTTCTCCTTTTTGGACGGTGAGTCCGAATGTTTTAGGTTTCCACGACAGGTGGGGCAGGCTGTGTGGGGGTTTGGAATGGAGGGGTGGGATCGGGTGGAGGAGGACTTACTGGCCCCGTAGACGCACAGGCCTCACTGTCCCTGGTGGCCTCCTCCTCTTCCTCCTCCTGCTGTTGACTTTGCGACCAGCTACTATCGGTGCTGTGAACATGAAAATATACAAAAGTATGTGCAAGATATGAAAGTGAATGCATGTCATACCACACCCTCTCCTGCATGTGTATGCACTGGACTCACCTACGCATTTCAGTGCATGGTATTAGAAAGGCCATTTGCTCCGCATGGACATACAGTCATGTGAAAAAATTAGGACACCCTTTGAAAGCATGTGGTTTTTTGTAACATTTTTAATAAATGGTTATTTCATCTCCGTTTCAACAATACAGAGAGATTAAAGTAATCCAACTAAACAAAGAAAACTGAAGAAAAGTCTTTTCAAGATCTTCTGTAAATGTCATTCTACAAAAATGCCTATTCTAACTGAGGAAAAAGATAGGACACCCTCACATGTATTCCCTCTTAAATTGGCTCAGATCTCACACAGGTATATCACACCAGGTGCACATAATTAGTAGATCGTTACTCTGCATGTTGAATGAGGCTTGCCTATTTAAACCTCAGACATTTAGTTTGGTGTGCTCCTGACTGTTGAAGTGAGTGAGCACCATGGTGAAGCAAAGAGCTGTCAGAGGACTTCAGAAAAAGATTGTAGCAGCCTATGAGTCTGGGAAGGGATTTAAAAGATCTCAAAGATTTTGAAATCAGCCATTCACTGTCCGGAAGATAGTCTACAAGTGGAGGGCTTTCAAAACAACTGCCAACATGCCCAGGACTGGTCGCCCCAGCAAGTTCACCCCAAGAGCAGACCGCAAGATGCTAAAGAGGTCTCCAAAAACCTAAAGTGTCATCTCGAGAACTACAGCAGGCTCTGGCTACTGTTGATGTAGAAGTACATGCCTCTACAATCAGAAAGAGACTGTACAAGTTTAACTTGCATGGGAGGTGTGCAAGGAGGAAACCTTTGCTTTCCAAGAGAAACATCGAGGCCAGACTGACATTTGCCAGAGATAAAGTTGACAAAGACCAGGACTTCTGGAATAATGTTCTTTGGACAGATGAGTCCAAAATTGAATTATTTGGACACAACAGCAGAGGACATGTTTGGCGTAAACCAAACACAGCATTCAAGAAAAGAACCTCATACCAACTGTGAAGCATGGAGGTGGAAGTGTCATGGTTTGGGGCTGCTTTGCTGCAGCAGGACCTGGTCAGCTCACCATCATAGAATCCACGATGAATTCTACTGTGTATCAGAAGGTGCTTGAAGAACATGTGAGACCATCAGTTAGAAAATTAAAGCTGAAGCGGAACTGGACCATGCAACATGACAATGACCCAAAACATACTAGTAAATCAACCAAGATTGGCTGAAAAAGAAGAAATGGAGAGTCCTGGAATGGCCAAGTCAAAGTCCAGATTTGAATCCCATTGAGATGCTGTGGAGTGACTTGAAAAGGGCTGTACGTGCAAGAAACCCCTCAAACATCTCACAGCTGAAAAAGTTCTGCATTGAGGAGTGGGGTAAAATTTCCTCAGACCGATGTCGAAGACTGGTAGATGGCTACAAGAACCGTCTCACTGCAGTTATTTCAGCCAAAGGAGGTAACACTCGCTATTAGGGGCAAGGGTGTCCTATCTTTTTCCTCAGTTAGAATAGGCATTTTTGTAGAATGACATTTACAGAAGATCTTGAAAAGACTTTTCTTCAGTTTTCTTTGTTTAGTTGGATTACTTTAATCTCTCTGTATTGTTGAAACGGAGATGAAATAACCATTTATTAAAAATGTTACAAAAAACCACATGCTTTCAAAGGGTGTCCTAATTTTTTCACATGACTGTAGCTGGACCGTGCACTTGGCGAAGCTCCGCTCCTCTGTTCCCTCTCCTTGCGCCGATGACGAATGAAGGCATCTTTGAGGCTCTTCCACTTGTTTTTTAGTAAGTTTACTATAATAATAAAAAAAAACATCCATAAATTTTTATCTTTATTTTCTCACTTATTTTTCAGCTATTTATCTAATGGCCAGTCTTTGATCAGTCTTCACTACACCTTCCTGATCGGGAAATCCACAGCCAGTGTGATCGTGAAGGAAACCTGCATCGCCATTTGGCATGTCCTTCATGCTGCTGTGATGGCCCAACCAAACAAGGAGGAGTGGCTGAAAATTGCGG
This sequence comes from Bufotes viridis, assembly GCA_033119425.1. Taxonomy (NCBI): domain Eukaryota; kingdom Metazoa; phylum Chordata; class Amphibia; order Anura; family Bufonidae; genus Bufotes; species Bufotes viridis. Next base: position 3,142,256 of record CM065592.1, read on the forward strand.
ATACTTTTCAGCAAACATGCAATTTCCCGAACTGTGTAGGAGCAACTGACGGCAAACACATCCGCGTTCTGAAGCCAATGAGGAGCGGCAGTCAGTTCTTTAATTATAAAAAATACTTTTCTGTTGTTCTTTTTGCGGTATGTGATGCTAACTATTGTTTCCGTTACATCGATGTGGGTTCCTATGGCAACAGCTCTGACTCTGCTGTTTTTGGTCAAATGCTCATTACTAATGCCCTTGACCTTCCCAGGAACCCCACACTGCCTGGCACCACTTATCCGTCTATGCCATTTGTTTTTGTTGGTGACGAGGCATTTGCTCTAGGTGAGCATCTGATGAGGCCGTACTCCAGCCGTGGACTCTCCATTGAAATAAGAAAAATGTGGGAGCCGCGCTAATAAACAGTGGTAAATGGATGTCACTGAGCAATACTCATATACATTGGGGCAACCAGTTTATATCCAATCTTCGGAAGTAACAGTCAACAGATGGAACATCCACAAAGAAAAACTGCATACACTCCCAGCTGGATGTCAGGTCCCGCCTTGAGCCACCGACCGTTGAAAACAACTTCAGGTCAGAAATATTCCAAATCAATAACATGCACGTAGAAAATGCCCGACCCGGGTTTCGCAGTTAGCTTCTTCAGGGGCTGCGGTATACCTGAAGAAGCTAACTGCGAGAACCGGTCGATCTCGTGCATGTTTTATTGGAGTATTTCTGACCTGAGTCGTTGCTAAGCGGACCTGACATCCAGCTGTGAGTGTATGCAGTTTTTCTTTGTGGATGTTCCATCTGTTGACTGTTACTTCCGAAGATTGGATATAAACTGGTTGCCCCAATGTATATGAGTATTGCTCAGTGACATCCATTTACCACTGTTTATTAGCGCGGCTCCCACATTTTTCTTATTTCTGTCTTTTAGGAGTGTGAACCTACTCCATTAAGGGCGCCGCTGCTTGATCCAATTTTTTGCACCTATTTCTCTTTCATTTGCTGTGGTCTCTCCATTGCGCGGCGTGTTTTTAATCATCGTCTGACAAGAGCATGCAGGGTGGTGGAATGTGCATTCGGCATATTATCCAACTAATAGCGAGTTCTGCACTCACCCATACATCTCGACCTTGAAGGCAGCATGTGCTCTTCACAATTTTGTCAGACAAAGGGATGGCTTCAATTTTGAGGATTCTTTGAGCCATTCCATAGAATGTCTGATTCGCAGCGGTGTTCGTGGGACCACACATGGTGCCGCCATTTGGGACCACTTCACTGCATATTTCATGTCACCACAGGGGGAGTTATCTTGGCAAATGCAAGCCATATAAATTTATATTATTTTGTCTTTTTCTGCTGCAAAGATTGTTTCTTTATCTCTAAATTTTCCATTTTGTTTGTTTATTGTAATGGCTGAATTAAAAGATTTGAAGAGTGAATTTGTGCAATGCCGTTTTTTCACCTATATAGTGCCCCTTGTAGAAGCCCCAATAGTGCCCACCAATACTCGTCCATTAACAAGGGAAAACAATGTGGGCGGAATTAGGGGTCCCATTTATGTGCCCAATACTCGTCCATTAACAAGGGAAAACAATGTGGGTGGAATTAGGGGTCCCATTTTTGTGCCCAATACTGGTACTGTAGACATACAATCACCTATAATGTGCCAGTGCTGCAATAGCCCACAAGCACAATAATGTTTCAACGTAGACAATATCCATATCAACTTTATAACACAAATCCGCACCACAAATGGAGGCCAACATTTGATTTTAAAATACATTTCCAGATTGGAACAGCGCCGTCAGGCGAAACACAGTGGAACAAGTGCAAATTGAGCATACTGGGCCATACATTGTGCCAGAATGTGGGTGACGGGGAACCACTGACTGGCCATATACTAGATGGTGAGGCTGCGGCCCTCCAGCTGTAGCAAAACTCCAACTCCATGCATGCCTGGACAGGCTACAGCAAGTAAAATACAGCACAGCATATTGGGAGTTGTAGTTTGACAACAGCCGGAGGGCCGCAGGTAGAGCTGGGCTGGACTATTACATAGAGTTTTTACACCAGTGCACACAAGGAGTTCCTTTTTACACTCAGAACACACATGTAAATACCTTTGCCTTCTTTCCCAGTTTTGGATAATCTCTTCCACTGTGGCCAGATGTTCTGTCCAATGTCCTCCCATGCCTGCCGCCTGCTTCTCCTGTTTTTGTATTTTGCATCTTGGCTGTCATACAGGCAGCGTTTTGCCTGCACAAGCCTGATCAGCGTCTCACTATCACAGCCTGCTTCCTCCATCTTGGTCAGGCTAGACATTTGCCTTTCACTAGGGTGTGGCCTTTTATTTCCTGTTGCTATGTGCCAAACGCGCGTTCGTACGTGCATTTTCCTGGTCACAAAAGAACATATTTGCGCGTTCCTATGCAATCCTATGGCCCCAAACGCGTGACAAAACACCCCAACGAAGCTCAAGAACTTTTTTGAGCGTAGGGTGTTTTTCAGCGCGTTCAAACGCGCTGTAAAACGCTCAAGTGAGAACCAGGGCCATAGGGAAGCATTGGTTTTCATGTGTTGAGCGTTTTACAGCGCGTTTGAACGTGCTGTAAAACGCGCAAGTCTGAACCCGGCCTAAGAGGTTAATTGAATTATTATTAACCCGACATGTCTCGCACATTGCAAAATTGGAGGTTACACACTGCTGACGTGGCGCTCTAGCTCAACTACCAATGATTCCAATGGCACCTTTGTTCTTTTGCTGTGACTTTCACCTGCTGAAAAGACGATGTTTAATCCATATGCAAATTAGGGCTCTCAAGTGCCCAGGGGCGGAGTTCGTGGTGTAGGTGTCCAGGCCACCCTGCCTTTTTTTTCCATAACTCCTCCCCAGCCACTTGCTTGTCCCGCCTGTAACTCCGTTGAGTCATCCCAAATACCAGCCGGGATCACACGCATGCACAGTTCACCGTTGGCCCAGGCATGCGCACTGGCCATTGGTCTCGCGCCAACACATGTGCACTAGATGCATCGATGCAGCTGCCCACAAGGGGCATTACAGTGCACATGCTCATCCCTGTGTGGGGTGCACCACAATTCCCACAGCTCAGGCAGGGGAGAACGCCCCCTCCTCTGAGATGCAAGGAGAAGGCTCATGCACACGACCGCTCTTTTGCAGTCCTTTTTTAACAAATCCATTGTTCCGTATCAGAGGGGATTTTACCTGTTTTAAGTCCTAATCCATTCCATGATTCCACAAAACATATCTGTATTGTTTCCTGATGTGATCCGTTTTGTGCGGATCGGAAACTAAAACAGGAACTTATTAATCACCAAACACATGAACAAAATGGGCTGGGTACAGCATTTCTACAGTACGGATCCGCAAAATACGAATGACATACGGATATGTTACATTTGCGTTCCATATTTTTTGCAAACCCATTGACCCAGATTTGCGGACAATAATAGAACATGCACTACTTTTTTGCGGAATGGCCATGTAAACATACGAAAACGGAATGCACACAGAGTAACTTCCTTTTTTTTTTCTGCGGACCCATTGAAGTGAATGGTTCCGCATACGGTCCACCAAAAAAGGGAACGGAAAGAAAATACGTTCATGTGTAACTCATCTGCATGGAGTTTATATGTTCTCCCCGTGTTTGCGTGGGTTTCCTCCGGGTTCTCCGGTTTCCTCCTACACTCCAAAGACAAACTGATAGGGACCTTAGATTGTGAGCCCCATTGAGGACAGCCTGATGCCAATGTCTGTAAAGCGCTGCGGAATATAGTAGTGCTATATAAGTGCATAAAATAAATAAAAATTAAGCTCAAACTTCATCTTTCTATTTTTTAGGGTGTATGTCACTTCTAATCAGCAGGTTATTCTCCCAAATTTTTCATCATGTCTTAGCGCCTCCCAATATTTCAGAATGACCTTTTTTATTAGTTTAGAATGTCGATCATATTTGGAAACAGACACTAATTGTTTCTTTTGCTTCTCCCTCTTTATCCTGTCTGATGTCCTGTCTTTTTTTACCAACCTCTATTCCAATGTCCGTCACCTCTTTCTTATTATAACCCCTCTGTATGAATTTATTGCCCATCAATAAGAGATTTTTTTCATATTCTTTATCTGTACTGGATATCCTTCTGGCCCGTGTGAACTGGCTCCTAGGGATACTAGAAAAGATGTGAGGGGCGCGGTGGCTGGAATGAAGCAGCAGGTTATTCCGATCTGTGGTCTTTGTGAATAGCGCGGTCTCACATCCGCCCTCTACGCGCCGTAATTCAACATCCCAAAAATTAATGACATTTTCATCACGGTAAAAAAACAAGACAGGACATCAGACAGGATAAAGAGGGAGAAGCAAAAGAAACTATTTTTGTAGGTTTCCAAATATGATCGACATAATGATGAAATATTGGGAGGTACTAAGACATGATCAAAAATTTGAACAAAATAACCAAAATGTTTGTGGATAGCCCCCTTCTTGCCTCTCTGAATAACCTGCTGATTAGAAGTGACATACGCCCTCTGCCTGAGCTGTGGGAATTGTGGTGCTATAATTAAAGGTGACGCTGTAGTGCACCCCACACAGGGAGACGGGACACATAAGGTCATATACTGCTTGAAATGCCCATGTGGTAAGATCTATGTTGGGCAAACATCTCGGGCTATAAGGATCAGAATCAATGAGCATAAGTCCAGCATTAGGAAGGAACTCAGAAGGGAGAGTAAGATGGATACAGTAGAGGTGAGAAAACAAGGTGACACTACGGCCGCCCGACAGTTTTATCATCGGGCCCATCAGGTGTCAGATCTCAGGTTCTGGAGGTGGTAAAAAGTGGAGTCCATGAGGAGAACAGTAGGAGATTGTTACAAAGGGAGACCTTTTGGATTGTAAAACTTCATTCTTTAATACCTAAAGGGTTAAATGAAATTTGTAGCTTTAGTGCATCTATATGATTGATCACTTTCATGTGTTAGGGTTATTTATGGCTATGTAATTTGTATAAAACAATATGGTTTGTATATATGTATCAGCTGGTGGTGCTATAAAAATCCCACCTCCCCCTCTACCTGCACGCATGAGTAAGGGGCGTGTTCTCCTGAAACGTCGCGTGGTGGGGAGGAGGTGTGAACGATGTCTGTCTCAGCGTCCCTCATGATGGACCATTTTATACTGATATGAAGTAAAAAGAAACAAAAGGTTTCTTACCAGTGACTTGTGAGTATGACTTCCGTTGCTCACTGGCATACAAAATTGGTAAAATGAACACACAAGTCGGCAAGTTTGAAAGACTAATTTCTTTGTAAAATATTATTCTTACACAAAACATCAACATATCTTCTCTCCAGTGTGGATTCTTTTAAGTCGATCAAGTCTTGATTTCCAGGTAAACAATTTCCCACATTCTGAACATGAATATGCTTCTCTCCTGTGTGAATTCTTTTATGCAGAGTAAGGCTTGAATTCTGATTAAAGCATTTTCCACATTCTGAACATGACTATGGCTTCTCTCCTGTGTGAATTCTTTTGTGTTGATCAAGATCTGACTTCTTGTTAAAACATTTCCCACATTCTGAACATGAATATGGATTCTCTCCTGTGTGACTTCTTTTATGGTAATTAAGGCTTGATTTAAGGGAAAACATTTCCCACATTCTGAACATGAATATGGCTTCTCTCCTGTGTGAATTCTTTTATGTACATAAAGGTTTGAGTTCTGTTTAAAGCATTTCCCACATTCTGAACAGGCAAATGGCTTCTCCCCTGTGTGAATTATTTTGTGTTGATCAAGGATTGATTTCCGGGAAAATAATTTCCCACATTCTGAACATGAATATGGCTTCTCTCCTGTGTGAATCCTCTGATGTGCAACTAGATATGCTTTATCTAGAAAACATTTCCCACATTCTGAACATGAATATGGCTTCTCTCCTGTGTGAATTCTTTCATGTTGATCCAGGCTTGATTTCCGGGTAAAGGATTTCCCACATTGTGAACATGAAAATGGATTCTCTCCTGTGTGAATTCTCTGATGTAAGACCAAACGAAATTTACTTATAAAACATTTCCCACATTCTGAACATGAATATGGCTTATCTCCTGTGTGAGTTCTTTTATGTAGATCGAAATTTGATTTCTTATTAAAGCATTTCCCACATTCTGGACATGAAAATGGATTCTCTCCTGTGTGACTTCTCTGATGTACAACCAGACCCATTTTATCGCTAAAACAATTACCACACTCTGAACATGAATATGGCTTCTCTCCTGTGTGAATTCTTTTATGTAGATTAAGGCTTGAATTCTGGTTAAAGCATTTCCCACATTCTGAACATGAATATGGCTTCTCTCCTGTGTGAATTCTTTGATGTAGGGTAAGGCTTGATTTTGTTTTAAAGCATTTCTCACATTCTGAACATGAAAATGGATTCTCTCCTGTGTGAATTCTCTCGTGTACAACCAGACCTATTTTATCTCTAAAACATTTACCACACTCTGAACATGAATATGGCTTCTCTCCTGTGTGAATTCTTTTATGTAGAGTAAGACTTGAATTCTGATTAAAGCATTTCCCACATTCTGAACATGAATATGGCTTCTCTCCTGTGTGATTTTTCTTATGGTGATCAAGGCTTGCTTTCTGGGCAAAACATTTCCCACATTCTGAACATGAATATGGCTTCTCTCCTGTGTGAATTCTTCTGTGTTCATCAAGACCTGACTTCTTGTTAAAACATTTCCCACATTCTGAACATGAATATGGCTTATCTCCTGTGTGAATTCTTTTATGGTGATTAAGGCTTGATTTTTGGGAAAACATTTCCCACATTCTGAACATGAATACGGCTTCTCTCCTGTGTGAATTCTCTCATGTATTAAAAGCAATGATTTATATAAAAAACATTTCCCACATTCTGAACATGAATGCGGCTTCTCTACTGTGTGACTATTTCTGTGTACAGAAAGGCTCTGACTGTTTTCCACGTTCCTCACAATTAAACCTTTTACCCCGTTTCTGCCCTATATTTGGAGTAATAATCTGTGATTGGTCAGGAGAAGATTCCTCATGTTCAGGATGATTATATGATAGATTTGGACTTGGGTTAATAATCTGTGATTGGTCATTAGACAGTTCCTCCTTCTTGGGGGAATTATTTGATGGCTCTGCACTGTGAGGTCCTGGATGTACATTACAGGTAATGAGGTTTTCTCCTGAAGAGCGCTGCCTGGTATCTTCATCTTCCTTATAATCTAGAGATAACATGATGTTTCCTTCAGGCTTCTCACAGGGATTTTCTGTTAGGATTAAGAATAGATTTTAGGATTATTTGTTACAACAATTGGATAAATGTATCACATATAACAGACATATCCATCTATGTTCCGTGCACATGTATCTACGATGCTGTGAGCTGATGTCAGCTGAACCTGTGGTCGGGACACGTGTATAATACAGATGGATAATATGTCCGTAATAAGCTCATGTGAATCGGGCCCTAGGCTGGAGGGACACATACAATATAAATACATTATTTGTGCCATAGTCAGAAGTGGATCCATCAGGAATGTGAGGAATACACCCTTCCCTTTCTCTGCTATGTATCTGCTGTAGAAATTTAAGGCTGACTCTTGAACGTCTCCTGAGTTTCTGCAGTTTGCATATTGAGGATCAGGTTTAGTCTACATCAATGGAGCGAATGTGCGCTAGGAAACTGTGACAGGAGGAAGGATGTCCCTGTTTTTCTTGCTACATTGTGCGGATAAATCATCCAGTACACCCGGCATCTGATGAGACCTACCTGAGGTATAACAGCCTTTACTACATGTCTCCAGCCTTTATAGTGTAGTAGTAATGTCATCTATAACACCTGGCATCTGGTGACACCTACCTGAGGTATACCAGCCATTACTACATGTCTCCAGCCTTTATAGTGTAGAAGTAATGTCATCTATAACACCCGGCATCTGATGAGTCCTACCTGAGGTATAACAGCCATTACTACATGTCTCCAGCCTTTATAGTGTAGAAGTAATGTCATCTATAACACCCGGCATCTGATGACACCTACCTGAGGTATAACAGCCATTACTACATGTCTCCAGCCTTTATAGTGTAGTAGTAATGTCATCTATAACACCTGGCATCTGATGACACCTACCTGAGGTATAACAGCCATTACTACATGTCTCCAGCCTTTATAGTGTAGTAGTAATGTCATCTATAACACCCGGCATCTGATGACACCTACCTGAGGTATAACAGCCATTACTACATGTCTCCAGCCTTTATAGTGTAGAAGTAATGTCATCTATAACACCCGGCATCTGATGACACCTACCTGAGGTATAACAGCCATTACTACATCTCTCCAGCCTTTATAGTGTAGTAGTAATGTCATCTATAACACCCGGCATCTGATGACACCTACCTGAGGTATAACAGCCATTACTACATGTCTCCAGCCTTTATAGTGTAGTAGTAATGTCATCTATAATACCCGGCATCTGATGACACCTACCTGAGGTATAGCAGCCATTACTACATGTCTCCGGGGCCTTTACTAGTATAAAACCATTAGGCTGCTATTTAAAGACTCAGAGCTGGGTCACTGCCTGGAGTGCTACTTTACCGCAGCTCTAAGGTGGAGCCTCACCTGAAGGAACCTCCCAATTCCCTTCCTCCATTCATGATCCCATACCTGTGGTGACATGGACTGGAATGTCCTCCTCCACCTCACTCTTACACGGGGGATCGCCCATCATCCGCTCTTCTTCATCCTCCACTTTAATATCAGTCACATCTTCCCCCTGATTTGTCATCTGTAACAATTCAGGACAATACAGCAGACGGGTGGGAAATCTAACAGATCCACAGAAGAGACCCCCACCATCTATGACCCCTCTATGACTGCAGGACCCCCTATATAGATGTGTATAGGGCTCAGCTCCATCTACCTGATGGTTCTCTGGGGGCTTCTCCTCTGGACAGTCCTGGGAATACAGAGGACGGGGACATCTCTCGGGGGGATTTCCTTCTATGAGTCCATCTGTAGGAAACACACAGGGACAGGAGAGATTATTACAAGTGATGATGAGATGATGGGGGTAGTAGTCAGGTGACCCATGACAGCCCCCCCTCCTTACCCTGCTGATCGCCCCATAAATCCGTCTCCTCTTCTTCATCTTTAACCTCAGCCTTAATATCCATCAGATTTTCATCCTAAAGAAGAGAAATGTAAAATGGTCTTCGGGTCAATCCCTTTCTGGTCAGATTCTGGGGAGACTTCAGCTCCATCTACCTGATGGTTCTCTGGGGGCTTCTCCTCTGGACAGTCCTGGGAATACAGAGGACGGGGACATCTCTCGGGGGGACTTCTCCTCCTGGAGTCAGAACCTATAGGAGATAACACACAGACTGAATACAATACTGAGCGCTGAAATGCGGCAGAGGAGAGCAGGAACCTGCGGGGGGATTAGGGTGGAGTTCACCCGCTGCCCTCTGAGTGTCCGGATGATTGGGGTGCGGCAGTCAGCAGCCGGGAAGTCTATGGGCAGCCGGCAGCAGTTTATGAGCCGCAGATTCAACTGACATTTTATGGTTTATCTCGCACATCCCCCTTCATCTCTCCTAATGTAGAATTCATAAACTGTAAGAGCAGTGAGACTATAGACTCTATACTGTAAGAGCAGTGAGACTATGGACTATTTACTGTAAGAGCAGTGAGACTATGGACTCTTTACTGTAAGAGCAGTGAGACTATGGACTCTTTACTGTAAGAGCAGTGAGACTATGGACTCTATACTGTAAGAGCAGTGAGACTATGGACTCTATACTGTAAGAGCAGTGAGACTATGGACTCTATACTGTAAGAGCAGTGAGACTATGGACTCTTTACTGTAAGAGCAGTGAGACTATGGACTCTTTACTGTAAGAGCAGTGAGACTATGGACTCTTCACTGTAAGAGCAGTGAGACTATGGACTCTTTACTGTAAGAGCAGTGAGACTATGGACTCTTACTGTAAGAGCAGTGAGACTATGGACTCTATACTGTAAGAGCAGTGAGACTATGGACTCTTTACTGTAAGAGCAGTGAGACTATGGACTCTTTACTGTAAGAGCAGTGAGACTATGGACTCTATACTGTAAGAGCAGTGAGACTATGGACTCTATACTGTAAGAGCAGTGAGACTATGGACTCTTTACTGTAAGAGCAGTGAGACTATGGACTCTATACTGTAAGAGCAGTGAGACTATGGACTCTATACTGTAAGAGCAGTGAGACTATGGACTCTTTACTGTAAGAGCAGTGAGACTATGGACTCTTTACTGTAAGAGCAGTGAGACTATGGACTCTATACTGTAAGAGCAGTGAGACTATGGACTCTTTACTGTAAGAGCAGTGAGACTATGGACTCTATACTGTAAGAGCAGTGAGACTATGGACTCTTTACTGTAAGAGCAGTGAGACTATGGACTCTTTACTGTAAGAGCAGTGAGACTATGGACTCTATACTGTAAGAGCAGTGAGACTATGGACTCTATACTGTAAGAGCAGTGAGACTATGGACTCTATACTGTAAGAGCAGTGAGACTATGGACTCTTTACTGTAAGAGCAGTGAGACTATGGACTCTTTACTGTAAGAGCAGTGAGACTATGGACTCTATACTGTAAGAGCAGTGAGACTATGGACTCCTTACTGTAAGAGCAGTGAGACTATGGACTCTTTACTGTAAGAGCAGTGAGACTATGGACTCTATACTGTAAGAGCAGTGAGACTATGGACTCTTTACTGTAAGAGCAGTGAGACTATGGACTCTATACTGTAAGAGCAGTGAGACTATGGACTCTATACTGTAAGAGCAGTGAGACTATGGACTCCTTACTGTAAGAGCAGTGAGACTATGGACTCTTTACTGTAAGAGCAGTGAGACTATGGACTCCTTACTGTAAGAGCAGTGAGACTATGGACTCTTTACTGTAAGAGCAGTGAGACTATGGATTCTTTACTGTAAGAGCAGTGAGACTATGGACTCTTTACTGTAAGAGCAGTGAGACTATGGACTCTCTGCCTGAGGAGGTGATGATGGTGAGGTCACTATAAGAGTTCAGGAGGGGCCTGGATGTATTTCTGGAGTGTAATAATATTACAGGTTATAGCTCCTAGAGAGGGGTCGTTGATCCAGGGAGTTATTCTGATGCCTGATTGGAGGTGGGAAAGGATTTTCTTCCCCTAAAGTGAGGAACATTGGCTTCTACCCCACAGTTTTTTTGCCTTCCTCTGGATCACCTTGCAGGATATCCGGCTGAACTGGATGGACGGAGGCTTTTATCAGCCTTATAAACTTGCCGCCTGTCCTGGGAACCAGAGGAGAAGTCTGGGGGAACTTAGTGCTTCCGCTTCTCCCAGCATGTGACTTGGTCGAGTGCATGAAAGGGAAAGCAGCAGTGGAAGGTGCGAGTCAGTGATGGACATGTAGGTGGGTGTGTAACGAGGAGGTAAGTGACATGTTCATTATTGTCTTCATTTGGATTAATGCAGATTGTGGAGAATGAGAAGAGACAATGAAGATCTGCATTTATATAATAACTGACTGACCGCTTCTAATGACGGCTGGTTGTATAGGATATGGGATATGCCTGATATAATCCTTACATCCCCGCGGCATTGTATGGATTTATTATATGTGGTTGTAGGAGAGAGAAGATGAGAAGATGCTGACTAGAGATGAGCGAGGGCGCTGCATTCTGCGGTAGTTAACCCATCAAGTGTGGGGTTAATTGCCGCGGATCGCGGCGTCTTGTCAGAGGCAGGGTGCAGGTAATGTGTTTCTGCCTCTTGTATTTGCAACTTTGTTATCATTGGTGGCCAGTGCGCCCGCCCCTCTCTCTCCATTGGTGGCCAGTGCGCCCGCCCCCCTCTCTCTCTATTAGTGCCCAGTGCGCCCGCCCCTCCTTCGGCCCTCTCTCTCTATTAGTGGCCAGTGCCCCCGCTCCTCCTCCACCCCTCTCTTTCCATTGGTGGCCAGTACACCCGCCCCTCTCTCTCCATTGGTGGCCAGTGCACCCGCCCCCCTCTCTCTCTATTAGTGCCCAGTGCGCCCGCCCCTCCTCCGGCCCTCTCTCTCAATTGGTGGCCAGTGCGCCCGCCCCTCCCTCTCCATTGGTGGCAGCAGCGGCACAGGGGGAGGGAGAGACTGCTTCCTTCTTCCCGTGCTGCTGCTGAGGGAACATGAGCGCGCTGACAGTAGCGCCATCCATGTTCTGTAATAACAGTTATCGGTATATCGGCAAGGTTAGATGCCGATACCGATAACTGTGCAAATCATGAATATCGGCCGATAATATCAGTAAAACCGATAATCAGTCGATCCCTACTCATTACCCCCCTTAATATATTCTTTAAGGGGTGTCATTTCAAAATGGGGTCACTCTTTGAGGGTTTTCACTGTAGGGGCACGTCAGGGTCTCTTCAAATACACAATGGCGCCTAAAAACCATTCTAGCAAAATCTGCCTCTGAATCCATATGGCGCTCCTTCCCTTCTGACCACTGTCATAGATCAGTTTACCGCCACATAAGGGGTATTTCTGTAAACTGCAGAATCAGAGAAATATATATTGAGGCTTATTTTGCTGTTAACCCTTGCTGTGTTGCAAGAAAAAATTGATTAACATAAATCTGCTAAAAGTGAAATATTAAAATTTCACCTTTATTTCTCTTTAATTCTTGTGGAACACCTCAAGGGTTAACAAAGTTTGTAACATCAGTTTTGAGTAATTTGAGGGGTGTAGTTTCTAAAATTGGGTCATGTTTTCCATTACGTAAGCCCCTCAAAATCACTTTATAAATTAATTGGTGCTTAAAAAATTGTTTGGGAAATTTTGTTGAAAATTTGAAAAATAGATTCTAAACTAGTCTTTTAATCCGGAGATTGTATTACAAGATATGCAGGGAATCCAGATGGTAAAAGAATTATGCCACTAATATTCTCCTTGATAAGAACATGAGATACACAGATTCACCTCAGATTCTCCTCAGAATCTCCTCAGAATTAGAGCACACAAAACTGCAATGCATGACAGAGAAAACAGGGAGTGGCTAGACTGAACCAACTAGAAGCAGAAACAGAGGGGGGAGGAGAAGAGAGGAGCATACCAATAGAGAATGCAAGATACTGAAACAGAACACTCCCTGTCTGGTATCGGTAGATACCACTATGTATATGCATACAATGGAATTGTATAAATAACAATGAATAATGTCCATAAACCTGAAAAGGAAACATGCAATGAACATTTATTCAAACCAAAAAAGGATATATCTTCAGTTCAGACCATAGAGCTGGTACTGGAAACAGTCCTAGAAGAAGATGAGCATCTCTGGTAGAAGGAATCTCAACATGGAAGTTCTTTCCATCCGAACTGGAAACGACTTAACTTGTTTGTCTCTTAACAGAACAAATCTCCTTCCTTTATATTGGGCCTTGGTTCTTGCCACCTTCTGCATTCTTGCTAGAGGTAGAGGTACATTCTTATCCAACATTTTCCAAAACTGACTGGCGATATGTTTTACCTGCTTCCACCGTAACTTATAAAGGTTGTGCTCTTTGAAAATGCCAGATGGCACAGGACTATTTCCTATATTTTTTGGTTTATTCTTCAGTGATCTTTTATGCACCCCAGATGTGGATTTCTTCTTTTTTACTACAGGAGATTGTCTGTTGCTTTCATTAGAAGCTGAGCGAGACTTGGTTCTCCTTGATCTTACCAAAGATTTAGAATGTGACTTCTCTGTCTGTGTCACTGATTTAGAGTGAGAGTGCCTATTTTGTGAGGCTGATTCACATGTAGATTGCATTCTGTCTATGAATCGTGAATGCAAATGCTCATGTCTGCTTTTCACTTCTGAAATGGGATCTCTCTTTGTACGTACGGACTTGGGTTGGTGACATGCAGTATTTGTCATGGACATTGGCGGTGAACTTTTCCCTGTGGTTTTCAGAAAAGGCTGAGCAATATGAAGGTGCTCATCCGTTGAAGACTGGGAAGAACTGTGATCCTCTTGAGTGCAATCAACAACTGCAGATAAAACTGAAGGTTCTTGCAAAGTATCTGAAATGAACTCTTCCTGTGTTGAAGGAACCTCCTTTATAGAACATTCAGAAGATACTTATTTTACAGAATTAAACTCATTGTCAAACAGTAGACTGGAAAGCTCAAGTTTCTGCATTGTCTCATCAGAACTACATGAATCAGAAGGCTTGTTGTCAGCGATGATATAGGATTCATTATGATAAACTGTGTGAGGACTGCAAAGCTGGGAAGGGCTTGAAGAGGGCTCCAATTGAAATCCTGAAGGCCTTTCTACAAGCTGCCCTTCTGTCCAGGAACATTCTTCTGCAGCTGACTCCTTGGGATTTAAGCTGCTTTCTGATGTTTTTAGAATATTTGGGCAGGGCATATCTTGCACATAGTAGTGGTTAGGACACTGTCTGAAGTAAGAAGTTCGCCCCCTTATTAATACTTCAGTTCTGAAGGAGTGTACTTGGCAGGGTCTGCGGGTTCTGTCCAGACATACATTCACCACAATGATCCAACCCACTGTAAGTTTCTGGGCATATGGAGCGTTGAAAGGGCCATTGCGAAGTTCAAGGACCTTATGAGCCTCAATAATGTCTCTCTACCTAGCAAGAGTAAAATCTCAGCATGGTTATCAAGGGGAGGAATCTCTCTGGCTATGTTCCTGAGATGAGGGTGATGCTGTGTGGCTTCAGGTGTGGGAATCTCATCCCTTGTGTCCGGCAATTTGTCACACTCGATAAGGGTTGGAAGAGAGAGTTTCTTATGTCCTTTGATGGGCTTTAAGGTGAAACCATTAGCTCTTCTTCCTGAGGTTGTTACAAGACCAGAGCATGTTCCTAGGGTGTAGGGTGTAGTCTTTCCCTCTATCCTGAACAGATCAAAGAACTTAGGGCTAGCTAGGGAATGATTACTTTGGTCATCTAGAACAGCATACATTCTTATGGTCTTCTCTGGTTGTGCAGTAGGAAACACATCCACGAGGCAAATCTTAGAACAAGACTTACCGCACACAAGTCCTTCTCCACATACCTTTGTGCATTTGGGCGTGACGGTTGTGGTTGGTCGGTCGGCACTCTCCCCGCCATGACTCTCCCCGCCTTGATCGGAATGGGGCTTGTGCCAGTTAACTGGTTCTAGGTTCCACCTGATTGGTCCCGGGTGAACAGCGGTCATGTGTAGATCACTATTACATTCAGAACACTTGACTCACAGTCTCTTGCGAAGTGCTCAGTGGATGCACAGCATCTGAAGCAGATATCATGACTCCTTAGGAACTCCTTACGTTCCTCAAAGGGCTTTGCTATGAAGACACGGCATTTCCTTAAAGGATGTGGTTTATCATGGATAGGGCAATGATAAACGGGTTCCTTAGGGCTTTCATTTTCATTGTTAGTAGTGGGCACAACCCCTGTCTTTTTTACTGAAATTAGGCCTTTAGGGACCCCCTCTCTGGGACTGAAAAGTCTCGTGTCTCTGTTTAGTAGAGCCAAAGATGTTGGTTCCCAAGGTGTTGAAGCTCGGATCGTTTTTAGCTCTAGCTAAGTCCTTGATAAAATTACAGAAGAATAAAAATGGTGGAAAGGGAACACGATGTTGCTCCTTGTATTTTGAACCTGTTGTTGCCCATTGGTCTTGAATATTGAGGGGTAATTTCTCCACAATCAGGCCCACACCATGGGAGGTATCAAGAAAGCTGAGACCTGGTAGCTGCGGGTCTCCCTTGACGATTTTAAACTCAAGAAGATCGCTTAATTCCTGGAACCCTTGGCGGTCTGTATTGGATAATCCAGGAAAGTTGTATAGTCGTTTAAATAAGACACGTTCAACTACTTCCGAGCCGCCGTATGTCTGCTCTAATCTTTCCCATGCGAGACGAAGGCCTTTGACTGGTTCGTAGATATGAACGGTTTTGAGTCTCTTAACACAGTTTGACGACCATGGACCTAGCCATCTAATTAGTAAATCAAGTTCTTGCATAGGCGGTACACCAAGGGTTTGAACTGTTGTCTTCAAGGTGGCCTTCCAACTTCTATAGTTCTCTGGGCGATCATCAAAGCTCGTAAGGCTAGTACTGATGAGGTCCCTGAGAGTGAGGTACTTAGCGATTTCTGATGCGCTATTTCTTTCCTGCATCATGGCGATGGGAAATTCTCCCTCGCTGGTGTTGTTGGCACCATCTGATGCCCTATGTTTGGGGGTTGGAAGATGGAATGGAGTGGCAGCTGGGTTGAGTGTAAGTGAAGGCTTCACATCTGGTAATGTTGGCGCCAGCTCCTTGGTTGCTATGTAACTAGTCTCAGAAGGTTTTAATGTGATTTGATAAGCTTGAAGCGGCTTGGTCTCTAATGGTGCCTGGAATACTGTGTAAGATGCCAGAGGTTTGAAAGAAAGAGAAATGTCCACTGGACTGGGGTCAACTGTATAGTTATCAGCTGCCTCTTTTTCTACTCACATGAGTTCAGCAGGCTGGCGTGCAGAGCCCAAATCTTCTGGTGCAAATGCATTGACTTTGCTTTGGTCTAGGATCTATTGCAGGGTACAGCCGTCTGAGTCATTAGATATCTTGGACATAGGATGATAAGCTTCTTCTTCTTCAGCAGCTTCTTCAAGAACTCTGAGTTCAGCCATGGCTGCCGCTTCTTCCCTTTCCTTCTGAAGGACCTCCAACTCAGCTTCGGCCTTGGCTTTGGTCGCTTGCGTCTGAGCCTGTATAACTCGAGATTGGGCTAGTATAGCTGCTTGATTAGCTTGGGATAGCGCTTGTGTCTCTGCGACTTGTGCCTTAATGGCTGCTTCCTTTCTAATGCAGTGAGCTTGTACCTTTGCTGCTTCCGCTTTTGCGCGTGCCAACACCAATGAAGTACTCAGCGAAGAGTGCTGTGAGCGAGACCTTAGCGATGAGGACTGAGCAATAGATTTCGAGGAACGGGATGAAGCCTTGGAGTGCCTTGAAAGGTTAGAATGGCGGGACGCAGTTTCATATTGTTGTGATATCTTGTCCTCTAGCATTGACTTGACTGCCATAAATCTGCTATATCTTTCATCATTAAGTGCAGTGTGGGTCTTTAATTCTAGGATGAATTCCTCTGAGTTGAGACTTGATAACAGAGAAGAATATTTTTCAGACAGTCTATTATAACTATCATAGGTCTTATTCAATTTTGTACACATGGCCTTTGATTGATCTTCTTCAAGATCCATGTGCTGCATCCATACATTGTTCAGTCTTTTCCCACAAACTGGACAAATGATCACATATCTCAATTTTGTCGGTTAAGAGGGCCTCTTTCATTTTTAATGAGGGCTTAGAAATCCTTCTAGCTGTGTCCTGCATTTCACAGCGACCTCTAGTGCTGGTTCAGTCTTTTAATAGCTTACAGCAGGCAGACAATATTTACCTCAGAAAACAGGCTGAATACAGTTCCTAGTCTGTATGAAACTGAAATTGCTAGAAGCTTCTACGATCCAAGTGAATGCAGTACTGAGCAGTATAAGATATTACCTTACTACTGTAGCATAACGGAGACAAATGATGATGGCTTATTACTTGGAGGAGGAGAATATTCTTTTCTTAGCGGGAGAAGGAGAGTACTAAGACAATTCTTTTACTGTGGCCTTTTCGAAATGTCAGCCTTATACAAATCACGCATCTGTGAGGTGACTTGTTGAATCAGACATCCTCCACTTACAGTTTACGCATCAGACACCCAGGAGTTAATCAAGTAGTCTTTTAATCCGGAGAACTACGTTGCTTACCGTTAACTGTTTTTCTCGATACCCATGACGACACCCCTGCGACTCAGGACCTCCCATTGGACAGGAAACCTGAGAAGATAAAAGAGCAACACCCCCTGCCACGCACCAGTTAATTAAATAACCCGTCCAGGAAGGACACCAACATGTGTAAAGTAAAAGCAGCCAACAAAAATAAGAAGTTAGATAGGTAAACAATCTACCGGATACATAGTATATATCCTACATAATATGCCTAACGGAGCATATATATATATATATATATATATATATATATATATATATATATCTCTATCTATCTATTTATATATTTTTGGGAGGGAATTATGAGGGGTGCCGTCATGGGTATCGAGAAAAACAGTTACCGGTAAGCAACGTAGTTTTCCCCTCACCCTATGATGGCACCCCTGCGAGATAGAATATAAATCTTAATTTAGGGAGGGACTACAGCCTGGAGCACTCCTTCACCAAAGGAAGAGTCAGAATGAAGCTGGAGTCTATAATGTTTTAAAAAAGTGTGTGGAGAGCTCCAAGTTGCAGCCCTACAAATCTGGGCTAATGAAACATTTGCCTTTTCTGCCCATGAGGCAGACACCGCCCTGGTAGAGTGGGCCCCAAATCCCTCTGGAGGAGAGAGGCCTAGGGACAAGTAAGCTTTGGAGATGGCTTTCTTTACCCATCTGGCAATCACTGCTGTAGAGACTTTCCGCCCTTTATTTTTCCCTTGAAATTGTATCAAGAGATTCTCATCTATTCTCCAGGAAGATGTGGCTGCTAGGTAAGTTGTCAAACATCTACAAACGTCCAAGCAGTGAAATTTTTCTTCCTCTTGATTTGCTGGTTTCGGGAAAAAGGAAGGGAGAACAATATCCTGGCTTCTATGAAAGTTTGTGACGGGAGAGGACGAACTATGACCTGGTCATCCTGGGTGGATGTATAAGGAGGAAAAGCGGAAAAGGCCTGTATCTCAGAAATTCTTCTGGCAGAGGTGACTGCCAAGAGGAAGGCCATTTTGATGGACAAAATCTCTAATGAGACTTCTCCCAGGGGTTCGAACGGTACTTGTGAGAGAGCTGTTAAGACTTTGTTAAGGTCCCAGGGAGGAGATAAAGGTCTCAGGGAAGGATGAATTCTGCCAGCAGCGGAGAGAAAGCGCTTGATCCAGGAATGGTTTGCCAGTTGGTAATCATAAAAATAACTTAATGCAGCCACTTGTACTTTAAGGGTAGATGCTTTGAGACCTGCCTGAAGAAAATCCAGAATCCTAGGGATATCAGGAGGCCGGAAAGGGTCAGGTTCTGATTGTAAAAAGGTTGTAAAGATTGACCATATTCTAATATATTTTCTGGCGGTAGACACTTTCCGACTAGTCAAAATGGTGGACACTACTTTTTCTGACAGACCTCTATTTAGCCAAATGTTCCGTTCAGTTTCCACACTGACAATTTGAGGATTTCTGGATTGGGGTGAAGAACTGGGCCTTGTGATAGAAGATCCTTCTGCGGTGGAAGCATCCAAGGAAGGCCTTGGGTCAGGTTCTTCAGGGTAGCATACCAGATCCTTTTTGGCCAATTTGGGGCTACCAGGATGATGGAGGCCCTGTCCTTCATCACTTTTTTCAGGACCTGCGGAATAAGAGAAAATGGTGGGAAGGCATACCCAAATTCTTGGTTCCAGCTCTGTGCCAATGCGTCGATTGCTGTAGGATGGTCTGCCGGATTGAGGGAGAAGAAGCGTTCCACCTTTCTGTTGTTTTGTGAGGCAAACAGGTCTATAGTCGGAAGTCCGTATCTTTTTATCACCTGAGAGAAGACTTCCGGACTTAGACTCCATTCTCCCTGATTTAGCTGTACTCTGCTCAGGAAATCTGCTAGGACATTTTCTCTCCCCTTCAGATGGATCGCGCCTAGGGATAAATTCCTTGCTTCCGCTATTGAGAAAATCTGCAGACTTAGGGATAGTAAAGCCGGCACTCTGGTGCCCCCCTGATGATTTATGTAGGCCACTGTGGTAGCATTGTCCGAGTAGAAGATAATCCTTGTGCTCGTTAACTCTGGTAAGGCTACTATCAGAGCCATCTGGACCGCTTTTAGCTCCTTGTAGTTTGATGAGCATCCTCTTGTTCTTAAATCCCATCTGCCCTGCCAACACCGGTCTCCGGAATGCACTCCCCAGCCCCATGGACTGGCATCCGTTGTCACTGATATTGGGTTGGGGAAGGACCAGGGGATTCCTGTTGAAAGATTTTCCCGGCAGGTCCACCATAAGAGGGACATTCTTGCCCGGGAGGAGAGATGGAATTCCTTGTCTAGTGAAACCGTTTGACCATTCCATGCATTTAATATTTCGGCCTGGAGCTCCCTGGTATGGATCTGTGCGTAAGGAACTGCTGGTATTGTTGCCGTGAGATGACCGAGTACCTTCATTGCTCGTCTGAAAGAACAAAGATAGGAATGGAACAAGTCCCAGACATGATGGACTGTAGACTGTACTTTTACATCTGGAAGGAAGGTTTTCTGTACAACCGAATCCAGAATCATCCCCAAAAACGTGCAAACCCGAGACGGTTGAAGGCAGGACTTCTGGGCATTTATTTTCCAACCAAGGTTGCATAAAGTTAACTGTACTCGAGTCAGGTCTGCCTGAAGAGATTCTTTGGTTTTGGAAACAAACAGGAAGTCGTCCAGATAAGGGACCAGTATAATCTTTGAGATCCTGAAGAAGGCTACCATCTCTGCTACCACTTTGGTGAAGATTCTTGCTCTGAAGAGCTTTGTACTGTAGATGGATCAGGTGACCCTTCACGACCGCCGCAGTTCTCAGGAACCTTTGGGATGCTGTATGAATTGGAATATGGTAATAAGCATCTTCCAAATCTATGCTTGCCATCCAGCAATCCTGGAATAACAAGTTCAGAGTTAAAGAGATGGTCTCCATTTTGAATGGTTTGTATTTTAGGAACTTGTTCAATTTTTTTAGATTTAAAATCATTCGAAAACTGCCATTGGGCTTCCTGACCAAAAATAGTGGGGAGTAGAATCCCCTGCCTTCTTCCTCCCTGGGGACCTGGCAAACCACTCCTTTGGAAAGTAGGGGTAGGATTTCTGACTTCAAAACAGCCGCTTTGAGAGGATCCTTGGGGAAAGGAGTCTGAACAAAGAGATCTTGGGGGTAGGACAGGAACTCCAAATGAAATCCTCTCTCTATTCCCCCAAGAACCCACTTGTTCCGAGTTATCTCCCGCCAGGCAGGGAGGAAGGAGGAAAGTCTTCCCCCGACCTGGGATCTGGCATCATTGTTTGTCTTTGTTCTTATTCTCCTGGGGTTTAAACAAAAACCCGCTAGATTTTTTCTGGAACTTATCCCTCTCTTTTTTATCATAGGGCTTCCCTCGCTGCCTTCTAAATCTAGACTGTGAGGGACGAAAAAAAGATGGTCTCTGGGGGTTAGGGAAGCCCTTTTTCTTATCGGATGCCTTCTCAAGTATGTCGTCTAATGATGAACCAAATAGCCTATCTCCTTCACATGGTAAGGCACACAGCCTAGCCTTTGATCCTTGGCCACCTTTCCAGGATTTAAGCCAAAGGGCTCTTCTGGCCGCATTGGACATGGCGGAAGACTTAGCCTAGAATCTTATGACATCTTTAGAGGCATCCGTTAAGAAGTCAGCTGCTTTGGCTAAGGTGGGAATTGAGGCCAAAATTTCTTCCCTAGATTTCTTTTCTTTCAAATGACACTCAAGCTGGTCTATCCAGAGTCTAAGAGACCTAGCTACCCAGGTAGATGCTACGGCAGGCCGAAAATAGGAGGCCACGGATTCCCAGGCTCTCTTCAAATACACATCAGCTCTTTTATCAAGAGGGTCAGATAAGCATCCCAAATCTTCAAAGGGTAGAGCAGCCTTCTTAGCTATTTTGGCCACCGGAGCATCCACCGAGGGTGCCATATCCCAATTGGCAGATACTGTATCACTAAAAGGATATTTTCTTTTGAGAGAGGAGGGAATAAAGAATCTCCTATCAGGATTCTTCCATTCTTTTTTAATCAATGTTTGCATATTTTCATGGATGGTAAATATTCTATGCTTTCTAGGCCCTAAATTCTGGAAGGCTTGGTCCGCTATCGACCTAGAAGGTCTTTCATCTTCTAATTGCATGGTCGCTCTGACCGCCTTTAGCAGAGGTTGGGTATCTTCTGGGGAAAAAAAAGATCTACTTGAATAATCGGTATCTGAAGAGTCCAAATCACTAGAAAAAAGCTGGCCCGACTCCTTATCCTCGTCTTCCGAGGAATCCCAGTCCACTAAGTCTGAAGCTCTATCTGGGGACTTATTGCGGGCTTTAGTAAATGCCTTGAGTGACGCCTTAACTTCGGATCTGATAACATTTTTCATGGACTTTGTTAAAGTTTGTGATTCCTCTGCCATAAGCTTGTCAATACATGCGGGACATAATGGTCTGGTATAAGAGGAAGCTAGGGCCGCACTGCATCCTGCGCACTCCTTGTGTTTGGATTTGCTCGATGCCTTCCTTGGTGGTTTCTACAATACACAGCATACCATCAAATAAGGAAATATACGTTCTTACCAAAGGTAGATATTTCCTACCCAATCCTCAGGCATTTACCAGACTGGTGGGCCTCAAGGGTTCAGCACGTCCATCAGATGGATCCGTCATCTTTGAAGAGATCCTCCTCACCACCTCCTCCAAAAATATGTTTGCACCAGGAGGTTGCTGCCAGGGTGTGAGAACACGCCGGCTGCCTTCCCCTGTGGCCCATTTTATAGATTAAAGACGCGCCTAGGCGCCACTTCCTGTTTGAAAAGGGGGAAGCCCCGCCCCCTTCTGACCTCACGGCTGTGCGCCAGGACGTACGCGGCATCAGCCGGGCCGCGCATACCGATCCCCCCACGCCGCGGCCTCCCAGGAAGCCGGCGGCCCTGCTATCAGGAGAGGGAGGCCGGAACCCACGCGCATGGAGGGAGCCGCCCGAACACGGCCGCAGCGGCTCCCCCCAGTCAGGAAGTGGACAGGGGAGAGACAGACTTCTGGAGCACAGCTCCCGGCACGGCCACAGGAACTGTCGGCTCCACAGGGTGAGGCCCCCCAAGGTAAGACCCAGCCGCCCTCGGCGTTAGGTGCAGGGGAAAACAGAGGATAAAAAAAAAAGAAAAAAAAGGAAAAAAAGGTCCAACAGAAAGAGGACCCCACTTCTCAGGACCTATCCACTGGACAGGAAACCTGAAAACTGGTGCGTGGCAGGGGGTGTTGCTCTTTTATCTTCTCAGGTTTCCTGTCCAATGGGAGGTCCTGAGTCGCAGGGGTGCCGTCATGGGTGAGGGGAAATTGTATTACAAGATATGCAGGGAATCCAGATGGTAAAAGAATTATGCCACTAATATTCTCCTTGATAAGAACATGAGATACACAGATTCACCTCAGATTCTCCTCAGAATCTCCTCAGAATTAGAGCACACAAATCAGCAATGCATGACAGGGAAAACAGGAAGCGGCTAGACTGAACCAACTAGAAGCAGAAACAGAGGGGGGAGGAGAAGAGAGGAGCATACCAATACACAATGCAAGATACTGAAACAGAACAGAAAGCATTTTGTTGCTCTCCGTTCTGTTCAGTTACGTTTTGTCCCCACTGACAACGAATGGGGACAAAACTGAAGCGTTGTTTTCTGGTATTGAGCCCCTATGACGGATCTCAATACCGGAAAACGTAAACGCTAGTGTGAAAGTAGCCTTAAAAGTAGATAAATTCAAATTTGGAAAATTGGGAATTTTTAAATTTTTTTGTACATTTTGGATTATTTTATAAATAAAAGGTAAAATATATTGAATCAAATTTACCATTAACATGACGTACAGAGTGTCACGAGAAAACAAGCTCAGAACGGCCGGGATAGATACAAGCGTTCCACAGTTATTACCACATAACGTGACGCAGGTCAAATCTGCAAAACTCGGCCTGGGATTTAAGGTGAAAAGTGGCCCAGTACTAAAAGGGTTAATACACCCCGTTAATGGCGGTATCACACCGAACGTACACCCCAATAACAAGAACGGTTTGCTGGAACTACAGAGCTGCAATGCAGGGCTCCAGATGGCGACCAAAATGGTGGACAATGCGCCTTAAAATGTAGACAAGACTTATTAGCCTTGTCCCCATCTGTGATAGGGCTGCCGCACTGTAGGCGATTATTGCAGGGGGGCCCGAGGGGCAATAATTCCATGCCCCGCCGCTGATCGTCCGCTTGTGCCGGGGCGCACAGCAGTGAGGTGTGCGCGTCGCACCATCCCGGGTCCGGACTCTGCCGTTCTTTGCGCACATGTTCTTGGTTCCCTCCCACCATGAGCAGCGTCAATCAAGCAATAATGAGACGTTGATGGACGGCCTCCTGCCCGCTCTGTGACTGTGCGGAGCGAGTGGAAGTGCAGGCAGCTCCTCCACACAGCGGATCAGCCGGCCCCGCCACCAGCAGAGCATGAGGTCAGCAGTCAGGGCCGGGGGCTCCGGGGAGGGGCCGCCTGATGTGCTGAGCAGGAGGAGATCCCCGAGACAAGGGGTCCCTGAGAGTACTTGCTGTATGTGGAGGGGAGGGCGGGTTTATTGTAACTAGACTGTAAGATGAAGAAGAGTGGGGGAGGGGGGTTGTATTTACATGGGACTGTATGATGGAAAAGCTGGAGGGAGGGGGGTAGTGGGTATTTACATGGGACTGTATGATGGGAAAGCTGGAGGGAGAGGGATTGTATTTACATGGAACTGTATGATGCAAAAGGAGGGCGGACTGTATTTACATAGGACTGTATGATGGAAAAGCTGGAGAGAGGGGAGATTGTATTTACATGGGACTGTATGATGGGAAAGCTGGAGGGAGGGGGATTGTATTTACATGGAACTGTATGATGGGAAAGCTGGAGGGAGGGGGATTGTATTTACATGGGACTGTATGATGGGAAAGCTGGAGGGAGGGGGGATTGTATTTACATGGAACTGTATGATGGAAAAGCTGGAGGGAGGGGGGTTGTATTTACATGGGACTGTATGATGGAAAAGCTGGAGGGAGGGGGTTGTATTTACATAGGAATGTGAGATGGAGATGCTGGAGGGAGGGGGTTGTATTTACATGGGACTGTATGAGGGAAAAGCTGGGGAGGGGGTTGTATTTACATGGGACTGTATGATGGAAAAGCTGGAGGGAGGGGGTAGTGGGTATTTACATGGGACTGTATAATGGAAAAGCTGGAGGGAGGGGGATTGTATTTACATGGGACTGTATGATGGAAAAGCTGGAGGGAGGGGGATTGTATTTACATGGGACTGTATGAGGGGAAAGCTGGAGGGAGGGGGGTAGTGGGTATTTACATGGGACTGTATGATGGAAAAGCTGGAGGGAGGGGGGTAGTGGGTATTTACATGGGACTGTATAATGGAAAAGCTGGAGGGAGGGGGGTAGTGGGTATTTACATGGGACTGTATAATGGAAAAGCTGGAGGGAGGGGGGAGATGGTATTTACATGGAACTGTATAATGGAAAAGCTGGAGGGAGGGGGAAGATGGTATTTACATGGGACTGTATGATGGAAAAGCTGGAGAGAAGGGGGGTTGTATTTACATGGGACTGTATGATGGAAAAGCTGGAGGGAGGGGGGGTTGTATTTACATGGGACTGTATGATGGAAAAGCTGGAGGGAGGGGGGATTGTATTTACATGGGACTGTATGATGGAAAAGCTGGAGGGAGGGGGAAGATGGTATTTACATGGGACTGTATAATGGAAAAGCTGGAGGGAGGGGGGATTGTATTTACATGGGACTGTATGATGGAAAAGCTGGAGGGAGGGGATAGTGGGTGTTTACATGGGACTGTATAATGGAAAAGCTGGAGGGAGGGGGGATTGTATTTACATGGGACTGTATGATGGAAAAGCTGGAGGGAGGGGGGATTGTATTTACATGGGACTGTATGATGGAAAAGCTGGAGGGAGGGGGGATTGTATTTACATGGGACTGTATGATGAAAAAGCTGGAGGGAGGGGGAAGATGGTATTTACATGGGACTTTATGATGGAAAAGCTGGAGGGGGGGGTGGTATTTACATGGGACTGTATAATGGAAAAGCTGGAGGAAGGGGGAAGATGGTATTTACATAGGACTGTTTGATGGAAAAGCTGGAGGGAGGAGGGGGGGTTGTATTTACATGGGACTGTATGATGGGAAAGCTGGAGGGAGGGGGAAGATGGTATTTACATGGGACTGTATAATGGAAAAGCTGGAGGGAGGGGGGACATGGTATTTACATGGGGCTGTATAATGGAAAAGCTGGACGGAGGGAGAACATGGAATTTACATGGGACTGTATGATGGAAAAGCTGGAGGGAGGGGGAAGATGGTATTTGCATGGGACTGTATGATGGAAAAGCTGGAGGGAGGGGGAAGATGGTATTTACATGGGACTGTATGATGGAAAAGCTGGAGGGAGGGGGAAGATGGTATTTACATGGGACTGTATGATGGAAAAGCTAAGGGAGGGAGAGAAGGTGGTATTTACATGGGACTGCCTGATGGAAAAGCTGGAGGGAGGGGGAAGATGGTATTTACATGGGACTGTATAATGGAAAAGCTGGAGAGAGGGAGAAGATGGTATTTACATGGGACTGTATAATGGAAAAGTTGGAGGGAGAGGGGAGATAGTATTTACATGGGACTGTATAATGGAAAAGTTGGAGGAAGGGAGAAGATGGTATTTACATGGGACTGTATAATGGAAAAGCTGGAGGGAGGGGGGAGATGGTATTTACATGGGACTGTATGATGGAAAAGCTGGAGAGAGGGAAGATGGCATTTACATGGGACTGTATAATGGAAAAGCTGGAGGAGGGGGAAGATGGTATTTACATGGGACTGTAAGACTAATTTCTGATCCTGGTGATCACACTTACCTGATCCCCAGTGCGGGGTCCCGGCTCGTTCGCTCCCCGGCCTCCGTTGCTCGTCTTGAGTCCCTTCATGAAAACGTCCTGTTGGACGCCGTTAGGGCCCCTGCAGACGAGCGGGTGCACTCCGTGTTATCCGCAGCGAGAATGAGAGCTAAGCTGCGCGGTGGACATCAGAGGCACGGAGCAGTGACATGATGGATAATGCTCCGCGCCTCTGTGACCTTTTACTACAAAATCACAGTGGGATAAAGATGTCAGCGGGATTTTGTAGTAAAAGGTCACAGAGGCGCGGAGCATTATCCATCATGTCACTGCTCCGTGCCTCTGATGTCCACCGCGCAGCTTGGCTCTTATTCTCGCTGCGGATAACACGGCGTGCGACCGCTCGTCTGCAGGGGCCCTTACAGCTAATAACCGATCACTGCTTCCCTTCCCTTATGTTAAATGGTCTTGTGATGCAAGGGGAGCAGATCTCCACTGTGGCCAGTGATTGGCTGCAGCAGGATCAAGATAAAAGTTTTCATGGAGAAACCCAAGACAAGCATCGGAGGCCTGGAAGCGAAGGAGCCGAGGCCCAGCACCTAGGGATCGGGGAAGCAGGATCAGCAACGGGAATCTGCATGTCTGAGAGGTCAATGAAATTCAATGGGGCAATGATCCGTTCTATTGTGGCAGAGAAAACTGATCCGCTAGCGTAAAAGTAGCCTAAGACGTGTCTTTTTTTTATTTTATTATTATTATACCATAATTATATGTGTTTTAACTTTGGCAACAATTTTTTTTAATTTGGCTACTAAACTTTTCAGGTTAGGAGCCAATGGTTCCTTGATATTTTTTTAGTCTGGAGCCTGTAATAGCAATATGGCTCCGCAGTCAGTGCAGCAGGGTGTAATAGGATCGTCCCTATTCCCGGGCTGTAACCTCCCCTATTGGTCCCTGCTCTCTCCCTATAGAGTAGATGATTCCTCCCTTTCAGCACAATGAAGGCTCTCCTAGCACTGTCCCTAGCGCCTGCTGAAGTACACTGGAAAATGGCAGAATCCAAGATGGCTGCCGCTATTTATAGGGCTGTGACATCACAGGGCTGACTGCTGATTGGCTGCATGGCATTGTGGGTGATCCCGCCTTCCCAGAGTTCCTTACTCCATGTCCTCACACGTGCAGCAGCCATTTTAGGAAACAAAATTTGATTTTTTTTCTGAAATTCGAATCGAATTTGACTTTGTCAACTTCGATTGATCTCCAGTCACTTTGTTTGCCTCAACCTCTTCACCGTCCCCCCCGAGGCAGTAGATGGAAGCTGACACTGATCGCTGCTCCGGCAGGCCTTGGGGGTCTCGTATACGGGCACAGGGGACACAGAAGCCCCGGGATACTGCTAGGATCCTCTGTGTACCAGCAGCTGAACTCATCAAGAAGATGTAGGACATGGTCCTCGGAGGTCCTCTCCTAGACCTTCCAGCCCATACCAGACACGTCTCCAGTCCAGACGGGTGAAGCAGCGATACAGCGCAGGAGGTGAACCCCTGAATGCAGGGTGTAATCTGGGTGAAGACAAGGAGGTGACATCTCCATCACTGCAGGGTGTAATCTGGGTGAGGACATCTCCATCACTGCTGGGTGAGGACATCTCCATCACTGCAGAGTGTAATCTGGGTAAGGACATCTCCATCACTGCAGGGTGTAATCTGGGTGAGGACATCTCCATCACTGCAGGGTGTAATCTGGAGGAGGACATCTCCATCACTGCAGGGTGTAATCTGGGGGAGGACATCTCCATCACTGCAGGGTGTAATCTGGGGAGGACATCTCCATCACTGCAGGGTGTAATCTGGGGAGGACATCTCCATCACTGCAGGGTGTAATCTGGGGAGGACATCTCCATCACTGCAGGGTGTAATCTGGGGAGGACATCTCCATCACTGCAGGGTGTAATCTGGGGAGGACATCTCCATCACTGCAGGGTGTAATCTGGGGAGGACATCTCCATCACTGCAGGGTGTAATCTGGGGAGGACATCTCCATCACTGCAGGGTGTAATCTGGGTGAGGACATCTACATCACTGCAGGGTGAAATCTGGGGGAGGACATCTCCATCACTGCAGAGTGTAATCTGGGGGAGGACATCTACATCACTGCAGAGTGTAATCTGGGGGAGGACATATACATCACTGCAGGGTGTAATCTGGGGGAGGACATCTCCATCACTGCAGGGTGTAATCTGGGGGAGGACATCTACATCACTGCAGGGTGTAATCTGGGGGAGGACATCTCCATCACTGCAGGGTGTAATCTGGGTGAGGACATCTCCATCACTGCAGGGTGTAATCTGGGGGAGGACATCTACATCACTGCAGGGTGTAATCTGGGTGAGGACATCTCCATCACTGCAGGGTGTAATCTGGGGGAGGACATCTCCATCACTGCAGGGTGTAATCTGGGTGAGGACATCTCCATCACTGCAGGGTGTAATCTGGGTGAGGACATCTCCATCACTGCAGGGTGTAATCTGGGTGAGGACATCTCCGTCACTGCAGGGTGTAATCTGGGTGAGGACATCTCCATCACTGCAGGGTGTAATCTGGGTGAGGACATCTCCATCACTGCAGGGTGTAATCTGGGGGAGGACATCTCCATCACTGCAGGGTGTAATCTGGGGGAGGACAGGGAGGTGACATCTATACGGCTCCAGGTCTGCGTTTGGTGTAGAACCTGATGTCGGAGCCGCCACGTCTTGCGCTCTGGAGGTAAGCCTATATACAATGCTGAGGGTGGACGGCGGCTATTATATACGGGGCGGCCATGTTGGAGAGCAGACCCCTTCGGCTCTGGTGAACGCCCTGACAGGGGCCACAGAGGCAGCATTACTCCCCTGGATAGTGGCCCCTCCAGAACCGGAGGGAGGCAGGGGCCACACAAGGAGCCTGGAGCCGCTGTCTCCCATGATGGCCGCCCTGGCTCACCCCTCACATCTCCCAGGGAGCCATGTCTGCCGCAGTCTGGGAGAACTGGCTGCCCCAGGGCTCCAGAATGTGGCTGCTCAGGGAGGACTGATATGTGCAAGGCATAACCAGGCAGGTCTGCCCCACACGTGACCCGAAACCACGTGACCACAGCCACCAACAAGATCCCGCAGTGTCAGCCCTGACCAGACCCATCCACAGCCCTGTTACCTGGGAGCGGAGCCTCCATCATGGCGGCCGGCGGCAGCTTCTCCATAGAGAAAGAAGGCAGAAAGACCTGTGGTGATGTCATCGTCATGTGACCAAAGCAGGAACGGGCGGAGCTCAGCTTTACACAGCTGAAGAAGTAGCCAATAACCTGTGATAACGTCAAGTCACGTGAGGGGGCGGAGCCGCCAGGAATCTTCCGCACATCCAGCAGTGTCAGCCCTGACCAAACCCATCCACAGCTCCTGTTACCTGGGAGGGGAGACTCCATCACGGCGGCCGGGGGCAGATCCTCCTCTGGCTCCGCCCACAATGAACCATCACATCTAACGTACAGCACTGAGCAACAGGACCTGCGGTGACATCACATTCATGTGACCAGAGCAGGAAAGGGCGGAGCTCAGCAGTACAGAGAGGTGGTGATACAGGACCTGCGGTGACGTCATTGACATGTGATGAGAGCAGGAAAGGGCGGAGCTCAGCAGTGCAGACAGGTGGTGCTACGGTAGATGCTAGATTGAAGTTGTTAGAAGGAAGTCTGTGACGTCACTGGTCACGTGCCCCTGTATGGTCACATGACCAAATGTGGGCAGTGCTGACAAACCCAGACTGCAGGAGCTTGTGGAGGAGGCGGGGCTTGTGTGAGCAGTGAGGGGATGAGCTGCAGTCCTGGAGTCCACAGAGCTTCATGGGGGCAGCATATGGAGCTCCTATATGAGGGGCAGGTGTATCTGTGAGGGGGGCATGTGGGGTGACCGGGGGCGCAGTCTCCCTGGATGGTGTGACCCGGGTGCAGTCTCCCTAGATGGGGTGAATCGGGGCGCAGTCTCCCTAGATGGGGTGACCCCGGGTGCAGACTCGGAGGAGCGCTCCAGTGCTGGATCCTGTACAGAGGCGGAGGAGCGCTCCGGTGCTGGATCCCGTACAGAGTCGGAGGAGCGCTCCAGTGCTGGATCCCGTATAGAGGCGGAGGAGCGCTCCACTGCTGGATCCCGTATAGAGGCGGAGGAGCGCTCCACTGCTGGATCCCGTACAGAGGCGGAGGAGCGCTCCAGTGCTGGATCCCGTATAGAGGCGGAGGAGCGCTCCAGTCAGTGGCGTGCCCAGGGTTTTTGGCACCCGGGCGGGTCCTTTCTCTGGCACCCCCCCCCCCCCCCTCATTACTTGGGCACATATCTCTTACATCAGGGACATCTCCTGTCATGTAGACCTTCTCTTTCCTCTTCTCCTTCGTTAGACCCAGACCGCCAAGACACATTATTTCAGTCGCATTTCGTCTCTGCAGAGTTAGTGACACAGACACGTTAGATTTCTCCGTTTTTCCATCAACCTCCTAATAGACATAATTGGGGTCATTTATCAAATTGGTGTAAAGTAGAACTGGATTTCCTAAAGAGCTGTCAAATATGAAAGGTGGAATCTGATTGGCTGCTGGGGCAACTAAGCCAGTTCTACTGTACACCAGGTTGATAAATGACCCCAAATGTCCCTATAGTGTCTACAGAGGTTATAATGTCTCCTAGATTGCCCCCAGTAATAATAATACCCTATTATTATCCCCAGAAATAATAGAATTGCCCCTACAATGCCTCCCCAATAGCAACGCCTCTCACACTGCCCCCATATAGTAATTTCCCCCACACACTAGTGTCCCCAACACAGTAGTGCCCCCACACAGCAGTGTCCGCCACACTGTTCCTCACACAGTAGTGTCCCCACACTGCCCCCACACAATAGTGTCCCCACACTGCCCCTACACAGTAGTGTCCGCCACACTGCCCCCACACAGTAGTGTTCCCCACACTGCCCCTTACACAGTAGTGTCCGCCACACTCCCCCGCACACTGCCCCTCGCACAGTAGTGTCCCCCGCACACTGCCCCTCGCACAGTAGTGTCCCCCACAATGCCCCCCACACAGTAGTGTCCCCCACACTGCCCCTTACACAGTAGTGTCCGCCACACTGCCCCCACACAATAGTGTCCCCCACACTGCCCCTTACACAGTAGTGTCCGCCACACTGCCCCCACACAATAGTGTCCCCCACACTGCCCCTTACACAGTAGTGTCCGCCACACTGCCCCCACACAATAGTGTCCCCCACACTCCCCCGCACACTGCCCCTCGCACAGTAGTGTCCCCCACACAGTAGTGTCCGCCACACTGTCCCCCACACAGCAGTGTCCGCCACACTGCCCCCCACACAGTAGTGTCCGCCACACTGCCCCCACACAGTAGTGCCCCCACACTGTCCCCCACACAGTAGTGTCCCCACACTGTCCCCCACACAGTAGTGTCCGCCACACTGCCCCCACACAGTAGTGTCCCACTGCCCACACAGTAGTGTCCGCCACACTGTCCCCACACAGTAGTGTCCGCCACACTGCCCCCACACAGTAGTGTCCGCCACACTGCCCCCACACAATAGTGTCCGCCACACTCCCCCGCACACTGCCCCTCGCACAGTAGTGTCCCCCACACAGTAGTGTCTGCCACACTGCCCCCACACAGTAGTGTCCGCCACACTGCCCCCACACAGTAGTGTCCGCCACACTGCCCCCACACACAGTAGTGTCCCCACACTGCCCCCACACAGTAGTGTCCGCCACACTGCCCCCTCACAGTAGTGCCCCACACTGCCCCCACATAGTAGTGTTGGCCACACTGCCCCCACACAGTAGTGTCCCCCACACTGTCCCCACACACAGTAGTGTCCGCCACACTGTCCCCCACACAGTAGTGTCCGCCACACTGTCCCCCACACACAGTAGTGTCCCCCACACTGTCCCCACACACAGTAGTGTCCGCCACACTGCCCCCACACAGTAGTGTCCGCCACACTGTCCCCACACACAGTAGTGTCCGCCACACTGTCCCCACACAGTAGTGTCCCCCACACAGTAGTGTCCCCATACTGCCCCCACAGTAGTTTCCGCCACATTGCCCCCACACAGTAGTGTCCCCCACACCCCAACCACACAGTAGTGCCCCCACATAGTAATTTGTCATACTCCCCCATCTTGTCATGCTTTTTCTGATCCTCCCCCATCTTGTCATGTTTTTCTGATCCCCCATTTTGATCACCCCTCCCCCAATCTTGTCATGTTCTTTCTGACCCCCTCTTGTCATGTTCTTTCTGATCCCCCTCCCCTTCCCTGCGCTCCCCTCCCCTCCCTACCTTTGCAGTAGCGTGGCCGAGCATTGCGGCGGGTACAGGAGCTTTTGTCTCCGGTACCCGGGTTGACTCACTGGAAGCGCAAGCTGTGTGCGCACTTCCTGTAGGTCCGGCCGGGTACAGGAGACAGATGCTCTCTGTACCCGGACCTGACAGAGCTCGGTCACGCTACAAGGGAATGACAGGAGGGAGCGCTGAGCGCTTCCCCGTTCCCCCCTGTCAGTCCCTCTCCCTGGCACCCCCCCTGACAGCCGGCACCCGGGGCGAACCGCCCCCCCCCCCCTGGGCACGCCACTGGCTCCAGTGCTGGATCCCGTACAGAGGCGGAGGAGCGCTCCAGTGCTGGATCCCGTACAGAGGCGGGGGAGCGCTCCGGCGTTGGATCCCGTACAGAGGCAGAGGAGCGCTCCAGTGCTGGATCCCGTACAGACACAGATGAGCGCTCCAGGGCTGGATCCAGTACAGACACACAGGAGCGCTCTGGTGCTGGATCCCGTACAGACGCGGGGGAGCCCTTTTCGCATCCGGCAACCCCGCCCCCTTCTCTGCCCTTCCGCTGTGACTGCCAGTCGGCTGTTCGGTAAAGGCAGGCGGGTGTCGGGCATAAGCGCTGTCAGTCACAGGGAAGGGGGCGTAGTTACCACAGCTTGAAGGAAGGAGGTTGCTTCCCCCCTGACTTCAAGCCTGACTCGAGGAGCGCCCGGCCCTGGGATGAAAGATCATTTTCGGAGCTTTTACCGCATCTGACTGAAGAAACAAACGGATCCTTAGAAACGCTGCTGGATACTGACAGGTGCTGCTGGCGGCTTGGGGTGGTTTGTGGAGGTGACAGGTTCCCTTTAACCCCTTAAGGACACGGCCATATTTCACCTTAAAGGCGTATTCCCATCTTTTAGATTATATCTCATATGATCCAACTGATGCCCTCCGTCATATTTCAAATTTATTGTCATTAAACCCCCCCCCCCCCCATGTTCTAATATTTCTATTTATGTAGAGCCACAGTTGTCATCCTGTATCCAAAGAATAGGGCCCGCTCCTCTGCCGCATCTCTGGGCCGCGGCTGCGCAGAGAGGACCTTTGTTTCACCCAGGTGGCCGCTCTGTTGCTCGGAAGCGCACACCGGCCGCCGCGCATGCGCATAAGAACCTTCACGCCGCATCAGCTAGGGAGAGGATCGGAGCCGCCGGGACAGCAGACGTGATGGCCGAGCAAAGAAACAAGTGCCTGCTGCCGTATGCACTCCGATCGCTGATGGAGGCACTGGAGGTCTGATGCTGGGGGGGGGGGGGGGGTCAATTATGGAGCGCTGGGGAGACTGATAGAGGTGTATTGGAGGCACTGGGGGCTGATAGAGGTGTATTGGAGGCACTGGGGGCTGATGGAGGCACTGGGGGGCTGATGGAGGTGTATTGGAGGCACTGGGGGCTGCTGGAGGCACTGGGGGCTGATAGAGGTGTATTGGAGGCACTGGGGGTGGATGCTGGAGGCACTGGGGGCTGATAGAGGTGTATTGGAGGAATTGGGGGGCTGATGGAGGCACTGGGGGGCTGATAGAGGTGTATTGGAGGCACTGGGGGGCTGATGGAGGCACTGGGGGGCTGATAGAGGTGTATTGGAGGCATTGGGGGGCTGCTGGAGGCACTGGGGGGCTGATAGAGGTGTATTGGAGGCACTGGGGGGCTGATGGAGGCACTGGGGGCTGATAGAGGTGTATTGGAGGCACTGGGGGGCTGATAGAGGTGTATTGGAGGCATTGGGGGCTGCTGGAGGCACTGGGGGCTGATAGAGGTGTATTGGAGGCACTGGGGGCTGATAGAGGTGTATTGGAGGCACTGGGGGCTGATAGAGGTGTATTGGAGGCACTGGGGGACTGATAGAGGTGTATTGGAGGCACTGGGGGGCTGATAGAGGTGTATTGGAGGCACTGGGGGGCTGATGGAGGTGTATTGGAGGCACTAGGGGGCTGATAGAGGTGTATTGGAGGCACTGGGGGGCTGATAGAGGTGTATTGGAGGCACTGGGGGGCTGATAGAGGTGTATTGGAGGCAC
This sequence comes from Bufotes viridis, assembly GCA_033119425.1. Classification (NCBI taxonomy): domain Eukaryota; kingdom Metazoa; phylum Chordata; class Amphibia; order Anura; family Bufonidae; genus Bufotes; species Bufotes viridis. The sequence continues at coordinate 3,177,451 of CM065592.1, forward strand.
TGGGGGGGCTGATGGAGGCACTAGGGGGCTGATAGAGGTGTATTGGAGGCACTGGGGGGCTGATAGAGGTGTATTGGAGGCACTGGGTGGCTGATAGAGGTGTATTGGAGGCACTGGGTGGCTGATAGTGGTGTATTGGAGGCACTGGGGGGCTGATGGAGGCACTGGGGGGCTGATAGAGGTGTATTGGAGGCACTGGGGGCTGATGGAGGTGTATTGGAGGCACTGGGGGGCTGATGGAGGCAATGTGACTGAACCACTTGATATACCGCACTACTACATCGGTCTATTCCCCTCCCCCACCAGCAATGTGGCTCTCTAGCTACGTACATTGCCCTGCTGTATATAGTAGACAGAAACAGAAATATACCCCAATAACTAAAGTAAAGTGCTGCATCGACATACACGGCTCTGCTGTGTGAAAATGCTGCAGTAATGTGTATGCTGATGTAGTATCAGTGGGTAGGTTTCAATCTATGACATACAGCAGGGCAGTAGAGCTCTATGTACAAAGCCATATTGCTGGCTGGGGGAGGGGAATAGACAGATGTAGCAGAGCTGAAACCTTTGCTTGTGGGGAGGAGAAGACAGATGTAGCAGAGCTGTATATTCATGTATACAGATAAAAGACCCAAGGATTATACACCAGTGTAGTAGAGCTGTATTAGAACAACATCTTCATCAGTGCTGCTCATGTTTTATGGGAGTCGGAGGCACAAATCCTATGGATACTACTGGACTTGCTTGTGGGCTTGTGTGTAGTGGTGAATCCTCGTTTAGCTGCACAGAATGGGTTTAGTAAGAGATAAGACGGGTTCTGTGTGTAGCGCTGTACTAGACTGCAGGACAGTGACCTTTTACTGAGAGGATTCCCAGAGACGGCAGGCAGGGCCTGGTGCAAGGATTTTTGCCAACACAAGCGAAGCTAAATTTTGGCGCCCCTCCCGCCCCCCCGAGAACCCCCCCCCCCCCTCTAACACCAGCAGGGCCGGTGCAAGGATTTTTGCCGCCCTAGGCAAAAGAAAAGTTTGCCGCCCCCCCCCATGTGACATCACAATGCCCCGCCCATATGATCTGCCATAATAACTAACGCAAGGGCCGCCGTGTTTACATTAAAAAGCCTGCAGGGAAAGGCTATAGACACTAGAGCCACTACATTAAGCTGCAGCGGTTCTGGGGACTATAGTGTCCCTTTAATGTGAGGTAAATTAGAGACTAGTGCCATGAATAATACTAGATCGCCCCCTTACACCCAGATGAGGATGATGATGGGCTCTGGCTCCACTGGTCTGGTGTGGGACAGGCTCGCTGGTGGCAAAAATCAATGTTCTGGGAGAATGGGAAGCGGCTCCATTTTTTAGGGCCCTTTACACAGTTCAAGGTCTGGGCCCCAGGAGAGTATGCCCATAAGGCCCACCCATAAGTCCACCTACATGTTCCACCCATGAGTTTGTTCACAGGGGGTGAAGTGTGGGGGATGTGTTCTGTGCTGCTGTACAGAATCTAATGTGTGTGCTTATGGGATGTAGTGTATAGGGATAGCAGTGTGTGGAGGTGATGCAGTGTGTGTGTGTGTAGTGGATGCAGTGCGTGTGCAGTGAATGCAGTGCGTGTGTGTAGTGGATGCAGTGTGTAGTGGATGCAGTGTATGCAGTGTGTGTATAGTGGATGCAGTGCGTGTGTAGTGGATGCAGTGTGCAGTGGATGCAGTGTGTGTGCAGTGGACGCAGTGTGTGTGCAGTGGATGCAGTGTGTGTGTGTGTGTGTAGTGGATGCAGTGTGTGTGTAGTGGATGCAGTGTGTGTGTAGTGGATGCAGTGTGTGTGCAGTGGATGCAGTGTGTGTGCAGTGGATGCAGTGCGTGTGTAGTAGATGCAGTGTGTAGTGTATGCAGTGTGTGTGTGTGTGTGTGTGTGTGTGTGTGTGTGTAGTGGATGCACTGGATGCAGTGTGCAGTGGATGCAGTGTGTGTGTGTGTGTGTGTGTGTGTGTGTGTGGAGTGTATAGGGAGACCAGTGTGTAGGTGATGCAGTATGTGCAGGTGATGCAGTATGTGCAGGTGATGCAGTATGTGCAGGTGATGCAGTATGTGCAGGTGATGCAGTATGTGTAGGTGATGCAGTATGTGTAGGTGATGCAGTGTGGGTGTGTGTGGAGTGTATAGGGAGACCAGTGTGTAGGTGATGCAGTATGTGCAGGTGATGCAGTATGTGTAGGTGATGCAGTATGTGTAGGTGATGCAGTATGTGTAGGTGATGCAGTATGTGCAGGTGATGCAGTATGTGTAGGATATGCAGTATGTGCAGGTGATGCAGTATGTGTAGGTGATGCAGTATGTGTAGGTGATGCAGTATGTGTAGGTGATGCAGTATGTGTAGGTGATGCAGTATGTGCAGGTGATGCAGTATGTGCAGGTGATGCAGTATGTGTAGGTGATGCAGTATGTGTAGGTGATGCAGTATGTGCAGGTGATGCAGTATGTGCAGGTGATGCAGTATGTGCAGGTGATGCAGTATGTGTAGGTGATGCAGTATGTGTAGGTGATGCAGTATGTGCAGGTGATGCAGTATGTGCAGGTGATGCAGTATGTGCAGGTGATGCAGTATGTGCAGGTGATGCAGTATGTGCAGGTGATGCAGTATGTGTAGGTGATGCAGTATGTGCAGGTGATGCAGTATGTGTAGGTGATGCAGTATGTGCAGGTGATGCAGTATGTGCAGGTGATGCAGTATGTGCAGGTGATGCAGTATGTGCAGGTGATGCAGTATGTGTAGGTGATGCAGTATGTGCAGGTGATGCAGTATGTGCAGGTGATGCAGTATGTGCAGGTGATGCAGTATGTGCAGGTGATGCAGTATGTGTAGGTGATGCAGTATGTGCAGGTGATGCAGTATGTGCAGGTGATGCAGTATGTGCAGGTGATGCAGTATGTGTAGGTGATGCAGTATGTGTAGGTGATGCAGTATGTGCAGGTGATGCAGTATGTGCAGGTGATGCAGTATGTGCAGGTGATGCAGTATGTGCAGGTGATGCAGTATGTGTAGGTGATGCAGTATGTGTAGGTGATGCAGTATGTGCAGGTGATGCAGTATGTGCAGGTGATGCAGTATGTGCAGGTGATGCAGTGTGTGTAGGTGATGCAGTATGTGTAGGTGATGCAGTATGTGTAGGTGATGCAGTATGTGCAGGTGATGCAGTATGTGTAGGTGATGCAGTATGTGTAGGTGATGCAGTATGTGTAGGTGATGCAGTATGTGTAGGTGATGCAGTATGTGTAGGTGATGCAGTATGTGCAGGTGATGCAGTATGTGCAGGTGATGCAGTGTGTGTAGGTGATGCAGTGTGTGTAGGTGATGCAGTGTGTGTAGGTGATGCAGTATGTGCAGGTGATGCAGTATGTGCAGGTGATGCAGTATGTGTAGGTGATGCAGTGTGGGTGTGTGTGGAGTGTATAGAGAGACCAGTGTGTAGGTGATGCAGTATGTGCAGGTGATGCAGTATGTGTAGGTGATGCAGTATGTGCAGGTGATGCAGTATGTGTAGGTGATGCAGTATGTGTAGGTGATGCAGTATGTGTAGGTGATGCAGTATGTGTAGGTGATGCAGTATGTGCAGGTGATGCAGTATGTGTAGGTGATGCAGTATGTGTAGGTGATGCAGTGTGGGTGTGTGTGGAGTGTATAGGGAGACCAGTGTGTAGGTGATGCAGTATGTGCAGGTGATGCAGTATGTGCAGGTGATGCAGTATGTGTAGGTGATGCAGTATGTGTAGGTGATGCAGTATGTGCAGGTGATGCAGTATGTGCAGGTGATGCAGTATGTGCAGGTGATGCAGTATGTGCAGGTGATGCAGTATGTGCAGGTGATGCAGTATGTGCAGGTGATGCAGTATGTGCAGGTGATGCAGTATGTGTAGGTGATGCAGTATGTGCAGGTGATGCAGTGTGTGCAGGTGATGCAGTATGTGTAGGTGATGCAGTATGTGTAGGTGATGCAGTATGTGTAGGTGATGCAGTATGTGTAGGTGATGCAGTATGTGCAGGTGATGCAGTATGTGTAGGTGATGCAGTATGTGTAGGTGATGCAGTATGTGCAGGTGATGCAGTATGTGTAGGTGATGCAGTATGTGTAGGTGATGCAGTGTGTGTAGGTGATGCAGTGTGGGTGTGTGTGGAGTGTATAGGGAGACCAGTGTGTAGGTGATGCAGTATGTGTAGGTGATGCAGTATGTGCAGGTGATGCAGTATGTGTAGGTGATGCAGTATGTGTAGGTGATGCAGTATGTGTAGGTGATGCAGTATGTGCAGGTGATGCAGTATGTGTAGGTGATGCAGTATGTGTAGGTGATGCAGTGTGTGTAGGTGGTGCAGTGTGTGTAGGTGATGCAGTGTGTGTAGGTGATGCAGTATGTGTAGGTGGTGCAGTGTGTGTAGGTGATGCAGTATGTGTAGGTGATGCAGTATGTGCAGGTGATGCAGTATGTGTAGGTGATGCAGTGTGTGTAGGTGATGCAGTGTGGGTGTGTGTGGAGTGTATAGGGATGACGCAGTATGTGTAGGTGATGCAGTATGTGCAGGTGATGCAGTATGTGTAGGTGATGCAGTGTGTGTAGGTGATGCAGTATGTGTAGGTGATGCAGTATGTGTAGGTGATGCAGTATGTGCAGGTGATGCAGTATGTGTAGGTGATGCAGTATGTGTAGGTGATGCAGTGTGTGTAGGTGATGCAGTGTGGGTGTGTGTGGAGTGTATAGGGAGACCAGTGTGTATGTGATGCAGTGTGTGTAGGTGATGCAGTGTGTGTAGGTGATGCAGTATGTGTAGGTGATGCAGTGTGGGTGTGTGTGGAGTGTATAGGGAGACCAGTGTGTAGTGTGTATGTGATGCAGTGTGTGTAGGTGATGCAGTGTGGGTGTGTGCAAGGGGTAGAAAGAAGTTCGTGTTTGTGTATACGGTTTGTGTTGTGTTTCTGAATGTGTGTACAGACAGAGTGCGTTCTGTGAATCTGTGTTTGCATGTGTAAGGCTCCATTCACACATCCACTATTCTGTTCCGCATTTTGCGGAACGGAATTGTGGACCAATTTATTTCTATCCACACTCCCGGGTCCACACTACCATCCCGCAAAAAATAGAACATGTCCTATTCTTGTCTGCAATTGCGGACAAGAAAAGGCATTTTCTATGAGAGTGGCGGCGATGTGCGGTCCGCAAAATGCGGAACGCACATTGCCGATGTCCGTGTTTTGCGGATCAACAAAACACACTTGGACGTGTAAATGGAGCCTAAGAGATGCATTGTGTGTAAGGGATGCAGTACGTGTGTGTGATGGATGTCAAACTCCCCCCCCAGTCACTCTCTTCCTTACCCCCCTTGTGTCACTCTTTTCCCCTTCTTGTCACTCTCATTACCCCCTCTTTACTCTTATTCCCCCTAGTCACTCTCTTTCTTGCCCCCCTTGTGTCACTCTGTTCCCTCCTGTCAGTCCCTCTGGTGTGGTGTGGCCGCCCCTTCTTGTCACTCTCATCCCCCCATCACTCTCATTCCCCCCTCCCCCCTTGTGTCACTCTGTATCTCCTGTCAGTCCCTGTGGAGTAGGGCGCAGTATTAAGGCAGACAGTGTGAGCACTTCCCTGGTGTCAGTCCCTGTGGAGTAGGGCGCAGTATTAAGGCAGACAGTGTGAGCACTTCCCTGGTGTCAGTCCCTGTGGAGTAGGGCGCAGTATTAAGGCAGACAGTGTGAGCACTTCCTGGTGTCAGTCCCTGTGGAGTAGGGCGCAGTATTAAGGCAGACAGTGTGAGCACTTCCCTGGTGTCAGTCCCTGTGGAGTAGGGCGCAGTATTAAGGCAGACAGCGTGAGCACTTCCTGGTGTCAGTCCCTGTGGAGTAGGGCGCAGTATTAAGGCAGACAGTGTGAGCACTTCCCTGGTGTCAGTCCCTGTGGAGTAGGGCGCAGTATTAAGGCAGACAGTGTGAGCACTTCCCTGGTGTCAGTCCCTGTGGAGTAGGGCGCAGTATTAAGGCAGACAACGTGAGCACTTCCCTGGTGTCAGTCCCTGTGGAGTAGGGCGCAGTATTAAGGCAGACAGTGTGAGCACTTCCCTGGTGTCAGTCCCTGTGGAGTAGGGCGCAGTATTAAGGCAGACAGTGTGAGCACTTCCTGGTGTCAGTCCCTGTGGAGTAGGGCGCAGTATTAAGGCAGACAGTGTGAGCACTTCCCTGGTGTCAGTCCCTGTGGAGTAGGGCACAGTATTAAGGCAGACAGTGTGAGCACTTCCCTGGTGTCAGTCCCTGTGGAGTAGGGCGCAGTATTAAGGCAGACAGTGTGAGCACTTCCCTGGTGTCAGTCCCTGTGGAGTAGGGCGCAGTATTAAGGCAGACAGTGTGAGCACTTCCCTGGTGTCAGTCCCTGTGGAGTAGGGCACAGTATTAAGGCAGACAGTGTGAGCACTTCCCTGGTGTCAGTCCCTGTGGAGTAGCATGGCCGAGCTCTGTCCGGTTCCGCAGGTACACTAAGTGAGCGCTTCCTGTCAGTCCGGACAGGTACAGGAAACAAAAGCTCCTGTACCTGCGGACTGTACAGAGCTACGCTACTCCACAGGGACTGACACTAGGGAAGTGCTCGCACTGTCTGCCTTAATACTGCGCCCGGGCGGTGCGCACACAGGGACGCGACAGCCCGGGCGGGAGCCGGCGCCCCCAGCAAGAGTGCGCTCTACGCGGTGGCGTACTCTGCTTATGGGTGGCGCCGGCCCTGAACACCAGCTTCCCCCCCCATGTCACATTTCTCCCCCTCCATGATGTCACATCACCCCCTCCTTTTTACATGGCTCCCATGACCCCTATTGTGTCACATTTTCTTCCCAACCTCCCCATGTCACATTTGTCCCCCTCTATGATGTCACATCACCCCCTACTTTTTACATGACCCCCTATTGTGTCACATTTTCTGCTAGTGACCGGCCATAGTGACCAACTTGTGACCACAGGCACTGCCATACGGACCGTCACCAGACGCATGGCTACAAAGTGCACAGAGGTTGTAGTTGCACCTGAGCCCTGGAGTCTCAGGGGCCATAAAGGCTCCCGGTGCCGCACTAAAGTCACCCAGAATTATAAAATATGGGTGACAGCTGGGTGGCCCTCTCTGACACCACTGGGCACCACCATTAGCAGGTATGACACATGGAATCCTGTGCCACCTCCACCACCCTGCTGACAGGTGGCCGTGCCAGTCTATAGCCCTCTAACTAGACCATTCCTGAGGTATCCTCCTTCCACTGTCCCTCACACATGAAGCAGAGGCAGCACATACAATGGCTGGTCCAGTCAGCTGTACAGATGACAGCTGAGTTCCTTTATGGGGCGCTCTACCTGCGTCGTGTGTGTCACCCAGCGCTACACTGCGTCCACTGTGACCCGCTCCAGCAGCGCCACCATTCTGTACCTTGCACGCCAACCACTGCCTGCTGATGTCACCAATCAGGGCGGAGCTGAGGAGGGCTGGAGGCGGAGTTACATACACAGGAAAGAGGGGAAAGGGGCGGGCGTGTGGAGCAGATGTGGGCGGGGCTTAATGTAGATGGGCAGATAGACGGAGCGTCTTGGCCTTCGTCATGTGCTGCTCTGTGTGTGAGAGCCGCCGCTGGAGCCGCACAGCGCACGCAAGCTGGGGCGGGTGTCCGGCGGCTCAAGTAGTACTCATACGTTGTATATTTATAAAATAAAAAAAGTTCGTTTTTCCGCCCAACAGGCCCAGCGCTATAGGTGCGCCCTAAGGCAGCCGCTTGGTCTGCCTTATTATAGCGCCGGGCCTGACGGCAGGCTGCCAGAGTGATGTCATACATTCCTCATGAAGGAGCACGGCAAGGACTGAGCTCTCTGTGTGATGTCATAAGGAGGCGTGGCCGGCCTTCACTCAACTGCCTAAGCCCGCCCAGCCCTAGAAGCAGGAAACCAGGAAGTGAATGCAGAGCTGCTGCAAGTGAGGCTGAAATAGCAAGATGGGAATACCCCTTCAGGACCCGGCCATTTTTCACCTTCAGGACCCGGCCATTTTTCACCTTCAGGATCCGACCATTTTTTGCAAATCTGACCAGTGTCACTTTATGTGTGAATAACTATAAAATGCTTTTACTTTTCCAGGCCATTCTGAGAATGTTTTTTTTTTTTTTTGGTCACATATTGTATTTCATGACAGTGGTAAAATGGAGTAAAAAAAAATCATTTTTATTTATAAAAAAATACCAAATTTACCAAAAATTGTGAAAAATTAGCAAATGTCCAAGTTTCAATCTCTCTACTTCTATAATACATAGTAATACGGCCAAAAAAAGTTACTCATTTACATTCCCCATATGTCTACTTCATGTTTGGATCATTTTGGGAATGCCATTTAATTTTTTGGGGACGTTACAAGGCTTAGAAGTTTAGAAGCAAATCTTGAAAATTTTCAAAAACCCACTTTTTAGGGACCAGTTCAGGTCTGAAGTCACTTTGTGAGAATTACACAATAGAAACCACCCAAAAATGACCCATTCTAGAAACTACACCCCTCAAGGTATTCAAAACTGAATAATGGCAAATGGAGATAAAATGTCAGAATTTCAATTTTTTGGGGAAAATTTTCCATTCTAATCCATTTTTTCAAGTCACCAGGCAAGGGTTAACAGCCCTGATTCTGTAGTTTATAGAAACACCCATATGTGGTCGTAAACTGCTGTACGGGCACACGGCAGGGCATAGAGGGAAAGGAGCGCCATGTGATTTTTGGAAGGCAGATTTTGCCGGACTGGTTTTTAGACACTATGTCCCATTTGAAGCCCCCCTGATGCACCCCTAGAATAGAAACTGAAAAAAGTGACCCCATTTTGGAAACTACAGGATAAGGTGGCAGTTTTGTTGGTACTATTTTAGGGTAAATATGATTTTTGGTTGCTCTATATTGCACTTTTTTTGAGGCAATGTAAAAAAATAGAAATTCTGAAATTTTATCTCCATTTGCCAATAACTCTTGTGGAACACCCAAAGGGTTAACAAAGTTTGTAAAATAAGTTTTGAAATCCTTGAGGGGTGCAGTTTCTTAGATGGGGGTCACTTTTTATGGAGTTTCTCCTCTAGGGGTGCATCGGGGGGCTTCAAATGGGACATGGTGTCAAAAAACCAGTCCTGCAAAATCTGCCTTCCAAAAACCATATGGCGTTCCCTTTCTTCTGCGCCCTGCCGTGTGCCCATACAGCAGTTTACAACCACATATGGGGTGTTTCTGCAAACTAAAGAATCAGGGCAATAAATATTGAGTTTTGTTTGGCTGTTAACCCTTGCTCTGTTACTGGAAAAATTGATTAAAATGGAAAATATAAAAAAAATTGCTTCTTTGGGACCGTTTTTACTTTTTGTTATCTACATCAGTGATCTGACAGGTTAGATCGTGTGCTATTTCTATAGAGCAGGTTGTTATGGATGCAACAATACCAAATATGACTACTTTTTGGGAATTTTTGTTTCAATTTTTCATAATAAAGCATTTAAAAAAAAAATGATTTTTTAGTGTCTCCTCATTCTGAAAGCCATATATTTTATTTCTTATTTTTTCGGCGACTGTCGTATGTAGGGGCTCATTTTTTGCGGGATGAGATGGCGGTTTGATTGGCACTATATTGGGGTGCATATGACATTTTGGTCGCTTGCTATTACACTTTTTGTGATGTAAGGTGACAAAAATGGCTTTTGACACCGTATTTATAGTATTTTTTTTGCTGTGTTCACCTGAGAGGTTAGGTCATGTGTTATTTTTATAGAGCAGGTTGTTACGGACGTGGCGATACCTAATATGTATACTTTTACATTTTATTTAAGTTTTAAACAATAATATAATTTTTGAAACAAAAAAATTATGTTTTAGTGTCTCCATAGTCTGAGAGCCATATTTATTTTGGTGATTGTCCTATGTAGGGGCTCATTTTTTGCGGGATGAGATGACGATTTGATTAGTACTATTTTGGGAGGCATATGTCTTTTTGATCGCTTGGTATTACACTTTTTGTGATGTGAGGTGACAAAAATGTTTTTTTTTAACACTGTTTTTATTTTTTATTTTTTTACAGTATTTACCTGAGGGGTTAGATCATGTGATATTTTTATAGAGAAGATGTTTACGGACGCGGCGATACCTAATATGTCTACTTTTATTTATTTATTTAACACAATAACAGAATTTTAGAAAACAAAATCATGTTTTAGTGTCTCCATAGTCTGGGAGCCATATTGTATTTATTTTTTTGGGCGATTGTGCTATATAGGGTCTCATTTTTTTGCAGGATGAGATGTCGGTTTGATTGGTACTATTTTGGGAGGCATACGCCTTTTTGATCGCTTGATATTACACTTTTTGTGATGTAAGGTGACAAAAAATGGCTTTTTTACATAATTTTTTTTTGTTTTATTTTTATGGTGTTCACCTGAGGGTTTAGGTCATGTGATATTTTTATAGAGCAGGTTTTTACAGACATGGCGATACCTAATATGTGTAGTGTATTTTATTTTTTTAATTTTTATTCTTACTTTTTTCTCACTTTTTTTTTTACATTTTTTTGACCCAGGCCCACTTGGTTCTTATAGATCCACTGGGTCTGATGCCTGTATAATACAGTACAGTACACTATATAGTGTACTGTACTGTATTTTTTTACTTTACACTTGGCCTTTAGCAGAAGTCTGATCAGAGTTACTATTACCATGGCAAGCAGTTGCCATGGTAACCATCACCCGCTGCCAAAACAGAGCAGTGCGTGATGGGGAAGGAGGGGAGCCCCCTCATCAAGAATCGGGGGCACAGCAGCCTCCGATGTAAGAGGGAGGGAGCTCCCTCGCTGTTAACCCCTTCCATACAGCGGTCTGTACAGACCGCGGCATGGAAGGGGTTAAACTGCTGACATCTGCACCAGCACAGATGTCAGCAGTTTATAGCAGAGTGTCAGCAATGTGCTGACACTCTGCTATACCACTCGGCCACCAGGGAAGATTAGAGAGGAGGCAGGCGGGGTATCGCGATCCAGCCCGCCGCATCGCCTGCAACTGAAAACCCCCCCTGCACCGCCCGCCGGCACAAGATCATTCAGGGCTGCAGAGGGGGGGGGGTTAAAAATTAAAATATTAAGGATTTTGAAGTTTCTGATCAGGACCCCCCTCGGCATTGTGCCAAGGTACCTGCTGAATGATATCAGCACGTACCTTGTCCCGCCCGTCGTGTGTGTCACCCAGCGCTCACACTGCGTCCACTGTGACCCGCTCCAGCAGCGCCACCATTCTGTACCTTGCACGCCAACCACTGCCTGCTGATGTCACCAATCAGGGCGGAGCTGAGGAGGGCTGGAGGCGGAGTTACATACACAGGAAAGAGGGGAAAGGGGCGGGCGTGTGGAGCAGATGTGGGCGGGGCTTAATGTAGATGGGCAGATAGACGGAGCGTCTTGGCCTTCGTCATGTGCTGCTCTGTGTGTGAGAGCCGCCGCTGGAGCCGCACAGCGCACGCAAGCTGGGGCGGGTGTCCGGCGGCTCAAGTAGTACTCATACGTTGTATATTTATAAAATAAAAAAGTTCGCTTTTCCGCCCAACAGGCCCAGCGCTATAGGTGCGCCCTAAGGCAGCCGCTTGGTCTGCCTTATTATAGCGCCCGGGCCTGACGGCAGGCTGCCAGAGTGATGTCATACATTCCTCATGAAGGAGCACGGCAAGGACTGAGCTCTCTGTGTGATGTCATAAGGAGGCGTGGCCGGCCTTCACTCAACTGCCTAAGCCCGCCCAGCCCTAGAAGCAGGAAACCAGTAGGTGAATGCAGAGCTGCTGCAAGTGAGGCTGAAATAGCAAAAAGGGAATACCCCTTCAGGATCCGGCCATTTTTCACCTTCAGGACCCGGCCATTTTTCACCTTCAGGACCCGGCCATTTTTCACCTTCAGGACCCGGCCATTTTTTGCAAATCTGACCAGTGTCACTTTATGTGTGAATAACTATGCTTTTACTTTTTCAGGCCATTCTGAGAATGTTTTTTTTGGTCACATATTGTATTTCATGACAGTGGTAAAATGGAGTCAAAAAAAATCATTTTTATTTATAAAAAATACCAAATTTACCAAAAATTGTGAAAAATTTGCAAATTTCCAAGTTTCAATTTCTCTACTTCTATAATACATAGTAATACGGCAAAAAAAAGTTATTCATTTACATTCCCCATATGTCTACTTCATGTTTGGAGCATTTTCGGAACGCCATTAATTTTTTGGGGACGTTACAAGGCTTAGAAGTTTAGAAGCAAATCTTGAAAATTTTCAAAAACCCACTTTTTAGGGACCAGTTCAGGTCTGAAGTCACTTTGTGAGAATTACACAATAGAAACCACCCAAAAATGACCCATTCTAGAAACTACACCCCTCAAGGTATTCAAAACTGAATAATGGCAAATGAAGATAGAATGTCAGAATTTCGATTTTTTTTTTTTTGGAAAATTTTTGATTTTAATCCATTTTTTCAAGTCACCAGGCAAGGGTTAACAGCCCTGATTCTGTAGTTTATAGAAACACCCATATGTGGTCGTAAACTGCTGTACGGGCACACGGCAGGGCATAGAGGGAAAGGAGCGCCATGTGGTTTTTGGAAGGCAGATTTTGCAGCACTGGTTTTTAGACACTATGTCCCATTTGAAGCCCCCCTGATGCACCCCTAGAATAGAAACTGAAAAAAGTGACCCCATTTTGGAAACTACAGGATAAGGTGGCAGTTTTGTTTGTATTATTTTAGGGTAAATATGATTTTTGGTTCCATTATATTACACTTTTTTTGAGGCAAGGTACAAAAAATAGAAATTCTGAAATTTTATCTCCATTTGCCAATAACTCTTGTGGAACACCCAAAGGGTTAACAAAGTTTGTAAAATAAGTTTTGAAATCTTTGAGGGGTGCAGTTTCTTAGATAGGGGTCACTTTTTTGGAGTTTCTACTCTAGGGGTGCATCAGGGGGGCTTTAAATGGAACATGGCGTCAAAAAACCAGTCCTGCAAAATCTGCCTTCCAAAAACCATATGGCGTTCTCTTCCTTCTGCGCCCTGCCGTGTGCCCGTACAGCAGTTTACAACCACATATGGGGTGTTTCTGCAAACTACAGAATCAGGGCAATAAATATTGAGTTTTGTTTGGCTGTTAACCCTTGCTTTGTTACTGGAAAAATTGATTAAAATGGAAAATATAAAAAAAATTGCTTCTTTGGGACCGTTTTTACTTTTTGTTATCTACATCAGTGATCTGACAGGTTAGATCGTGTGCTATTTCTATAGAGCAGGTTGCTACGGATGCAACAATACCAAATATGACTACTTTTTGGGAATTTTAGTTTCAATTTTTCATAATAAAGCATTTTTGAAAAAAATGATTTTTTAGTGTCTTCACATTCTGAAAGCCATATATTTTATTTCTTATTTTTTCGGCGACTGTCTTATGTAGGGGCTCATTTTTTGCGGGATGAGATGGCGGTTTGATTGGCAATATATTGGGTTGCACATAACATTTTGGTCGCTTGCTATTACACTTTTTGTGATGTCAGGTGACAAAAATGGCTTTTGACACCGTATTTATAGTATTTTTTTTTTTGCTGTGTTCACCTGAGAGGTTAGGTCATGTGTTATTTTTATAGAGCAGGTTGTTACGGACGCGGCGATACATAATATGTATACTTTTAAATTTTATTTATTTAAGTTTTAAACAATAATATAATTTTTGAAACAAAAAAATTATGTTTTAATGTCTCCATAGTCTGAGAGCCATATTTATTTTGGTGATTGTCCTATGTAGGGGCTCATTTTTTGCGGGATGAGATGATGATTTGATTAGTACTATTTTGGGAGGCATATGTCTTTTTGATCGCTTGGTATTACACTTTTTGTGATGTGAGGTGACAAAAATGTTTTTTTTTAACACTGTTTTTATTTTTTATTTTTTTACAGTATTTACCTGAGGGGTTAGATCATGTGATATTTTTATAGAGGACATGGCGATACCTAATATGTATACTTTTATTTATTTATTTAACACAATAACAGAATTTTAGAAAATAAAATCATGTTTTAGTGTCTCCATAGTCTGGGAGTCATATTGTTTTTATTTTTTTGGGCGATTGTGCTATATAGGGTCTCATTTTTTTGCAGGATGAGATGTCGGTTTGATTGGTACTATTTTGGGAGGCATACGCCTTTTTGATCGCTTGATATTACACTTTTTGTGATGTAAGGTGACAAAAAATGGCTTTTTTACATAATTTTTTTTGTTTTATTTTTATGGTGTTCACCTGAGGGTTTAGGTCATGTGATATTTTTATAGAGCAGGTTTTTACAGACATGGCGATACCTAATATGTGTAGTGTATTTTATTTTTTTAATTTTTATTCAGTGATAAATGTGATTTTTTTATTTTTACTTTTTTCTCACTTTTTTTTTTTTACATTTTTTTTGACCCAGGCCCACTTGGTTCTTATAGATCCACTGGGTCTGATGCCTGTATAATACAGTACAGTACACTATATAGTGTACTGTACTGTATTTTTTACTTTAAACTTGGCCTTTAGCAGAAGTCTGATCAGAGTTACTATTACCATGGCAAGCAGTTGCCATGGTAACCATCACCCGCTGCCAAAACAGAGCAGTGGATGATGGGGAAGGAGGGGAGCCAGCAGCCTCCGATGTAAGAGGGAGGGAGCTCCCTCGCTTTTAACCCCTTCCATACAGCGGTCCGTACAGACCGCGGCATGGAAGGGGTTAAACTGTTGACATCTGCACCAGCACAGATGTTAGCAGTTTATAGCAGAGTGTCAGCAATGTGCTGACACTCTGTTATACCACTCGGCCACCAGGGAAGATTAGAGAGGAGGCAGGCGGGGTATCGCGATCCCGCCTGCTGCACCGCCTGCAACTGAACATCCCCCCTGCACCGCCCGCCGGCACAAGATCATTCAGGGCTGCAGAGGGGGGGTTAAAAATTAAAATATTAAGGATTTTGAAGTTTCTGATCAGGACCCCCCTCGGCATTGTGCCAAGGTACCTGCTGAATGATATCAGCACGTACCTTGTCCCGCCCGTCGTGATCGGAACTACACAGGACATACATGTACGTCCTATGTCCTTAAGGCTGGGTTCACACTTGAGCGTATTTGATATCCGCGTTTAACGCGCATTTTTGTCGCGCATTTTATGCACGTTTTTGCCCATAGTCAACGCGCGTATTATTGTGATTGACAGCAGTGTTGTCCAATGAAAATACAGCCCTGTCTATATGAAAGGTGTCCAATGAGAGAGAAATGCTGGTGGGAAATTTCATGTGTGTTGGGAGAGTGGATTGTTTGCAGTCATGGAATTCTCCAGAAGGCGACCAATGGCGGCAATTGTTGCAGCAATCCATCTCAGACGTTTGCGGCGAAGGAGAGAGAGCAGGTGACGCTTCTGGGTCCATCCTGTCATTGCCAATCGACAGGAAAGGGGACAGTTCTGGGCACTGTACGAGACCCTCCGGGCCCAGGAAGACAAATTTTTTTCCTACACGCGGATGTCCATCACCAGGTTTGTACATATACAATAGTTATAGTAGTGGTGTTCCAATTGTGAAGATACCAGTTTTAGTTTTTTGGTATTGTTAACCCTCACCATTTTCGTTTTCCACATCTTGGATGAGCTCCTGGGGTTGTTGGGCACCCGTTTAGAACGTCAGGACACCTTCATGCGGGACAGTATACCACCAGCGGAAAGACTGATTATTACTTTGCAGTAAGTAGACTCTAATTGTGGCCTTATAAAGCATTTGCATTGTGTGGTGACTGGATATTAGTGTGCCCTTTGTTATTTTCTACTGGTGGTTGTGACGTTTGAGTGTTTGTGCGGGGGGGTATTGGATGGGTATGCTTTTTAAATTTGGCATATAGATACCATACATACATAGTTTACCCACATTTTTCCATACGGAGCCACTCACTTCGAAATAAGAGTCCCAAAAACTCTGCGAATGTTTTTTTTGGGGAAAAGTAATAACATCTTACAGTTCCTCAAAAAATGCGCAAACTGTATTTAACAAAATCCACATAACTCGTACTTTTTAACTTAAAATTATTAGGTAATTTTCCTATATTAACAATGAAGGTCGAACACCCCTGATGCACCAAATTATGTATGCTATTTCTCAAAGGTTTTGGTATTGTGGGAAGGCAAAATGTGGCTCTGGATCCTGCCTGATTGATGGGCAGGTTGCATTTGAGTGGTGGTGGAGGTGTTGTTGCCCATGCTGGTGGAGGGATAGCTGTATGATGATTGTGGTTGTGTGTGCCATGTGTCGTGAGGGTGTGGTATGTTAGTTTGTGGGTATGTTTGTGATGTGTATGTGTGAGTGGTTGGTGGATGTTGTGGTGCATTGTTGGGCTGTGTGATGTCATAATGTGGAATGAAGCTGTCTAGGCACCTTGTTATGGTATCCCTCGCTTCAGTTATGCGACTTCTGGGCACTTGCTGCATTTTTTCCTCCAAACTAAGTAAGAAAAGGGCATCACTAGAGAGTTTGGGTGCTGGATGGGCAAGAGCATCCAGGCATGCAATTAGCCGGTCCTCTTGGCGATCTGCTCTTCTCCTTTTTGGACGGTGAGTCCGAATGTTTTCGGTTTCCACAACAGGTGGGGCAGGCTGTGTGGGGGTTTGGAATGGAGGGGTGGGATCGGGTGGAGGAGGACTTACTGGCCCCGTAGACGCACAGGCCTCACTGTCCCTGGTGGCCTCCTCCTCCTGCTGTTGACTTTGCGACCAGCTACTATCGGTGCTGTGAACATGAAAATATACATAAGTATGTGCAAGATATGAAAGTGAATGCATGTCATACCACACCCTCTCCTGCATGTGTATGCACTGGACTCACCTACGCATTTCAGTGCATGGTATTAGAAAGGCCATTTGCTCCGCATGGACATAGCTGGACCGTGCACTTGGCGAAGCTCCGCTTCTCTGTTCCCTCTCCTTGCGCCAATGAAGAATGAAGGCATCTTTGAGGCTCTTCCACTTGGTTTTTAGTAAGTTTACTATAATAATAAAGAAAAAACATCCATTAATCTTTATCTTTATTTTCTCACATTTTTTTCAGCTATTTAGCTACTGGCCAGTCTTTGATCAGTCTTCACTACACCTTCCTGATCGGGAAATCCACAGCCAGTGTGATCGTGAAGGAAACCTGCATCGCCATTTGGCATGTCCTTCATGCTGCTGTGATGGCCCAACCAAACAAGGAGGAGTGGCTGAAAATTGCGGATACTTTTCAGCAAACATGCAATTTCCCGAACTGTGTAGGAGCAACTGACGGCAAAGACATCCGCGTTCTGAAGCCAATGAGGAGCGGCAGTCAGTTCTTTAATTTATAAAAAAATACTTTTCTGTTGTTCTTTTTGCGGTATGTGATGCTAACTATTGTTTCCGTTACATCGATGTGGGTTCCTATGGCAACAGCTCTGACTCTGCTGTTTTTGGTCAAATGCTCATTACTAATGCCCTTGACCTTCCCAGGAACCCCACACTGCCTGGCACCACTTATCCGTCTATGCCATTTGTTTTTGTTGGTGACGAGGCATTTGCTCTAGGTGAGCATCTGATGAGGCCGTACTCCAGCCGTGGACTCTCCATTGCGCGGCGTGTTTTTAATTATCGTCTGACAAGAGCACGCAGGGTGGTGGAATGTGCATTCGGCATCTTATCCAACAAATGGCGAGTTCTGCACTCACCCATACATCTTAAATTGGAGACCGCCATCTCGGCTGTGAAGGCAGCATGTGCTCTTCACAATTTTGTCAAAGGGATGGCTTCAATTTTGAGGATTCTTTGAGCCATTCCATGGAGAGTCCGATTCGCAGCGGTGTTCGTGGGACCACACATGGTGCCGCCATTCGGGACCACTTCACTGCATCTTTCATGTCACCACAGGGGGAGTTATCTTGGCAAATGCAAGCCATATAAATTTATATTATTTTGTCTTTTTCTGCTGCAAAGATTGTTTCTTTATCTCTAAATTTTCCATTTTGTTTGTTTATTGTAATGGCTGAATTAAAAGATTTGAAGAGTGAATTTGTGCAATGCCGTTTTTTCACCTATATAGTGCCCCTTGTAGAAGCCCCAATAGTGCCCACCAATACTGGTCCATTAACAAGGGAAAACAATGTGGGTGGAATTAGGGGTCCCATTTATGTGCCCAATACTCGTCCATTAACAAGGGAAAACAATGTGGGCGGAATTAGGGGTCCCATTTATGTGCCCAATACTGGTACTGTAGACATACAATCACCTATAATGTGCCAGTGCTGCAATAGCCCACAAGCACAATAATGTTTCAACATAGACAATATCCATATCAACTTTATAACACAAATCCGCACCACAAATGTAGGCCAACATTTGAATTTAAAATACATTTCCAGATTGGAACAGCGCCGTCAGGCGAAACACAGTGGAACAAGTGCAAATTGAGCATACTGGGCCATACATTGTGCCAGAATGTGGGTGACGGGGAACCACTGACTGGCCATATACTAGATGGTGAGGCTGCGGCCCTCCAGCTGTAGCAAAACTCCAACTCCATGCATGCCTGGACAGGCTACAGCAAGTAAAATACAGCACAGCATATTGGGAGTTGTAGTTTGACAACAGCTGGAGGGCCGCAGGTAGAGCTGGGCTGGACTATTACATAGAGTTTTTACACCAGTGCACACAAGGAGTTCCTTTTTACACTCAGAACACACATGTAAATACCTTTGCCTTCTTTCCCAGTTTTGGATAATCTCTTCCACTGTGGCCAGATGTTCTGTCCAATGCCCTCCCATGCCTGCCGCCTGCTTCTCCTGTTTTTGTATTTTGCATCTTGGATGTCATACAGGCAGCGTTTTGCCTGCACAAGCCTGATCAGCGTCTCACTATCACAGCCTGCTTCCTCCATCTTGGTCAGGCTAGACATTTGCCTTTCACTAGGGTGTGGCCTTTTATTGGCTGTTGCTATGTGCCAAACGCGCGTTCGTACGTGCATTTTCCTGGTCACAAACGCTCAAAAGAACATATTTGCGCGTTCCTATGCAATCCTATGGCCGCAAACGCGCGACAAAACACCCAAACGCGCTGTAAAATGCTCAAGTGAGAACCAGGGCCATAGGGAAGCATTGGTTTTCATGTGTTGAGCGTTTGAACGCGCTGTAAAACACGCAAGTCTGAACCCAGCCTAAGAGGTTAATTGAATTATTATTAACCCGATATGTCTCGCACATCGCAAAATTTGAGGTTACACACTGCGTACATGGCGCTCTAGCTCAACTACCAATGATTCCAATGGCACCTTTGTTCTTTTGCTGTGACTTTCACCTGCTGAAAAGACGATGTTTAATCCATATGCAAATTAGGGCTCTCAAGTGCCCAGGGGCGGGGTTCGTGGTGTAGGTGTCCAGGCCACTCTGCCTTTTTTTTCCATAACTCCTCCCCAGCCACTTGCTTGTCCCGCCTGTAACTCCGTTGAGTCATCCCAAATACTAGCCGGGATCACACGCATGCACAGTTCACTGCCGGCCCAGGCATGCGCACTGGCTGTTGGTCTCGCGCCAACACATGTGCACTAGATGCATCGATGCAGCTGCCCACAAGGGGCATTACAGTGCACATGCTCATCCCTGTGTGGGGTGCACCACAATTCCCACAGCTCAGGCAGGGGAGAACGCCCCCTCCTCTGAGATGCAAGGAGAAGGCTCATGCACACGACCGCTCTTTTGCAGTCTTTTAACAAATCCATTGTTCCGTATCAGAGGGGATTTTACCTGTTTTAAGTCCTAATCCATTCCGTGATTCCACAAAACATATCTGTATTGTTTCCTGATGTGATCCGTTTTGTGCGGATCGGAAACTAAAACAGTAACTAATTAATCACCAAACACATGAACAAAATGGGCTGGGTACAGCATTTCTACAGTACGGATCCGCAAAATACGAATGACATATGGGTATGTTCTGTGTGCGTTCCGTATTTTTTGCAAACCAATTGACCCAGATTTGCGGACAATAATAGAACATGCACTACTTTTTTGCGGAATGGCCATGTAAACATACGAAAACGGAATGCACACAGAGTAACTTCCTTTTTTTTTCTGCGGACCCATTGAAGTAAATGGTTCCGCATACGGTCCGCCAAAAAACGGAACGGAAAGAAAATACGTACGTGTGTAACTCATCTGCATGGAGTTTATATGTTCTCCCCGTGTTTGCGTGGGTTTCGTCCGTTTTCCTCCTACACTACAAAGAGAAACTGCTGGGGACCTTAGATTGTGAGCCCCATTGAGGACAGCCTGATGCCAATGTCTGTAAAGCGCTGCGGAATATAGTAGTGCTATATAAGTGCATAAAAATAAAAACATAAGCCCAAACTCTGTCTCTCCATTTTTTTAGGGCGTATGTAACTTCTAATCAGCAGGTTATTCTCCCAAATTTTTCATCATGTCTTAGCGCCTCCCAATATTTCAGAATGACCTTTTTTATTAGTTTAGAATGTCGATCATATTTGGAAACAGACACTAATTGTTTCTTTTGCTTCTCCCTCTTTATCTTGTCTGATGTCCTGTCTTTTTTACCAACCTCTATTCCAATGTCCGTCACCTCTTTCTTATTATAACCCCTCTGTATGAATTTATTACCCATCAATAAGAGATTTTTTTCATATTCTTTATCTGTACTGGATATCCTTCTGGCCCGTGTGAACTGGCTCCTAGGGATACTAGAAAAGATGTGAGGGGCGCGGTGGCTGGAATGAAGCAGCAGGTTATTCCGATCTGTGGTCTTTGTGAATAGCGCGGTCTCACATCCGCCCTCTACGCGCCGTAATTCAACATCAAAAAAATTAATAACATTTTCATCACGGTAAAAAACAAGACAGGACATCAGACAGGATAAAGAGGGAGAAGCAAAAGAAACTATTTTTGTAGGTTTCCAAATATGATCGACATAATGATCAAATATTGGGAGGTACTAAGACATGATGAAAAATTTGGGAGAATGTTTGTTGATAACCCCCTTTTTGTCTCTCTGAATAACATGCTGATTATAGGTGACATACGCCCTCTGCCTGAGCTGTGGGAATTGTGGTGCTATAATTAAAGGTGACGCTGTAGTGCACCCCACACAGGGAGACGGGACACATAATGTCATATACTGCTTGAAATGCCCATGTGGTAAGATCTATGTTGGGCAAACATCTCGGGCTATAAGGATCAGAATCAATGAGCATAAGTCCAGCATTAGGAAGGAACTCAGAAGGGAGAGTAAGATGGAAACAGTGGAGGTGAGAAAACAAGGTGACACTACGGCCGACCGACAGTTTTATCATCGGGCCCATCAGGTGTCAGATCTCAGGTTCTGGAGGTGGTAAAAAGTGGAGTCCATGAGGAGGGGAACAGTAGGAGATTGTTACAAAGGGAGACCTTTTGGATAGTGAAACTTCATTCTTTAATACCTAAAGGGTTAAATGAAATTTGTAGCTTTAGTGCATCTATATGATTGATCACTTTCATGTGTTAGGGTTATTTATGGCTATGTAATTTGTATAAAACAATATGGTTTGTATATATGTATCAGCTGGTGGTGCTATAAAAATCCCACCTCCCCCTCTACCTGCACGCATGAGTAAGGGGGCGTGTTCTCCGGAAACGTCGTGTAGAGGGGAGGAGGTGTGAACGATGTCTGTCTCAGCGTCCCTCATGATGGACCATTTTATACTGATATGAAGTAAAAAGAAAATGAAAATTTACTCACCGAAATTTTTGTTTCCTGGAGTCCGTAGGCAGCACATAACGAAAGGGTTAAGTCCCCTAGGTACAACCAGGATAGAGACACATTAGAAAGCAGTAGACTAATTAATTGACAATTAGCAGGCTATATAGGATAACACATGACACCAGAGCCTTGTATTTGTATGCAGCAATAAATTTATTCAAAGGGAGGGAAAGTTGTGCTGCCTACGGACTCCAGGAAACAAAAATTTCGGTGAGTAAATTTTCATTTTCCTGATCGTCCTTGGCAGCACATAACGAAAGGGACTTGATAAGCAGTACTCATTGGGAGGGAGCACTGGCCGCCACTTGTAGCACTCTTTTGCCAAATGTTGACCCTTCAGCTGCTAATATGTCAAGTCTGTAATGCCTCATAAATGTGGATACAGAAGACCATGTAGCCGCTTTACAGATCTGGTCAAGCGAAACCTGTGCCAATTCCGCCCACGATGAAGCTGTAGATCTCGTAGAGTGTGCCTTTAATCCGATAGGGCACTCTAGGCCGGCAGCCTTATAGGATTCCTCTATTGCACGCTTGATCCATCTTGCTAGTGTTGCTTTACTAGCTCTCTTTCCTTTATTTGGTCCTTGAATCTGTAAGAATAACCCTTCAGATTTTCTGAAGGAGGCAGTAATTTGAAGATATGCTTGCAATGCTCTTTTGACATCCAATAAATGCCAATGCACTTTTTCTTGAGGATCTGAGTGAAGAACTGGAAGAGAGATTTCTTGGTTAATGTTTACCACTGATGCTACTTTTGGAAGAAAACCTGGCATGGTTCTTAGAATAATACAGTCACCCATATCTCTAAAATATGGTTCTTTATGTGAAAGAGCTTGTAGTTCACTAACACGTCTGGCCGAAGTGATTGCGACCAGAAAAAGGGCCTTCATAAATACATGCTTCAGAGAAGAGGATTCTATTGGTTCAAAGGGTTCTTTTAACATAGCAGACAATACCACGGACAAATCCCAGGAAGGGACAGGCACACTGGCAGGAGGTCTTAGATTTTTCAAAGCTTTAAAAAATGTACGCATTATTTGATTATTTGAAAATTTTCCTTGTAACTGGGCATTGATTGCAGTGAACTGTACTTTCAAGGTGTTTGTTTTTAAACCTTTACTAAAACCTTCTTGAAGGAACTGCAGAACAGATTTTAAATCTTCAGGAAGAGAAGTAGTTTTTGGCACCAGTTGTTAAAGGTCTTCCATACTCTATTGTATATTTTAATAGTTGTCGGTTTACGTGCTGCTAGCATGGTATTGACTAGCTCAGAAGAAAATCCAAGTGATGTTAATGACTGCCGCTCAGCCTCCAAGCCGCAAGTTGCAGGCTGTTGGGATTGTGGTGAAGAAATCCTCTCTGGATCAGCAAGTCTGGGCGAGGAGGGATTTTCCAGATTCTGCCCTTGGAGAGGGATAGGGCTAGAGCAAACCAAGTTCTTCGGGGCCAAAATGGAAGAACTGCTATGACTTCTGCATGATCTTCCCTTATCTTTTTAGGACTTTTGGTATAAGGGGAATCGGGAAACACATAAATCAGGCCCTTCTTCCAGCTGATTGACAGGCCGTCTATTGCTACAGCTTGGCAGGACCGATGAATGGAACAGAATTGGTTGAGTTTCTTGTTCTGATCTGTTGCCATGGCATCGAGACAGGGTTTCCCCAGCGAGACACAATGCTGTTGAAGACTGTCGGATTTAAGCTCCATTCCCCTGGATGTAGAGGGGTGCGGCTGAGTAGATCTGCAGAGTAATTCAAACTTCCCCTTATATGGATAGCTGAGATGTCTTTCGTGAACCTCTCTGCCCAGGCCATGAGGATAGCACATTCCTTGGAGAGACTGTGACTCCTTGTGCCCCCTGTTTGTTGATATAATAGACAGTTGGTAGATTGTCTGACTGGATCAAAACCTTGAACCCTGAAAGGTGTGTTTGAAAATGAAGAAGGGCTAGCCTCACTGCTCTCAACTCCCTCCAATTGGAGGACATTAATGCTTCTTTCTTTGTCCACCTCCTCTGTATCCATAACTTGTCTACATGAGCACCCCAGCCCCAGGAGGAGGCATCCGATGTGAGGGTTTTTGGGGATGAGGATTCAGATCCCTGCCTTGCTTTAGGTGAGGAGACGAAATCCACCATTTCAGATCTTGGCGTGTTGCGGTTGTTATTATCATCTTCTTGTCCAGGGAGCTGTAATTCTTGTTCCAGCTGGTTAGAATATTGTTTTGTAAGCTTCTGATATGGGCTTTGGCCCAAGGGACAGCCTCTATAGATGAGGTTAGGAGACCTAATACTTTCATTGCATGACGGATAGAAATCTTGTGATTGGACAGAAGTTGATTTACTCCCTTGTGAACAGATGATACTCTTTGTGAAGATAGTTTGATTGTCATTTGATTCGAATTCAGAACATATCCTAGAAATTTTACTTGTTGAGCTGGTATTAGAGAAGATTTCTCTTTGTTTATTAGGAACCCATGAGACTGGAGCATTTGTATCGTGGATTGCAGATGGAGGTTCAGTTGTTGGTTGGAATCTGCTATTAAAAGCCAATCGTCCAGATATGGGATACACATTATACCTTTCAACCTCAGTGCTGCTGTTAGGACAATTGACACCTTCGTGAATACTCTCGGAGCAGAAGTTATGCCGAATGGAAGGCATGTAAACTGGAGATGTGTTACACAAGTTGTCGTCTGAACTGCTACTCTCAAGAATTTCCTGTGGCTGGGGTGAATCGGAATGTGTAAATAAGCGTCTGCCAGGTCTATTGATGCCATATAATCTCCTTTCTTCAGGACCATCAGAACTGATTTTATAGATTCCATTTTGAATTTCTTTTCACTAAGAACTTGTTCAGGAACCTGAGATCGATGATTAGCCTCCATTTCTTTCCCTGGTTTGGGTACGGGAAATATATTGGAATATACCCTCCTGAAATGTTCTTCTGGGGGTACTGGTTCTAATGCTCCCTTTTGGATGAATTCTTGAAGTAGATGGAAGACAACTTGATCTCTGGGATAATTTATGTAGTAAAATGTGATCTGGGGGAAAATGTGCGAACTCTAGTACGTATCCGTTTTTGACTGTGGACGTGACCCAAGCGTCTGTGGATGTGAGAGACCAGGCGGTATAGAATAGCCCTAATCTTGCGCCAACTTTTGGCTTTAGGTTGGCGTCATAATTCAGTGGTCTTTTGGTTAGATTTCTTCTTATATTCAGACCTTTCTTGCTTGCCCTGAAATCTTCTTTGTTTAGAAAACTGTTGTCTGTTTCTGAATCTAGGAGATCTTCTCCTTTGAGAGCGAAAAGGCCTAAAGGATGGTTTCTTTTTTCTGGAAAAACTGAACCTTTCCCCTCGTTCAAGGATTCAAGAATTTTTTCAAGTTGTGGACCAAACAAAGATGTTGGCTGAAAGGGAAGACTACAGAAGTGATTTTTGGATAATATATCCCCTGGCCATTGTTTAATCCAGAGCGCTCTCCTTGCAGTGTTGGAGAGGCTCATGGAGCTTGCTGAGGATTTTACAATGTCCAGAGGAGCATCACACAAAAAATCTGAAGCAGCTTTCATTACGGGTAAACTTTTTAAAATCTCCTCTCTAGACACCCCATCTTCCAGATCATGGGATAGCCAGATTCTTAAGGCTCTAGCCACTGGTACTGAAGATAGGCCGGCTACACAGGCCGCTGAAGAAGAAGCATAATCTCTTTTTAATAAGGTTTCTATTTTTCTGTCCATAGGATCTTTTATAAGGGATGCTTCCTCCGCTGGAAAAATCGCCTTTTTAGACAGACGGGCGACTGCTAAATCTACTTTGGGCACAGAAACCCACTGCGCAGAAAATTTTTCATCTAATTTATAAATGGATTTTTGTCTGGACCTTGGATTTGATTTTTTGTCAGGTTTATCCCAGTCCTGTTTAATCCATTCATCCAGAACTGGATGCCCTGGAAACACATTCCCTTTAGTCTTGGGAAAATAAAAGAGTTTATCTGTTTTCATGTCTAGGTTTTTTATTTTTAGACCTGACTTCATCAAATACTGAAGTGAGTTGCTCCTTAAACCACATAAGAAAGTTCCCAGACTGGATAGATGTAGTAGGTGACAGGCAGTCAGTGCAGACATTAGAGTGTATTTCCTCAGTAAGAGGCTGTTCACATTTCTGACATAAACGATGTCTACTTTTTCTTTTTCTTTTGCTGGATTCCTCCTGTGAGGCAGACATCTATAGTTAAACATACAACAGAGTCAATTAGGATGTATACAGCCAGATCTCATATACATGCAAGGACAAAAAATCAACATATATGAGTGAACTTAAGCTGTATGGCTCCATAGTGGCCTAAGTGCAGGTTGACCCGTAATATATAAAAATATAGGGGATAAAACCTGCAGAGTAACATTGCACATTTAGAAACCTAAATGGCTGTGAGCTGAACACAGCCAAACACATGCTTAATGATAGTACAAAGCAGAGCAAACTGGATAAAAGTCCTCTACTCAAACAGTGCGAGGAGGAAACATTCCAGATATCCCACACATCCTACAGCCTGCAAAACGATAATTTCCTCCAAACAGTTGACCCCCGGACCTCAAGGGTCACCTTACTTACCGCAGTAAGCAGCGGGTGAGACGTTCTGGCTGAGCGCACAGGCATCCCGCCAGAGTGAGCTTATGGAGCCTGGCTTCCTGGACGCGCTCGTCGGATGTCACGTGCACGGCCTTAGCTCCCCCCAGCCGCACGTGCACATAGTAAGACACCAAGCCGGAATATACATCGGCTGTGGAACGAGGCACTGTAAGTTTTACACAGGGGAGGTGCACTCATTCCACCTTCAGGCTGAGGGACAGGGAAGCCTGTATACAACCTGGCAGGGGTCGGGTGCAGGACAAACGCAGGATGTTTACACAGTGTCCATCCAATACCTAGAGAAAAAAAAAATACAAGGCTCTGGTGTCATGTGTTATCCTATATAGCCTGCTAATTGTCAATTAATTAGTCTACTGCTTTCTAATGTGTCTCTATCCTGGTTGTACCTAGGGGACTTAACCCTTTCGTTATGTGCTGCCAAGGACGATCAGGAAACAAAAGGTTTCTTACCAGTGACTTGTGAGTATGACTTCCGTTGCTCACTGGCATACAAAATTGGTAAAATGAACACACAAGTCGGCAAGTTTGAAAGACTAATTTCTTTGTAAAATATTATTCTTACACAAAACATCAACATATCTTCTCTCCAGTGTGGATTCTTTTAAGTCGATCAAGTCTTGATTTCCAGGTAAACAATTTCCCACATTCTGAACATGAGTATGGCTCATCTCCTGTGAATTATCTGATTTGCAACCAGACCTATTTTCTCTCTAAAATATTTACCACACTCTGAACATGAATATGCTTCTCTCCTGTGTGAATTCTTTTATGCAGAGTAAGGCTTGATTTCTGGTTAAAGCATTTCCCACATTCTGAACATGAATATGGCTTCTCTCCTGTGTGAATTCTTTTGTGTTGATCAAGATTTGACTTCTTGGTAAAACATTTCCCACATTCTGAACATGAATACGGCTTCTCTCCTGTGTGACTTCTTTTATGGTAATTAAGGCTTGATTTATGGGGAAAACATTTCCCACATTCTGAACATGAATATGGCTTCTCTCCTGTGTGAATTCTTTTATGTACATAAAGGTTTGATTTCTGTTTAAAGCATTTCCCACATTCTGAACAGGGAAATGGCTTCTCACCTGTGTGAACTATTTTGTGTTGATTAAGGATTGATTTCCGGATAAATAATTTCCCACATTCTGAACATGAATATGGCTTCTCTCCTGTGTGAATCCTCTGATGTGCAACTAGATATGCTTTATCTAGAAAACATTTCCCACATTCTGAACATGAATATGGATTCTCTCCTGTGTGAATCCTCTGATGTGCAACTAGATTTGCTTTATTTAGAAAACATTTCCCACATTCTGAACATGAATATGGCTTCTCTCCTGTGTGAATTCTTTCATGTTGATCCAGGGTTGATTTCCAGGTAAAGGATTTCCCACATTGTGAACATGAAAATAGATTCTCTCCTGTGTGAATTCTCTGATGTACAACCAAACGAAATTTACTTATAAAACATTTCCCACATTCTGAACATGAATATGGCTTATCTCCTGTGTGAGTTCTTTTATGTAGATCGAAATTTGATTTCTTATTAAAGCATTTCCCACATTCTGGACATGAAAATGGATTCTCTCCTGTGTGACTTCTCTGATGTACAACCAGACCCATTTTATCGCTAAAACAATTACCACACTCTGAACATGAATATGGCTTCTCTCCTGTGTGAATTCTTTTATGTAGATTAAGGCTTGAATTCTGGTTATAGCATTTCCCACATTCTGAACATGAATATGGCTTATCTCCTGTGTGAATTCTTTTATGGTGATTAAGGCTTGATTTTTGGGGAAAACATTTCCCACATTCTGAACATGAATGCGGCTTCTCTCCTGTCTGACTACTTCTGTTTACAGAAAGCTCTGACTTATATCTGGACTGTTTTCCACGATCCTCACAATTAAACATTTTACCCCGTTTCTGCCTTATATTTGGGGCAATAATCTGTGATTGGTCAGGAGAAGATTCCTCATGTTCAGGATGATTATATGATAGATTTGGACTTGGGTTAATAATCTGTGATTGGTCATTAGACAGTTCCTCCTTCTTGGGGGAATTATTTGATGGCTCTGCACTGTGAGGTCCTGGATGTACATTACAGGTAATGAAGTTTTCTCCTGAAGAGCGCTGCCTGGTATCTTCATCTTCCTTATAATCTAGAGATAACATGATGTTTCCTTCAGGCTTCTCACAGGGATTTTCTGTTAGGATTAAGAATAGATTTTAGGATTTTTTGTTAAAACAATTGGATAAATGTATCACATATAACAGACATATCCATCTATGTTACGTGCACATGTATCTACGATGCTGTGAGCTGATGTCCGCTGAACCTGTGGTCGGGACACGTGTATAATACAGATGGATAATATGTCCGTAATAAGCTCATGTGAATCGGGCCCTAGGCTGGAGGGACACATACAATATAAAATACATTATTTGTGCCATAGTCAGAAGTGGATCCATCAGGAATGTGAGGAATACACCCTTCCCTTTCTCTGCTATGTATCTGCTGTAGAAATTTAAGGCTGACTCTTGAAAGTCTCCCGAGTTTCTGCAGTTTGCATATTGAGGATCAGATTTAGTCTATATCAATGGAGCGAATGTGCGCTAGGAAACTGTGACAGGAGGAAGGATGACACTTTTTTTCTTACTACAGCGTGCGGATAAATCATCTAGATGATCGATGCAGCCCGGAGTACGACACAGAATACGTTCCGAAGTCGGAAAAAAAGCTAATCAGACCATAAGCTAACATGTTTCAGTGACGTCCCAGATTCTGGTCTGCACTCGGTGACCCCCCGAAAAAAAAAAAAAAACTTTAATGTTCGGGCAATTTTTGTTCTATACTTTCAGCCTTCCCAAAACCATAACTATTTTATTTTTCCATTCACAAAGCCGTATGTGAGCTTTATTGTTGGGAGACAAGTTATTCTTTTTAATGGCACCATTTACGATTGCATACAATGCCGTGGTAAGTGGGGAAAAAATTCCAAATGGGGTGGAATAAAAAAAAAAAATAATAATTCGGACAAAGTTTTATGGGTTTTGTTTTAACAGCATTTCCTATGAGGTAGATGTCTATAGTTTTTCTTGTATTTTAATACTGGGGGAAAAAATGAAAATTGTTGGAAAAAAATCATTTTTGATTTATAATAAAATGACTATGTGCACGGAGCTGTGCGAGGGCTCATGCTGGGGCTTGTATGCATTGGAGTCCAGTAGAATTACACGGTGCTCCTATGGTTCTGACTGGTACCTCGGATCTGAAGCCGAGTTCGGGTCCAAGTTTTAAAGTCGTTTTCCACTTTAAATGCCGCAGTTATTCCATGAACTCTGCCGAGACTTCTCCTCATCGGAGGCCGGACATTTTAATGCTGTAAGATCCCGGATCCGCAGCTCGCTCCGCTCCTCACCATTAGTAATAGCGGGATGTTATCCGTTATTCCATCCTTCTGGAGATCTAGTTCTCAGTACGCCTCTCGTTCACTCATTTTCTTTTCTGAATCCGCCCCCCCCCCCATCGTTTAACGTTTTTAGTTCCCATACATCTAAACCCTCTGTGTTGTTCTTGTGATGTTGTATGAAATGTCTGGAGGCCGAGGAAGGGTTAACTGCATTTTTGCTGGTGACAAATGCTTCCGCGTCCTCTTCCAAAAACCTGTGAGAACCATTCACACTAAGCCGAGTATCTGCAGGTTTTATGTCCCAATGTTGGGGCTTCTTCGGCACAATCTGCGCTCGTTTTGCGGCAGTTTTATCTGACACGTGGCCTTGTCTCAGTTTGGGGAGAAATGATCCATTATCCTCTTTATTTCCTGAATTGTTCGCGGTATTTGACTGCGTCTCGTTCTGTGCTTTGGATTTCCCATCACCGCTGATCATGTTAATTCTGCGCTGCCCGATGGACGGTCCACCCGGGATAGCCTCTCAGTTAGTCTGGTACTTGTAGTCCCACCTTCAGTGGAGCAGGTTCTCTTTGCCCTATAACGCTCACCCATAGGGACGGCTTTTTTACGGTGTATTGGATGACACGAGACGGGTTTACGCTACGTGGACGGACGGATTTCACCTGAGACAAGATAACTGTAAAGATTCAAATCCAAAAAACTGATAAAATAATTAGAATGCGCAGTAAATTGTAGGTTTAAAGCGTTAGAACTGAAACGCTTTATCAGGTCCGGTTCACCCAGTTTTTTGCAGATACTCGACTAAGTGTGAACGGTTCCCATAGGTGTGGACAAAATATCTGCAGCTTGCAGGTTTTTGAAGTGTGGCATCTGGTTACATCTGGCACCGCAGATCCAGTCCTACATCCACGGCTCCACTACACACCTCGTGGAATAACTTGCACGTTTTGCGGTGTCCAGTACGTGGCTGCACAACCTGCCCTTTAAGAGAGAGGTGCATGCTGGGAGTCTCAGACCGGACATTACTTATTAGTGTAACCCCGGCTGTGACTAAGACGTTATGATCGAAACGCGTAAGAAAAGATACTGAAGATAAATCCGTGTAGATGGTTTGAAATAAAGTACAGAAGATGTGACGCCGCTCACAGGAGAGCTTTGCCATAGACAGCAGCAGCGGTGACCAGGAAGGGAGACGGAGTGTGCGCAGTGCTCGCGCCTTCCCTTCATACAGCTGATCGGCGAGGGTGCCAAGCGTCGGACCACCGCCGATCTGATAGTTATAGTAGAAGCCTGAAGAACCCCTTTAACCCAAACCTCCAACAAAAGCCTTAAATGCATCCCATGCTATTTATCTGGAGGCGAGGAAACATTAAACCTGAAAACCTCTTTAACCCAATGACTGCCAATATGCCTTTTTATGGTGGCCTAGTCAAAGGGCTACACAGGTCTCCCCTCTGGGGGCTCGGAAGACTCCAAATGGTAGGGTACGATATTGAAAATGAAGAATCAGCACGTGATACTAAGCATCTGTCATATCTATTGTGCCCATCACACAGTCCTCGAAACGACACTTGGTTGTGGATTGGATGGACTCCGACCTGAATTTCCTCACACGCCAGGAACGGATTCATCTCCCTGAGGTTTATAATCACATAAAAGGAATAGTGATGAGCAATTTGTTTTTTTTAAGTTCGGTTTCGTGTTATCAATCCCATTATGGATTCCAAATTCCGCTATGGTCCATGGCAGCGGAATCCATAACGGGATTCTTTGATAACCCGAACTTTGGACGCAGAACTTAAAACACAAGTTCGCTCAACACTAAAAACCATAAGTTTTTAGAACTTTCCAATAGAGAAAATACATCCTTCTTTACTGCAGAAGCTCTTCCTGAATTCGCATGTGAATCTGAGATTTAGAATGTTCCTGGGACGGGGACTGAAGGTGGTTATCCCCTCCTTTACTATTCATCTGACAGCTGGCCAAAATGTTTTCACAAGCTAGGGGAAAAAAGCAGAGAAATATTGGCGAATCTCTCAGCTTTTAACACCAGAGTGAGGGATTAGCCAGTGTTGTCAGTTGCTTATCCATGTGGTGCATCTTTTTTCTGTGAGTTATGTGTTTATATATTTTCATCCGCACATGTTTTGTTTGTGTAGGATGTTTGTGTGGTGCTTGTGGTTCGCGCCGGCATCCTCCATTGTATGCAATTTTTGCTGGGGATAGCCGTTCGCTGCAGAACCACATGCGGAGGAACTGCCCCCAGTTAGAAACACGCCACAGTGTTTGGGGTCTGGAGCAGTCCCACCCATTTGAGGCCACGTTTATTTTTGTGATTCTTGTTTTATATGTATTGAATGTGCCATTGCATATGGCTTGTAAACATTCTGTTGCACCTGGAAGCCGGTGTCACATGGTCTGTTGTAGGTGTAGCTTGCGGCCTCATGTGTTCCCCATTGCATTGTTGGTCCTGCAGTGCAGGTGAGTGGGATGGGGCTGTAGGCTACTTAATACCTGTTCAGACCTTGTTCACACACCATAGGTAGTCTAGTGGTAGGACCCCATGTCATGCTGAGATACCGTGTAGTGGTGCCTAAAGGGGCTCCGATATGTTCCTGATTGGAAATATTGGCGAATCTCTCAGCTTTTAACACCAGAGTGAGGGATTAGCCAGTGTTGTCAGTTGCTTATCCATGTGGTGCATCTTTTTTCTGTGAGTTATGTGTTTATATATTTTCATCCGCACATGTTTTATTTTGTGTAGGATGTTTGTGTGGTGCTTGTGGTTCGCGCCGGCATCCTCCATTGTATGCAATTTTTGCTGGGGATAGCCGTTCGCTACGAACCACATGCGGAGGAATAGCCAGTGTTGTCAGTTGCTTATCCATGTGGTGCATCTTTTTTCTGTGAGTTATGTGAAAAAAGCAGAGAGCCTTTATCTCAATCATGAATCACCAGTCATGAATAAGAACTTTTTCGAAACGCGTTGACTGTCTAAGGATGTGAGAAGATATATGTTATTGCCGTTGTATTTCCAACACTGTCAATAAAGAGAAGATACTCGTGAACTAGATGCTGGAGTTTCCCTCGTTTCCTTACAGCCTTTATCTCAGGCCTGGTGATCCTGCGTCGTTGTTGATTAGACTTTTTATTTTTATTTTGAGTTTGGCTCTTACAAAGAAATCCCTCAGTTATCATCAGAGTGTCCCTGTCCAGGGCAGATAGGGCATAGACTCTACGGAGAAATGTCCACCCGGCATCTGATGAGACCTACCTGAGGTATAACAGCCATTACTACATGTCTCCAGCCTTTATAGTGTAGAATTAATGTCATCTATAACACCCGGCATCTGATGACACCTACCTGAGGTATAACAGCCATTACTACATGTCTCCAGCCTTTATAGTGTAGAAGTAATGTCATCTATAACACCCGGCATCTGATGAGACCTACCTGAGGTATAACAGCCATTACTACATGTCTCCAGCCTTTATAGTGTAGTAGTAATGTCATCTATAACACCCGGCATCTGATGAGACCTACCTGAGGTATAACAGCCATTACTACATGTCTCCGGACTTTATAGTGTAGAAGTAAGGTCATCTATAACACCCGGCATCTGATGACACCTACCTGAGGTATAACAGCCATTACTACATGTCTCCAGCCTTTATAGTGTAGAAGTAATGTCATCTATAACACCCGGCATCTGATGACACCTACCTGAGGTATAACAGCCATTACTACATGTCTCCAGCCTTTATAGTGTAGTAGTAATGTCATCTATAACACCCGGCATCTGATGACACCTACCTGAGGTATAACAGCCATTACTACATGTCTCCAGCCTTTATAGTGTAGTAGTAATGTCATCTATAACACCCGGCATCTGATGACACCTACCTGAGGTATAACAGCCATTACTACATGTCTCCAGCCTTTATAGTGTAGAAGTAATGTCATCTATAACACCCGGCATCTGATGAGACCTACCTGAGGTATAACAGCCATTACTACATGTCTCCAGCCTTTATAGTGTAGAAGTAATGTCATCTATAACACCCGGCATCTGATGACACCTACCTGAGGTATAACAGCCATTACTACATGTCTCCAGCCTTTATAGTGTAGAAGTAATGTCATCTATAACACCCGGCATCTGATGACACCTACCTGAGGTATAACAGCCATTACTACATGTCTCCAGCCTTTATAGTGTAGTAGTAATGTCATCTATAACACCCGGCATCTGATGACACCTACCTGAGGTATAACAGCCATTACTACATGTCTCCAGCCTTTATAGTGTAGTAGTAATGTCATCTATAACACCCGGCATCTGATGACACCTACCTGAGGTATAACAGCCATTACTACATGTCTCCAGCCTTTATAGTGTAGAAGTAATGTCATCTATAACACCCGGCATCTGATGACATCTACCTGAGGTATAACAGCCATTACTACATGTCTCCAGCCTTTATAGTGTAGTAGTAATGTCATCTATAACACCCGGCATCTGATGACACCTACCTGAGGTATAACAGCCATTACTACATGTCTCCAGCCTTTATAGTGTAGAAGTAATGTCATCTATAACACCCGGCATCTGATGACACCTACCTGAGGTATAACAGCCATTACTACATGTCTCCAGCCTTTATAGTGTAGTAGTAATGTCATCTATAACACCCGGCATCTGATGACACCTACCTGAGGTATAACAGCCATTACTACATGTCTCCAGCCTTTATAGTGTAGTAGTAATGTCATCTATAACACCCGGCATCTGATGACACCTACCTGAGGTATAACAGCCATTACTACATGTCTCCAGCCTTTATAGTGTAGAAGTAATGTCATCTATAACACCCGGCATCTGATGACACCTACCTGAGGTATAACAGCCATTACTACATGTCTCCAGCCTTTATAGTGTAGAAGTAATGTCATCTATAACACCCGGCATCTGATGACACCTACCTGAGGTATAACAGTCATTACTACATGTCTCCAGCCTTTATAGTGTAGAAGTAATGTCATCTATAACACCCGGCATCTGATGACACCTACCTGAGGTATAACAGCCATTACTACATGTCTCCAGCCTTTATAGTGTAGTAGTAATGTCATCTATAACACCCGGCATCTGATGACACCTACCTGAGGTATAACAGCCATTACTACATGTCTCCAGCCTTTATAGTGTAGTAGTAATGTCATCTATAACACCCGGCATCTGATGACACCTACCTGAGGTATAACAGCCATTACTACATGTCTCCAGCCTTTATAGTGTAGTAGTAATGTCATCTATAACACCCGGCATCTGATGACACCTACCTGAGGTATAACAGCCATTACTACATGTCTCCAGCCTTTATAGTGTAGTAGTAATGTCATCTATAACACCCAGCATCTGATGACACCTACCTGAGGTATAACAGCCATTACTACATGTCTCCAGCCTTTATAGTGTAGAAGTAATGTCATCTATAACACCCGGCATCTGATGACACCTACCTGAGGTATAACAGCCATTACTACATGTCTCCAGCCTTTATAGTGTAGAAGTAATGTCATCTATAACACCTGGCATCTGATGACACCTACCTGAGGTATAACAGCCATTACTACATGTCTCCAGCCTTTATAGTGTAGAAGTAATGTCATCTATAACACCCGGCATCTGATGACACCTACCTGAGGTATAACAGCCATTACTACATGTCTCCAGCCTTTATAGTGTAGAAGTAATGTCATCTATAACACCCGGCATCTGATGACACCTACCTGAGGTATAACAGCCATTACTACATGTCTCCAGCCTTTATAGTGTAGTAGTAATGTCATCTATAACACCCGGCATCTGATGACACCTACCTGAGGTATAACAGCCATTACTACATGTCTCCGGGGCCTTTACTAGTATAAAACCATTAGGCTGCTATTTAAAGACTCAGAGCTGGGTCACTGCCCGGAGTGCTACTTTACTGCAGCTCTAAGGTGGAGCCTCACCTGAAGAAACCTCCCAATTCCCTTCCTCCATTCATGATCCCATACCTGTGGTGACATGGACTGGAATGTCCTCCTCCACCTCACTCTTACACGGGGATCGCCCATCATCCGCTCTTCTTCATCCTCCACTTTAATATCAGTCACATCTTCCCCTGATTTGTCATCTGTAACAATTCAGGACAATACAGCAGACGGGTGGGAAATCTAACAGATCCACAGAAGAGACCCCCACCATCTATGACCCCCTATGACTGCAGGACCCCCTATATAGATGTGTATAGGGCTCAGCTCCATCTACCTGATGGTTCTCTGGGGGCTTCTCCTCTGGACAGTCCTGGGAATACAGAGGACGGGGACATCTCTCGGGGATTTCCTTCTATGAGTCCATCTGTAGGAAACACACAGGGACAGGAGAGATTATTACATGTGATGATGAGATGATGGGAGTAGTAGTCAGGTGACCCATGACAGCCCCCTCCTTACCCTGCTGATCGCCCCATAAATCCGTCTCCTCTTCTTCATCTTTAACCTCAGCCTTAATATCCATCAGATTTTCATCCTAAAGAAGAGAAATGTAAAATGGTCTTTGGGTCAATCCCTTTCTGGTCAGATTCTGGGGAGACTTCAGCTCCATCTACCTGATGGTTCTCTGGGGGCTTCTCCTCCGGACAGTCCTGGGAATACAGAGGACGGGGACATCTCTCGGGGGGACTTCTCCTCCTGGAGTCAGAACCTATAGGAGATAACACACAGACTGAATACAATACTGAGCGCTGAAATGCGGCAGAGGAGAGCAGGAACCTGCGGGGGGATTAGGGTGGAGTTCACCCGCTGCCCCGAGTGTCCGGATGATTGGGGTGCGGCAGTCAGCAGCCGGGAAGTCTATGGGCAGCCGGCAGCAGTTTATGAGCCGCAGATTCAACTGACATTTTATGGTTTCCAGGAGAATTTCTGATCCTTCGGTTTTCTGCTTCTAATAGAAAAGAAAAATCTTTGAAAGAGTGTGATCCCCATAGAAGGACGAGAGCACCCCCGATAATCAGGGCTGATCCCCATAGAGGGACGAGAGTGCACTCCGATATCATTGCTGAAGACCCTGATAAAGATGACTTTTACATTTCCCGTTTATCTCGCACATCCCCTTTCATCTCTCCTAATGTAGAGTTCATAAACTGTAAGAGCAGTGAGACTATGGACTCTATACTGTAAGAGCAGTGAGACTATGGACTCTTTACTGTAAGAGCAGTGAGACTATAGACTCTATACTGTAAGAGCAGTGAGACTATGGACTCTTTACTGTAAGAGCAGTGAGACTATGGACTCTTTACTGTAAGAGCAGTGAGACTATGGACTCTTTACTGTAACAGCAGTGAGACTATGGACTCTCTAATGTAAGAGCAGTGAGACTATAGACTCTATACTGTAAGAGCAGTGAGACTATGGACTCTTTACTGTAAGAGCAGTGAGACTATGGACTCTTTACTGTAAGAGCAGTGAGACTATGGACTCTTTACTGTAAGAGCAGTGAGACTATGGACTCTTTACTGTAAGAGCAGTGAGACTATGGACTCTATACTGTAAGAGCAGTGAGACTATGGACTCTTTACTGTAAGAGCAGTGAGACTATGGACTCTATACTGTAAGAGCAGTGAGACTATGGACTCTATACTGTAAGAGCAGTGAGACTATGGACTCTTTACTGTAAGAACAGTGAGACTATGGACTCTATACTGTAAGAGCAGTGAGACTATGGACTCTTTACTGTAAGAGCAGTGAGACTATGGACTCTATACTGTAAGAGCAGTGAGACTATGGACTCTTTACTGTAAGAGCAGTGAGACTATGGACTCTATACTGTAAGAGCAGTGAGACTATGGACTCTTTACTGTAAGAGCAGTGAGACTATGGACTCTATACTGTAAGAGCAGTGAGACTATGGACTCTATACTGTAAGAGCGGTGAGACTATGGACTCTATACTGTAAGAGCAGTGAGACTATGGACTCTTTACTGTAAGAGCAGTGAGACTATGGACTCTTTACTGTAAGAGCAGTGAGACTATGGACTCTATACTGTAAGAGCAGTGAGACTATGGACTCTTTACTGTAAGAGCAGTGAGACTATGGACTCTATACTGTAAGAGCAGTGAGACTATGGACTCTATACTGTAAGAGCAGTGAGACTATGGACTCTTTACTGTAAGAGCAGTGAGACTATGGACTCTTTACTGTAAGAGCAGTGAGACTATGGACTCTATACTGTAAGAGCAGTGAGACTATGGACTCTATACTGTAAGAGCAGTGAGACTATGGACTCTTTACTGTAAGAGCAGTGAGACTATGGACTCTTTACTGTAAGAGCAGTGAGACTATGGACTCTATACTGTAAGAGCAGTGAGACTATGGACTCTTTACTGTAAGAGCAGTGAGACTATGGACTCTATACTGTAAGAGCAGTGAGACTATGGACTCTTTACTGTAAGAGCAGTGAGACTATGGACTCTCTACTGTAAGAGCAGTGAGACTATGGACTCTCTACTGTAAGAGCAGTGAGACTATGGACTCTTTACTGTAAGAGCAGTGAGACTATGGACTCTTTACTGTAAGAGCAGTGAGACTATGGACTCTATACTGTAAGAGCAGTGAGACTATGGACTCTTTACTGTAAGAGCAGTGAGACTATGGACTCTATACTGTAAGAGCAGTGAGACTATGGACTCTTTACTGTAAGAGCAGTGAGACTATGGACTCTTTACTGTAAGAGCAGTGAGACTATGGACTCTTTACTGTAAGAGCAGTGAGACTATGGACTCTCTACTGTAAGAGCAGTGAGACTATGGACTCTACTGTAAGAGCAGTGAGACTATGGACTCTCTACTGTAAGAGCAGTGAGACTATGGACTCTTTACTGTAAGAGCAGTGAGACTATGGACTCTTTACTGTAAGAGCAGTGAGACTATGGACTCTTTACTGTAAGAGCAGTGAGACTATGGACTCTTTACTGTAAGAGCAGTGAGACTATGGACTCTTTACTGTAAGAGCAGTGAGACTATGGACTCTTTACTGTAAGAGCAGTGAGACTATGGACTCTCTACTGTAAGAGCAGTGAGACTATGGACTCTTTACTGTAAGAGCAGTGAGACTATGGACTCTTTACTGTAAGAGCAGTGAGACTATGGACTCTTTACTGTAAGAGCAGTGAGACTATGGACTCTTTACTGTAAGAGCAGTGAGACTATGGACTCTTTACTGTAAGAGCAGTGAGACTATGGACTCTTTACTGTAAGAGCAGTGAGACTATGGACTCTTTACTGTAAGAGCAGTGAGACTATGGACTCTTTACTGTAAGAGCAGTGAGACTATGGACTCTTTACTGTAAGAGCAGTGAGACTATGGACTCTTTACTGTAAGAGCAGTGAGACTATGGACTCTTACTGTAAGAGCAGTGAGACTATGGACTCTTTACTGTAAGAGCAGTGAGACTATGGACTCTATACTGTAAGAGCAGTGAGACTATGGACTCTTTACTGTAAGAGCAGTGAGACTATGGACTCTATACTGTAAGAGCAGTGAGACTATGGACTCTATACTGTAAGAGCAGTGAGACTATGGACTCTATACTGTAAGAGCAGTGAGACTATGGACTCTATACTGTAAGAGCAGTGAGACTATGGACTCTTTACTGTAAGAGCAGTGAGACTATGGACTCTATACTGTAAGAGCAGTGAGACTATGGACTCTATACTGTAAGAGCAGTGAGACTATGGACTCTTATACTGTAAGAGCAGTGAGACTATGGACTCTTTACTGTAAGAGCAGTGAGACTATGGACTCTTTACTGTAAGAGCAGTGAGACTATGGACTCTTTACTGTAAGAGCAGTGAGACTATGGACTCTTTACTGTAAGAGCAGTGAGACTATGGACTCTTTACTGTAAGAGCAGTGAGACTATGGACTCTTTACTGTAAGAGCAGTGAGACTATGGACTCTATACTGTAAGAGCAGTGAGACTATGGACTCTTTACTGTAAGAGCAGTGAGACTATGGACTCTTTACTGTAAGAGCAGTGAGACTATGGACTCTATACTGTAAGAGCAGTGAGACTATGGACTCTATACTGTAAGAGCAGTGAGACTATGGACTCTTTACTGTAAGAGCAGTGAGACTATGGACTCTATACTGTAAGAGCAGTGAGACTATGGACTCTATACTGTAAGAGCAGTGAGACTATGGACTCTGTACTGTAAGAGCAGTGAGACTATGGACTCTTTACTGTAAGAGCAGTGAGACTATGGACTCTTCACTGTAAGAGCAGTGAGACTATGGACTCTATACTGTAAGAGCAGTGAGACTATGGACTCTTTACTGTAAGAGCAGTGAGACTATGGACTCTTACTGTAAGAGCAGTGAGACTATGGACTCTATACTGTAAGAGCAGTGAGACTATGGACTCTTTACTGTAAGAGCAGTGAGACTATGGACTCTTTACTGTAAGAGCAGTGAGACTATGGACTCTATACTGTAAGAGCAGTGAGACTATGGACCCTTCACTGTAAGAGCAGTGAGACTATGGACTCTATACTGTAAGAGCAGTGAGACTATGGACTCTTTACTGTAAGAGCAGTGAGACTATGGACTCTTTACTGTAAGAGCAGTGAGACTATGGACTCTATACTGTAAGAGCAGTGAGACTATGGACCCTGTACTGTAAGAGCAGTGAGACTATGGACTCTTTACTGTAAGAGCAGTGATACTATGGACTCTTCACTGTAAGAGCAGTGAGACTATGGACTCTATACTGTAAGAGCAGTGAGACTATGGACTCTTACTGTAAGAGCAGTGAGACTATGGACTCTATACTGTAAGAGCAGTGAGACTATGGACTCTTTACTGTAAGAGCAGTGAGACTATGGACTCTTTACTGTAAGAGCAGTGAGACTATGGACTCTATACTGTAAGAGCAGTGAGACTATGGACTCTTTACTGTAAGAGCAGTGAGACTATGGACTCTTTACTGTAAGAGCAGTGAGACTATGGACTCTTTACTGTAAGAGCAGTGAGACTATGGACTGTACTGTAAGAGCAGTGAGACTATGGACTCTTTACTGTAAGAGCAGTGATACTATGGACCCTTCACTGTAAGAGCAGTGAGACTATGGACTCTATACTGTAAGAGCAGTGAGACTATGGACTCTACTGTAAGAGCAGTGAGACTATGGACTCTATACTGTAAGAGCAGTGAGACTATGGACTCTATACTGTAAGAGCAGTGAGACTATGGACTCTTTACTGTAAGAGCAGTGAGACTATGGACTCTTTACTGTAAGAGCAGTGAGACTATGGACTCTATACTGTAAGAGCAGTGAGACTATGGACTCTTTACTGTAAGAGCAGTGAGACTATGGACTCTATACTGTAAGAGCAGTGAGACTATGGACTCTATACTGTAAGAGCAGTGAGACTATGGACTCTATACTGTAAGAGCAGTGAGACTATGGACTCGTACTGTAAGAGCAGTGAGACTATGGACTCTTTACTGTAAGAGCAGTGAGACTATGGACTCTTCACTGTAAGAGCAGTGAGACTATGGACTCTATACTGTAAGAGCAGTGAGACTATGGACTCTATACTGTAAGAGCAGTGAGACTATGGACTCTTACTGTAAGAGCAGTGAGACTATGGACTCTATACTGTAAGAGCAGTGAGACTATGGACTCTTTACTGTAAGAGCAGTGAGACTATGGACTCTTTACTGTAAGAGCAGTGAGACTATGGACTCTTTACTGTAAGAGCAGTGATACTATGGACTCTATACTGTAAGAGCAGTGAGACTATGGACTCTATACTGTAAGAGCAGTGAGACTATGGACTCTTTACTGTAAGAGCAGTGAGACTATGGACTCTATACTGTAAGAGCGGTGAGACTATGGACTCTATACTGTAAGAGCAGTGAGACTATGGACTCTATACTGTAAGAGCAGTGAGACTATGGACTCTATACTGTAAGAGCAGTGAGACTATGGACTCTTTACTGTAAGAGCAGTGAGACTATGGACTCTTTACTGTAAGAGCAGTGAGCCTTAAAAACTTGTCGCCTGTTTTACTCTCAGATTCTGTGATCATCTGAGGGGTACGATGATGGGGAGCGGCGCCATCACATCACCCGCTACTTAAAAAAAAAACGCAATTAGACTTTCCGGTAATTCAGGTTCCTTGAATCCACCATGACGGCACACAGAGGGAGATTGACCCCTGACCTCTGTAGGTTAAATTGACCCCTCCCACCACCATTCACCAGTGAGTTCCAGATTACAGTGCTCCAACCCACCAGAGTGAGACATTTTTGGGCATTTCCTCATACCTTACAGTTTTCTTTCTTTTTTGGGGGTGGGATATCATGCCGTCAATGTGGATTCATGGAAACTGAATTACCGGTAAGTCTAATTCCGGTTTTCCATTTCACCACCATGACGGCACACAGAGAGACTTCACAGATTACTCATATTAAGGGGGGCTACTGCCTGCAAAACTTTACAACCAAATGCCAGATCAGAGGATCCGGACAGGTCCAATCTGTAATGTTTCACGAAAGGTGCAGG
This sequence comes from Bufotes viridis, assembly GCA_033119425.1. Taxonomy (NCBI): domain Eukaryota; kingdom Metazoa; phylum Chordata; class Amphibia; order Anura; family Bufonidae; genus Bufotes; species Bufotes viridis. Next base: position 3,220,003 of record CM065592.1, read on the forward strand.
GATTGGATACAATAGTTTCACACACACAGAACCTTATGGAGTACAATAAAAATGAACTGAAGCCCAGGGTTCCCATACCATTAAGAAGTATTTGAGCCGAAGCCGTCCGGCGCTGAGTACATATGCGAGGTCTGTAGAGTCAGAGGAGATGAATACCATCCTCCCCACACTTTGTGGAATTTCTGCGGGCATTTTCTGTGTATGTAGACTATATTTTCCATAGAAACTGCATGGTTGACTAGTGTTTTCCACTGATTGACAGAAGGCGCCCGATCCGCCATCCATCTCAAGGCTACAGCCTTTCTAGCTAGAAATAGAGCAGCACCAAGAAATATTCTCTGGTGATGGGACCACACCTCCTCATCTAATACACCTAGAACACATATTTTAGGGCACAGCGGTATCGGGAAGGGTCATGGTCGACAAGACCCGCACTATTCCCTCGCAGAACACCCTTATGTAACGGCATTCCCACATCAAATGCCAGAAGTCCGCACGTGGGGTGTGGCACCTATGACAGTTGGCGTGCTGAAGTCTGCCCATTTTGTACAGCCTAGTCGGGGATAGGTAGCTTCTATGTAGTATGAACAGCTGAGTCAGCCTGCTGTTAATTGAGGGGGATACCCTTGTAGGTGTCAATAAAGCCTTCTCCCAGTCCAGCTGACAATGTCGGAATAGTCATCTTCCATCTTTCTTCCACAGTAGGGGGCTGAAGTGTTACCCGAGTGCTGAGTAAGTGTGTGTATATAGCACAGAAATTAATCCCTTGGGTCCTTGGGATCGCAGTATACCTATCAGGGGATAATTAGACATCCCACGTTCCCTCACCCCAAACTGTGCCGCAAGGGAGTGCCTCAGCTGGAGGTAACGGAAGAAGAGGAGTGCGGGGCACCTCAAACCTTTCCTGTATCGGTTGGAAGGAACGCAGGGTTCCCCCATCATAAAGATCCTTCAAAATGAGGACCCCATGATGCCTCCAGGTAGCGGAGCCCTCCAGATCCAGCAAATGTGAGAACATTGGGTTGTCCCAAAGTGGAATATCGTTAGGCAAATCTTTGAAGGAGTGCAGTTTCGCTGCACTGCATACCTGATTCGCAAGCCTGTGCAGGGGTAACAGTCTCCCGGGCACAGAGCTGGGGTCCTCAAGAACTGGCCATAAGGTGGACATGTGGAGATACTCTAACAGACAATACTCTACTCCCGGTAGAACTCCGGGTGAGACCCATAAGGCGAGGTACTTCAGCTGGCCAGCTAGGTAGTATAAGAAGAAGTCTGGTAGAGCGGTGCCCCCCTGAGTTTTAGATCTCTGCAGTACACTAAGGGAAAGTTTCCGTCTGGCTGTCCCCCACACAAAGGTAGCAGTCATGGAATGCAGGCGGTCAAAGAATGCTCTAGGGACGGGTACACAAGCATGTGCAAGGAGATATAGGGCTTTGGGCAGTAATATCATTTTGACCAAGTTCAATCTCGCCATCACGGAGAGGGGAAGAGACTTCCACATTTTGAACTTTAAATCAAGGAATCAAGGAATAGAGCTTCCAGTGGATCGATATTCTTGGTGAGGGAGCTATATGGATCCCTAGTTATATAAATGCCCAGGTATTTAAAATGATCAACATCGGGCAAGTTATGGAGTTGGGATGGCCAATCATGGGGCCAAAAGGGCATAATAGCGGACTTCGTCCAGTTTATGTGCAAGTCCGAATAAGTGCCGAATCGTTCTATCACATTTATAAATCTCTGAAGAGTACTTTCAGGCTCGGCCATAAAGAGGAGAAGTTAATCGGCATATGGTCCCACTTTGTCCACTCTGCCCCCATGTCCACCCCCAGGTAGGAGTCATCCTGTCTAATTCTCAGGGCGATAGGGGACACCCTTGCCTAGTGCCTCTATGGAGTGGAAAGGACTCAGAGTGCGTACCATTGACTAGGATATTCGCAGTTGGGTTCTGATATAAAATTGCAATCCATCTACTAAACTTTGGGCCGAACCCAAAGCTCTCCAGCATCCTCAACAGAAACGCCCACTCCACAGAGTCAAAGGCCTTCGCCGTATGAAGGGAGGCCAGTGCCCAATGCTTCCCGTCCCGCTCTCCTACCTGTGCCACTGCTTGCGCCCTTCTGATGTTATCAGATGTTGTTCTACCCGGGATAAACTCCGCCTGATCCCCGTGGGTTATGGAGGTGATCACCTTGTTCAATCTGGAGGCGAGGAGCCTAGTGAGAATCTTATAATCCAGATTTAGTAGCGAAATAGGCCGGTAAGAGCCGCCTTCGCTGGGACTCTTATCCGGCTTCAGAATGACCACAATGGTGGCATCATAAAAGGAGTCAGGTAGTTGATACCACTGATGGGCTGCTGAGTACACTTTCAGTAGTTGGGGGCCTAGGATTTCAATGTATTTGGAGTACACCTCCACAGGGATTCCATCGGGTCCAGGTGCCTTCCCAGAGGGCAGGTCCCTCACCGCCTGCTGAACCTACTCAAGAGTAATATCCGCGTCCAGCATATCCCTAGCTTCCACACTGAGCTTGGGGTGAGAGACTCCCAACAAATATTCCCTGAGCCCTTGGTCGTTATATTGCGACGCAGAGCTGTATAAGTTCCGATAAAAGCTTCTAAAGCTGTTTAGGATACCAGATACCCTGCCCTCCGGGTCCTGTATATGGATGACTGGCGGGGACATATTATTGGTCCTAGCTAGCAAGGCTTAAGGCCGACCGGCTTGATTCCCAGTCTCGAAAGATTGCTGCTTCTGAAAGAAGAGCTTACGCTCACTCTTCTCCCTGGGGTGCAGCATATACGCCCTGCCCCTCTCCATCCACTCCGCGTCCGAGGGAACTAACCGGAACACTTCCTCCGCCTCCCTACATTTAACATGTAGCTCTGAGATGAAGGATTTTAGGCAGCCCCTAAGGAACGCTTTCAGTGTTTCCCAAAGCAATAGGGGATCCGTAAGATCACCCTGTGCTCCCAAGAATATCTGCAGTTAATCTGGGATCCTGTCATGGGATGTCATGAGGGACAGCCAGAAGGGATGGATTCTCATCTTACCACCCCCAGTAGTGGTCTCTGATGACCGCAGGTGAGCTACTATGAAGGGCATGATCGGATTGGCCCTGGGGCTCATACTAGATATCTACCAAGTCAGTATAAACTGCAGCATTTCCCATTATGTAATCAATTCTAGATAGGGCGCCTCTAGCAGGAGTGAAGCAGGAATAGTCATACTGCAGAGGGTGCCGGAGTCTCCACATGTCCAACCAGCCAACTTCTGTAGCCAGTCTGTATAGGGGAGTGACAGAGCGGGAGGCAGCAGACCCACCACTAGCTGAAGGATACCTGTCCAGACACTACTGCATCACCATATTAAAGTCTCCCATACAGATCAGACGGGCGGTGGGATATTGGGCAACATGGCTCAGTACTGTCTGGGGTAGGGACAGTTTAGCTGGCGGGGGGGTTAAAGAGATGGACAATAGCATAGGGGACGTTGTTGATAAACCCAAAGACATATACATACTGTCCCTCCAGGTCAGCTATAGATTGTTTAACTTCCCATTTAACACATTTATGAATCAATAGGGCCACTCCTCTGGAGTGAGAAGTTTCGAACGCTTGCATAGACCATTGAGCCCACGGTTTCATAATCCGCCTTCCGGTCTCAGGAGTCAAGTGAGTTTCCTTAAGTCCTAGAACGTGAGGGCAAACCGCCTTATATGGGAGAAGATAGCAATCCTCTTGTTCTGCACTCCTAGGCCCCTCACGTTCCAGGACATCACAATCAAAGACCCCATGATATACAGCTATTTATCTCGTGCACCCAAAGTAGTTCCTCCAAGCATGGAGGGTAAAGAATGCCCCACCCCCCCCCGGCCCACATCCTGTCTGATCTCCCTCTCACGCAACAACACAATGTTCATGCCTGTAACAAAAACTTTGACCTAGAACAGTGAACACATCCCAACATAAACATAAGCTGAGTATATATTCTCAACAAATCCTTAGTGTGCAGCGTAGCAGAATATTCGGGGACCTGCATGAGAAAAGATGGCAGGACCATGCAGGTGGCCGAACATGCCCATATATAAATATTAGCCAAGCTGTAGAAGGTCGGGGAGGGCAGTTAGTAAAGGCTCAACAGTGAGGAAATGTCCTTCCTTCCAAGGAAAACATTGGTTACTGGGGACTACAAATGTCCACGCCACCGTGGGCAGCAGAGAAGTGCCTTTGGAAGAAACATGAGTGCAAATTTTTGCTACTAACAGGCACTATAACATGTCGTTTAACTAGTGCCCCTCTGGTCGGAGCAGTATACTTGCTGTGTCCTTAGGCGGGGGAAGAAATCAGCGTGGTCTTGGGCGTTGTGAGATCCAGTCCTCCGCTTCTTAGGATCCGTGAAGAAATGGGATCGCTCACCGTCAACAACCCGGAGGCATACAGAGTAGGCCATCGAGTACTGTAGGTTCAGGTCCCGGAGGCGCCGTTTCACCGAGACAAACGTGGCTCTCTTCTTCTGTAGGAGAGCCAAGAAATCGGTGAAAAGCGATATATTAGCATTGTCATGCTTAAGATCCTTCTTATTTCTCGCCTGACTGAGTATAAGATCGCGATCCCTCCAATTAAGCATGCGGGCCAGCAAGGGTCTTGGCGGAGCCCCGGGGGGAGGGCCTAGCGGGAACCCGGTGAGCGCGCTCAATGGCGTATGCAGCAGAAAAGGGGGTTCCAGGGAACTGTTCCTTGAACCACTGCTCCAAAAAGAAAGCGGGATCGTGGCCCTCCGCTCTCTCTGGCACGCCTAGGATCCGCACGTTGTTGCGGCGGGCCCAGTTCTCTAGGTCATCACACTTTTGCTGCCAGAGGCCGACAGATCTTTCCACCTCCTGTAGACGCACATTCATGGGTCTGGTTAGGTCTTCCAGGGCCGAGACTATCTTCCGTCTGGCGTACCCGCTCCCGGAGTTGCTGGACATCATGTCGCAGAAGGCCCAAATCGACCCGCACCTCCTCTATCTTGCAGGTAAGAGAAGTTTGACAAGCTGAGATCGCCATCAATAGCTGGTCCAAGACAGCCTTCAGGGTGGGCTTGGGGGCCACGGCGTCTTCAGGCTTCAATTGTAGTGCAGCTTGGCCCCGGGTCACTGTGGTGCGCGGGGTAGAGGAGGCTGAGGCGCCATGTTGGGCCTCTTGCCTCGCATATTCTTTGAACTTTTCAGCCACGGTTTGAGCCTTACTGGGTCCCATGTCAGGCTTCCTGGGCCTCCTCCTCTGTACTGGCCACTCGGTAGCTAGGGTGGACAGCTTGGCAGGATTAGTCAGGATTATAAGTAGGGCACGGAGCAGCTCCTAAGTGCGTGCGCTCATGTCGGCAGTCAGCCACTCCCCCCCCCCCCCCCAAAAAAAAAAAATCTTTTAGTACTTCTCCTCCTCCTCTTGGATGGGCCCCTTCTGGGTCAGGGCCCCAAAGCAGCCACTTCCCCTGCTTCCCATATAGTTATGCCCCTGCTGGTAGAATGAGTTCTGACCCTAATGGGCAATACCCTAAATTTTATAACAGTCCAGAATCGGGTGTTTGATCCACCGGGCGATGAAACCGCTTTACCCTTGTTCTTCCCCCCGAACTGCACAAGTAAGTTATCTGCCTGTCTCAGATCCCTGGTAACTTCAAGGTATTTTAGGACCGTTCTTCTAACGTCCAGGGAGTGGAACAGCTCTTCCCCAGGATTTTTAGGATTTGAACAAAAGGAAGGTTAAAACAATTTCTTGGTCTCTGTGGGAGTTGGTTACCACCTTGGGTAAAAACCCTGGGTCTAGTCTCAGGGTTATCCTGTCCTCCTGGATAGTGAGATACGGTTCCTGAATTGGTATAGCCTGGATCTCGCTTAATCTCTTGGCCGATGAGATGGCAATAAGGAAGCCTGTCTTTTGAGAAAGATTTTTAAGTGAGCTATTCTCTAAAGGTTCATATGGGGGTCCTGTAAGCCCCTTGAGGACAATATTCAAGTCCCAGTAAGGTGCACGAGGTCTGAAAGAGGGTTTTAGCCTGGATGCCGATTTAACGAATCTCCTAATCTATGGCTGGCCAATTTGGTATCAAAAGATGCACTGAGTGCCCAAATCTGAACCTTCAGCGTAGAAGGACGCAGGCCTAGCTCAAGTCCCCTCTGAAGGAAGTCTAGGATCTTCTGGATGTTGAGCTCCGAATGGTTGGGAGTCTCTTCATCTGACCACGCACAAAATTTCCTCCACATTTTCAGGTAGATGGAATTGGTCACCTTTTTTCTGCTTGCCCTGAGTGTAGATATTACCTTTACAGACAGGCACCTACGTCTTAATATGTCGGATTCAGGATCCAGGCTGAATGTTTGAAGTTCTCTGGATGTGGATGGTAAATCGGGCCCTGAACCAAGACGTCTTTTCTGAGCAGACAAATTAATGGTTCCTGTGGAGAGAGATTCATTAGTACCAAGAACCAACCTCTTTTGGGCCAGAAGGGGGTGATCAGGATCAGTTTTGCCTTGTCCAGCATGGCTTTTTGAAAGACCTTTGAGATTAGCTGGAATGGGGGGGAGGCGTAAGCGAGGTCCCAATTCCAGTCCTGAGAAAAAGCGTCTATTGCCCAAGGATTGTCCCTTGGGTTCAGGGAGCAAAATACCAAGACCATTGCGTTTATTCTTGATGCGAATAGGTCTATGGATGGAGAGCCCCACCTTTCGACCACCAAATTGAAGATCTCAGTGTTTAAAGACCATTCCCCCTGATCTATGGTGGTCCTGCTCAGTCTGCAATCAGGTTTAAATTCCCCTTCAGGTGTATGGCAGAAACTGATTTTACCTCTCTGCACAGTAGAAAATTGTTTTGGATAAGTTTTCTAGTTTCGCAGACCTTGTACCTCTCTGATGTTTTAGGTAGGAGACAGTTGTTACGTTGTCTGAGCATATTTTTATGTGTTGATTTTTTAACTGTGAACAGGCTGCCTTCAAAGTCTCCCAGACTGCTCCGAATTCTCGGTAAATCGAGGATTGTTTCGCTATTTCTGACGGCCAGTTTCCCTGATAGAGGTTTAAGTTGACCTTTGCGCCCCATCCTGTACCGCTTGCATCGGTGTGGATATAAAGTGAAAGATCTTTGCCAAACTACTCCCTTCCTTAGATTCTCTGCATCCAGCCACCAGAGAGTTGAAATTTTTACATGACCTGGAATCCGTATCTTTAGGTCTAGCGATGACTCAATTATTAGAGGAACAGATAGGGCGATCTGTCACAAAGATCGTGATCGCCGAACAGTGTGCTGTCTTCCTGGCGCTAGAGTTCGACACATCGCGGATCGGGTTGACAGATTACTGGGAGGGGCTGGAGAAGATCCAGCGGTCATGGTCCATATCGGAACCAATGACAAAGTTAGAGGAAGGTGGAGCGTGCTTAAGAATGATTTCAGGGATTTAGGTCAAAAGCTTAGGGCAAGGACCTCAAAGGTAGTATTTTCCGAAATACTGCCTGTACCACGGGCCACACAAGAGAGGAAGGGGTAGATTAGAGAGGTTAACAAGTGGCTCAAGAACTGGTGTAGGAAGCAGGGTTTTGGGTTCATGGAGAACTGGGCCGACTTTGCTATCGGCTACAGGCTCTATCGTAGGGACGGGCTGCACCTCAATGGGGAAGGGGCAGCCGTGTTGGGGAGAAAGATGGCTAGAAGGTTGGAGGAGTGTTTAAACTAGGGACTGGGGGGGAGGGAAATTACATTATAGGAGGGGAAGATAGTGCAGATAGAGACCGGGGGCAAGGTAGTGGGACTGGGGGAGGAATGGAAGGAGGGACTAGAAAAGTTCAGAAGGAAAGGTGCATAAATATGCATAAACCTCTCAAATGTATGTACACTAATGCCAGAAGCCTGACTAATAAAACTGGGGAACTGGAATTAGTGATGTGTGAGGAGGACTGTGACATAGTGGGAATAACTGAGACATGGCTGGATGATAGCTATGACTGGGCTGTTAATGTACAAGGTTACAATCTGTTCAGAAAGGATCGTCAAAACCGGAGAGGGGGAGGGGTCTGCCTCTATGTGAAGTCCTGTCTAAAGCCCACACTCCGGGAAGAAATCTGTGAGGGACACGAAAATGTGGAGTCATTGTGGGTGGAGATAAATGGAGCCAAAAACAATAATAAATTACTAATAGGAGTTTACTATAAACCACCTAATATACCAGACTCCACAGAAAATCTATTACTAAACGAGATAGACGAGGCGGCAAATCATAATCAGGTGGTTATTATGGGGGACTTCAACTACCCAGACATAGACCGGGAAACTGAAAGCCGTACATCCCATAAAGGAAACAGGTTCTTGGCAATAGCCAAAGACAATTACCTTTCCCAACTGGTTCAGGACCCGACTAGAGGGACGGCCATACTGGACTTAGTATTAACCAATAGACCGGATAGAACAACAGACGTGCAGGTCGGGGGACACCTGGGAAATAGTGACCAGAAAGTAATAACCTTCCAATTATCCTTCAAACGAGAGTTTCTACAGGAAGAAACAAGAATACCGGACTTCAAAAAAGCTAAATTTAGCCAACTAAGCAAGGCCATAGGCCTAACTAACTGGGACAAAGTCCTCAAAAATAAAAATACAACCACAAAATGGGAGATTTTTAAAAGTATCGTAACATCTAATTGTGATCGATGCATACCTTATAGAAATAAAAGGCTAAGAAATAAGAAGAAACCAATGTGGATAAATAGAACCGTAAAAAAGGCAATAAATGACAAAAGAAAGCATATAAATCACTAAAACAGGAGGGGAGTCGAGGAAGCTCTGATAAACTATAAGGAAAAAAATAGAATATGTAAAAACTAATAAAAACTGCCAAACTAGAGACCGAGAGATTAATTGCCAAAGAGAGCAAAACTAACCCTAAAATGTTTTTCAATTATATAAATGGTAAAAATATAAACCTGAAGGAGTCGGCCCTCTACATAGCAATGAGGGGGTGTTGCAGAAAGCGATGAGGATAAAGCAAAACTATTAAATATTTTTTTCTCCACTGTTTTCACTGAGGAAAATAAACTGTCAGATGAAATGCAGAATGTAAAAGTAAATTCCCCATTAAAAGTGCCCTGTCTGACCCAGGAAGAAGTACAACAGCGACTTAACAAGATTAAAATAGACAAATCGCCAGGACCGGATGGCATACACCCCCGTATCCTAAGGGAATTAAGTGATGTCCTAGCCAGACCCTTATTTTTGATATTCACGGATTCCATACTGACAGGGAATGTTCCACCAGACTGGCGTATAGCAAATGTGGTGCCAATATTCAAAAAGGGTCCAAAAACAGAGCCTGGAAATTATAGGCCGGTAAGTGTAACATCTGTTGTGGGTAAACTGTTTGAAGGTTTTCTAAGAGATGCTATCTTGGAGTATCTCAATGAAAATAAGCAAATAACGCCATATCAGCATGGCTTCATGAGGGATCGGTCATGCCAAACTAATTTAATCAGCTTCTATGAGGAGGTAAGTTCTAGACTTGACAGCGGCGAATCAATGGATGTCGTATATCTGGACTTCTCCAAAGCATCTGACACCGTAACTCATAAAAGGTTAGTAAATAAAATGAGGATGCTCGGACTGGGAGAAAATGTCTGTATGTGGGTAAGTAACGGGCTGAGTGACAGAAAACAGAGGGTGGTTATTAACGGTAGATACTCAGATTGGGTCACTGTCACTAGTGGGGTACCTCAGGGGTCAGTACTGGAGGGGTCACTGTCACTAGTGGGGTACCTCAGGGGTCAGTACTGGAGGGGTCACTGTCACTAGTGGGGTACCTCAGGGGTCAGTCAGGAGGGGTCACTGTCACTAGTGGGGTACCTCAGGGGTCAGTACTGAAAGGGGTCACTGTCACTAGTGGGGTACCTCAGGGGTCAGTACTAGAGGGGGTCACTGTCACTAGTGGGGTACCTCAGGGGTCAGTACTGGAGGGGTCACTGTCACTAGTGGGGTACCTCAGGGTTCAGTACTGAAAGGGGTCACTGTCACTAGTGGGGTACCTCAGGGGTCAGTACTGGAGGGGTCACTGTCACTAGTGGGGTACCTCAGGGGTCAGTACTGAAAGGGGTCACTGTCACTAGTGGGGTACCTCAGGGGTCAGTACTGGAGGGGTCACTGTCACTAGTGGGGTACCTCAGGGGTCAGTACTGGAGGGGTCACTGTCACTAGTGGGGTACCTCAGGGGTCAGTACTGGAGGGGTCACTGTCACTAGTGGGGTACCTCAGGGGTCAGTACTGAGAAGGGGTCACTGTCACTAGTGGGGTACCTCAGGGGTCAGTACTGGAGGGGTCACTGTCACTAGTGGGGTACCTCAGGGGTCAGTACTGAAAGGGTCACTGTCACTAGTGGGGTACCTCAGGGGTCAGTACTGGAGGGGTCACTGTCACTAGTGGGGTACCTCAGGGGTCAGTACTGGAGGGGTCACTGTCACTAGTGGGGTACCTCAGGGGTCAGTATTGGGCCCTATTCTCTTCAATATATTTATTAATGATCTTGTAGAAGGCCTGCACAGTAAAATATCTATTTTTGCAGATGACACTAAACTGTGTAAAGTAATTAACACTGAAGAGGACAGTATACTGTATATATATACTACAGAGGACAGTCTACTGTATATATACTACAGAGGGCAGTATACTGTATATATACTACAGAGGACAGTATACTGTATATATACTACAGAGCACAGTATACTGTATATATATACTACAGAGGACAATATACTGTATATATACTACAGAGGACAGTATACTGTATATATACTACAGAAGACAGTATACTATATATATATATATATACACACTACAGAGGACAGTATACTGTATATATACTACAGAGGACAGTATACTGTATATATACTACAGAGGATAGTATACTGTATATATACTACAGAGGACAGTATACTGCTACAGAGGGATCTGGATAGATTGGAGGCTTGGGCAGAGAAATGGCAGATGAGGTTTAACACTGACAAATGTAAAGTTATGCACATGGGAAGGAATAATGCAAGTCACCCGTACATACTAAATGGTAAAACACTCAGTAACACTGACATGGAAAAGGATCTAGGAATTTTAATAAATAACAAACTAAGTTGTAAAAACCAGTGTCAGGCAGCTGCTGCTAAGGCCAATAAGATAATGGGTTGCATCAAAAGGGGCATAGACGCCCGTGATGAGAACATAGTCCTACCACTTTACACATCACTGGTCAGACCACACATGGAGTACTGTGTACAGTTCTGGGCTCCTGTGAACAAGGCAGACATAGCAGAGCTAGAGAGGGTTCAGAGGAGGGCAACTAAAGTAATAACTGGAATGGGGCAACTACAGTACCCTGAAAGGTTATCAAAATTAGGGTTATTCACTTTAGAAAAAAGACGACTGAGGAGAGATCTAATAACTATGTACAAATATATCAGGGGTCAGTACAGAGATCACTCCCATCATCTATTTATCCCCAGGACTGTGACTGTGACGAGGGGACATCCTCTGCGTCTGGAGGAAAGAAGGTTTGTACACAAACATTGAAAAGGGTTCTTCACGGTAAGAGCAGTGAGACTATGGAACTCTCTGCCTGAGGAGGTGGTGATGGTGAGTACAATAAAGGAATTCAAGAGGGGCCTGGATGTATATCTGGAGCGTAATAATATTTCAGGCTATAGCTACTAGAGAGGGGTCATGATCCGGGGAGTTATTCTGATGCCTGATTGGAGTCGGGAAGGAATTTTTTCCCCTAAGTGGGGAAAATTGGCTTCTGCCTCACAGTTTTTTTTTGCCTTCCTCTGGATCAACTTGCAGGAAACAGGTCGAACTGGATGAACAAATGTCTTTTTTCGGCCTTATATACTATGTTACTATGATGTTTGGCGCTTGTCCCAAAAGCCGGGCCTGAAGGGTTCTGTAGTGTATCTGGCACCAAGGCACTGCTACAATGCAGGCCGTCATCTGCCCCAGGAGAGTCATTGTTTCTCTGATGGAGAAGAACTTTCTTTTCAAGAAAGCGCTGATGGTTTTTTGAAAAGTTTCTATTATCTCCGCAGGGAGGAAGGATCCTTGTTTCGTGGAATCTAGAAGGACTGTAGAACTTTACCCTTGTTTTTGGTAATAAGGATGACTTTTTTAAGTTTATTACCCAGCCTTGATTTATTTATAAGGTGGCAAAATTTGTCCTTGTCTGATTTTGACTGTTTCTCTGAATCCGATATTATTAGAAAGTCGTCTAGGGACTATCGTTAGGCCCGAGTTCTCAGGAAGGCAACCATTTCTACTACCAGATTTGTGAATATTCTGGGGGCTGACGATATCCCAAAGGGGAGGGCCGCAAACTGAAAATGGTGAAGGGACCCCAAGGGATCTTTTATGGCAAATCTTTGAGATGTCTGGATCGGGACGTGGTAATACGTGTCTTTTAGATCGAGAGTGCACATGAGTGCGTTTCTTTTTATCAAAGGGATCGTGGAATTCAGGGACTCCATTTTGAATTTTCTGTAGGACACATGTTTGTTTAAGTTTTTCAAGTTTATTATCATACGATGCCCCCCGCCCACCCCCTGGTTTTTTCACCAAGAACAGATTTGAGTAGAAGCCCTGCCCCCGTTGAGATGTGGGAACTGGGACTTCTACTCCCAGGTTTAACTTGAAACTTCCTTCCAGATTAAATTTAACTGGGCTTTTGATGGGTGATGGGATTTACAAAAATTTTCTGGAGGGGGGGGGGGGGGGGAGATAACTGTATTCTGTAACCATTTTTTACAAGGTTTAAGGCCCAGGGCTTCTCCCGATCCTGAATTCATAGTGTGATGCTGTTTTTGTTTTGAGGGTTGAGGAGATATCCTCTAACCCTCCCTCCTTTTGCATAGCTCCAGCAACTGGTTTTACCTTTCCACCAAAAGGATCTACCCTGGTTAAACTGGGAGCGAAAGGGCGGTTTCCTTTTAGGTGGTTTCTTCTCGGGGAACCCTTTTGACTTGTCGGTAGCCTTCTCTAGGATCCTGTCCAGAACACGTACTCCCCCGAGAAGGCTATTGAACATAATTTCATTTTAGATGCAATGTCACCGGTCCAGGATTTTATCCAAAAGGCCCTTCTAGCAGCGTTAGATAAAGACCCATCCTTTGCTGAAAACGTATAGTCTCAGCTGAGGCGTCTGCCAAGAAGCCAGTCATTGACTTCAGCAGGGGAACAGAATCGAGAATCTGTTCCCGAGAGGTTTTATTAAGTGTTTCTCCAGTTCATTCAGTCAGAGGTACATCGACCTAGCCACTGAAGCTGCTGTAATATTAGTTTTAAGACTAAACATCTCATTTCCTTGACGTTCTCATTAATGGGAAAAACGCTGGAGCGTTTAACCTTTAAACCGCGAACATTTCCTCCTGTACAGAGTGAGGTTTCTGGACATCTTCTATGCCCATAGTATCTCTGACCGCCTTTAGGAGGTCGTTCATTTCGTCTGAGGTAAAGAAGAATTTCCTTGGTTCTTTAACTATCTCGCCCTTGGATAAGGGATAATCCTCATCCTCTTTCCTGGATGAAGAGGCCTCGTCCTCCAGCCCATCAGAGTCTGAGGAGGAGATGTCCGCAAGCTTTTGGCGTTTGGGTGGATGCACCGCTAGGTTCTCTTCCCGGAATGATGCCAATAAAGATTTAACTTCCTCATGGATCATGGATTTGAATTCCTGCATGATGGGCGGCTGCTCATCTCTTACGATTTTTGTAATACACTCTTTGCAGAGTTTTTTGGGTATTTATCAGGAGGTTTTGCGTAGCACTGGATGCATTTTACACTCTTCCTGAGAGCAGCTGTATCAACGCAGGATTCTATGTACAGTACAAGACAAAATCTGTAGTATACCAGAAGAAATTTTGGGGTAGCGTGCCCCTCTGAGTGACCATACCCTAGAGTGTCCAGGGTAAGAATAACTGGCCCCCATAAGAACTCATCCATCGCTGAGTTCTGCTGCCACAATCCAACGTTATAATCTGGGCACTTATAGTCTGAAGAGCTGGAGCGTCATGCTCCTTCGGCTGCTGCGTCTCCTGGTCCGACATGTTGCACAGCGTTCGCGCTTGAGTTTATAGGAACACTTCCGGGTTCATCCCCGAATCGGAGGTGACATCAGATGCCTGCGCACCCGCGCACCTAGCGTCTTGGCCAGCTAGTCTCACGTGGAGATAGGCGGCCTGTGGCAGCATCAGGGTAGGCTCCTGATTAACAGGGAGCGTGACCCTGCCATCTCCCTAACAGCTTTGGAGCGAGTCCGCTGGAAAGCAGGGGACGTCGCCTGGATGGGAGATCTGCAAGGGAAGCGGAGCACTCCTGATGCAGCACCCAGGTACAGAAAATAAAAAAGGGGTAATATGAAACCCGCTTCACCTCCCTGACTGGCAGAGAGGACTTCCTCTGTCCTGGCCACTGTAGGGGCAGGAACACACTGGTGAATGGTGGTGGGAGGGGACAATTTAACCTCTCTCTGTTACTGCCCCTACAGAGGTCAGGGGTCAATCGCTCTCTGTGTGCTGTCATGGTGACGAAATGGAAAAATAAAAACGGTGTCAAAACAGCCATTTTCTGGTCACCTTGCCTCACAAAAAGGGTAATACCAAGCAATCAAAAAGTCTTATGTACCCCAAAATAATACCAAACTTATCTAATCCTACAAAAAATGAGCCCCGACATAAAACAATCACTTTAAAAATAAAACCCAATGGCCCCCGTAAACCAATCCATGAAAATCTGCGCTGCAAAAGCCATATGGCGCTCCTTCCCTTCTGACCACTGCCAGGTGCCCATAGAGCAGTTTACCGCCACATATGGGGTATTGCTGTAAACTGCAGAATCAGAGTAATGTATATGGAGGTTTATTTTGCTGTTAACCCTTGCGGTGTTGCAAGAAAAACATAAATCTTCTAAAAGTGAAATATTAAAATTTTACCTTTATTTCTCTTTAATTCTTGTGGAACACCTCAAGGGTTAACAAAGTTTGTAACATCAGTTTTGAGTAATTTGAGGGGTGTAGTTTCTAAAATTGGGTCATGTATGGGGGGTTTCCATTACGTAAGCCCCTCAAAATCACTTTATAAATGAATTGGTGCTTAAAAAATTGTTTGGGAAATTTTGTTGAAAATGTAAAAAATGGCTTCTAAACTTCTAACGTCCTAAAAAATAAACCAACATAAAGCAGACGTCCGGGGAATGATGACTGAGGTATCGCTATCCGTCTAAGGCGACTTTCACACTAGTGTTATCACTGGATGCGGCAGGGCTCAGCAGAAACGCTTCCGTTACTGACAATACAACCGTCTGCGTCCGGTCTGAGCGGATCTGGTTCTGACAATGAATGGGGACAAAACTGAAGTGTTGTTTTCCAGTATTGAGCCCCTATGACGGATCTCAATACCGGAAAACGTAAACGCTAGTGTGAAAGTAGCCTTAAAAGTAGATAAATTCAAATTTGGAAAATTGGGAATTTTTTCAAAATTTTTGT
Organism: Bufotes viridis; assembly: GCA_033119425.1. Classification (NCBI taxonomy): domain Eukaryota; kingdom Metazoa; phylum Chordata; class Amphibia; order Anura; family Bufonidae; genus Bufotes; species Bufotes viridis. The sequence goes on from CM065592.1 coordinate 3,235,542, forward strand.
ACATTTTGGATTATTTTATAAATAAAGGTAAAATATATTGAATCAAATTTACCATTAACATGACGTACAGAGTGTCACGAGAAAACAAGCTCAGAACGGCCGGGATAGGTAAAAGCGTTCCACAGTTATTACCACATAACGTGACGCAGGTCAAATCTGCAAAACTCGGCCTGGGATTTAAGGTGAAAAGTGGCCCAGTACTAAAAGGGTTAATACACCCCGTTAATGGCGGTATCACACCGAACGTACACCCCAATAACAAGAACGGTTTGCTGGAATTACAGAGCTGTACAATGCAGGGCTCCAGATGGCGACCAAAATGGTGGACAATGCGCCTTAAAATGTAGACAAGACTTATTAGCCTTGTCCCCATCTGTGATAGGGCTGCCGCACTGTAGGCGATTATTGCGGGGGGCCCGAGAGCCAATAATTCCATGCCCCGCCGCTGATCGTCCGCTTGTGTCGGGACGCACAGCAGTGAGGTGTGCGCGTCGCACCATCCCGGGTCCGGACTCTGCCGTTCTTTGCGCACATGTTCTTGGTTCCCTCCCACCATGAACGCGTCAATCAAGCAATAATGAGACGTTGATGGACGGCCTCCTGCCCGCTCTGTGACTGTGCGAGAGCGAGTGGAAGTGCAGGCAGCTCCTCCACACAGCGGATCAGCCGGCCCCGCCACCAGCAGAGCGTGAGGTCAGCAGTCAGGGCCGGGGGCTCCGGGGAGGGGCCGCCTGATGTGCTGAGCAGGAGGAGATCCCCGAGACAAGGGGTCCCTGAGAGTACTTGCTGTATGTGGAGGGGAGGGCGGGTTTATTGTAACTAGACTGTAAGATGAAGAAGAGTGGGGGAGGGGGGTTGTATTTACATGGGACTGTATGATGGAAAAGCTGGAGGGAGGGGGGTAGTGGGTATTTACATGGGACTGTATGATGGGAAAGCTGGAGGGAGGGGGATTGTATTTACATGGAACTGTATGATGCAAAAGGAGGGCGGACTGTATTTACATAGGACTGTATGATGGAAAAGCTGGAGAGAGGGGCGGTTGTATTTACATAGGAATGCGAGATGGAGATGCTGGAGGGAGGGGGGATTGTATTTATATAGGACTGTAGGATGGAAAAGCTGGAGGGAGGGGGGAGATGGTATTTACATGGGACTGTATGATGGAAAAGTTGGAGGGAGGGGGAAGATGGTATTTACATGGGACTGTATGATGTAAAAGTTGGAGGGAGGGGGAGGATGGTATTTACATGGGACTGTATGATGGAAAAGCTGGAGAGAGGGGGAAGATGGTATTTACATGGGACTGTATGATGAAGAAGGAGGGCGGATTGTATTTACATGGGACTGTATGATGGAAAAGCTGGAGAGAGGGCGGTTGTATTTACATAGGAATGCGAGATGGAGATGCTGGAGAGAGGGGGGGATTGTATTTACATGGGACTGTATGATGGAAAAGCTGAAGGCAGGGGGAAGATGGTATTTACATGGGACTGTATGATGGAAAAGTTGGAGGGAGGGGGGAGATGGTATTTACATGGGACTGTATGATGGAAAAGCTGGAGGGAGAAGATGGTATTTACATGGGACTGTATAATGGAAAAGCTGGAGGGAGAGGGGAAGATGGAATTTACATGGGACTGTATAATGGAAAAGCTGGAGGGAGAGGGGAACATGGAATTTACATGGGACTGTATAATAGAAAAGCTGAAGGGAGAGGGGAACATGAAATTTACATGGGACTGTATAATAGAAAAGCTGGAGAGAGGGAGGAGTT
>CM065592.1:3237818-3424092 GCA_033119425.1 Bufotes viridis
CTCAAAGATGCCTTCATTCGTCATCGGCGCAAGGAGAGGGAACAGAGAAGCGGAGCTTCGCCAAGTGCACGGTCCAGCTATGTCCATGCGGAGCAAATGGCCTTTCTAATACCATGCACTGAAATGCGTAGGTGAGTCCAGTGCATACACATGCAGGAGAGGGTGTGGTATGACATGCATTCACTTTCATATCTTGCACATGCTTATGTATATTTTCATGTTCACAGCACCGATAGTAGCTGGTCGCAAAGTCAACAGCAGGAGGAGGAAGAGGCCACCAGGGACAGTGAGGCCTGTGCGTCTACGGGGCCACTAAGATCTCCTCCACCCGATCCCACCCCTCCATTCCAAACCCCCACCAGCACCCAAACTCTCTAGTGATGCCCTTTTCTTACTTAGTTTGGAGGAAAAAATGCAGCAAGTGCCCAGAAGTCGCATAACAGAAGCGAGGGAAACCATAACAAGGTGCCTAGACAGCTACATTCCACATTATGACATCACACAGCCCAACAATGCACCACAACTTCCACCAACCACTCACACATACTCATGACAAACATACCCACAAACTAACATACCACACCCTCACGACACATGGCACACACAACCACAATCATCATACAGCTATCCCTCCACCAGCATGGGCAACAACACCTCCACCACCAGAAAATAAAGATAAAAATTAATGGATGTTTTTTCTTTATTATTATAGTAAACTTACTAAAAAACAAGTGGAAGAGCCTCAAAGATGCCTTCATTCATCATCGGCGCAAGGAGAGGGAACAGAGGAGCGGAGCTTCGCCAAGTGCACGGTCCAGATATGTCCATGCGGAGCAAATGGCCTTTCTAATACCATGCACTGAAATGCGTAGGTGAGTCCAGTGCATACACATGCAGGAGAGGGTGTGGTATGACATGCATTCACTTTCATATCTTGCACATACTTATGTATATTTTCATGTTCATAGCACCGATAGTAGCTGGTCGCAAAGTCAACAGCAGGAGGAAGAGGAGGAGGCCACCAGGGACAGTGAGGCCTGTGCGTCTACGGGGCCACTAAGTCCTCCTCCACCCGATCCCACCCCTCCATTCCAAACCCCCACACAGCCTGCCCCACCTGTCGTGGAAACCGAAAACATTCAGACTCACCGTCCAAAAAGGAGAAGACCAGATCGCCAAGAGGACCGGCTAATTGCATGCCTGGATGCTCTTGCCCATCCAGCACCCAAACTCTCTAGTGATGCCCTTTTCTTACTTAGTTTGGAGGAAAAAATGCAGCAAGTGCCCAGAAGTCGCATAACTGAAGCGAGGGAAACCATAACAAGGTGCCTAGACAGCTACATTCCACATTATGACATCACACAGCCCAACAATGCACCACAACATCCACCAACCACTCACACATACACATCACAAACATACCCACAAACTAACATACCACACCCTCACGACACATGGCACACACAACCACAATCATCATACAGCTATCCCTCCACCAGCATGGGCAACAACACCTCCACCACCACTCAAATGCAACCTGCCCATCAATCAGGCAGGATCCAGAGCCACATTTTGCCTTCCCACAATACCAAAACCTTTGAGAAATAGCATACATAATTTGGTGCATCAGGGGTGTTCGACCTTCATCGTTAATATAGGAAAATTACCTAATAATTTTAAGTTAAAAAGTACGAGTTATGTTGATTTTGTTAAACACAGTTTGCGCATTTTTTGAGGAACTGTAAGATGTTATTACTTTTCCCAAAAATAAAAACATTCGCAAAGTTTTTGGGACTCTTATTTCGAAGTGAGTGGCTCCGTATGGAAAAATGTGGGTAAACTATGTATGTATGGTATCTATATGCCAAATTTAAAAAGCATACCTGTGACAAACTGCCATGTATCCCTGGGCATTGGAGAGGCATGCTTGCTAGCCTCTTACCCTGCGACTATGGCCCCAATGACAGTTAGCATTCACAATGGACATTACCTGTGACCTAATCAGAATCCACAATGGACATTACCTGTGACCTAATCAACATCCACAATGGACATTGCTGTGACCTAATCAACATCCACAATGGACATTACCTGTGACCTAATCAACATCCACAATGGACATTACCTGTGACCTAATCAATATTCACAATGGACATTGCTGTGACCTAATCAACATCCACAATGGACATCGCCTGTGACCTAATCAATATTCACAATGGACATTGCTGTGACCTAATCAATATTCACAATGGACATTACCTGTGACCTAATCAACATCCACAATGGACATTGCTGTGACCTAATCAACATCCACAATGGGCATCGCCTGTGACCTAATCAATATTCACAATGGACATTGCTGTGACCTAATCAGCATCCACAATGGACCAGCCATGTGGGATTGTGATATATCTGGCTGTATGTTGATTGGTCGCTGTATTTTGTGTGGGAGTGTCTGTGTTTATTGTACGGATTGATTGGTTGTATTTCAAACCCCTGTGGGCCGTACTATGTTTGTGGAGTGTAAATAAAAGAGGCTGTATGCCCCAGGAAAAGAGTTCCTGTTTGACCCTCAAAACGAAGTGTCGTCTCGTTATTGGGGGGGATTGGACTGTATGCTGATTGCCAGGAGTGTAAGCGGTTCATATTGCTTTTCCTGTTCGGCTGCTTCCAGGGTTCGTGTGTCTCTTGTTCGGAAGTTGGTGAATTTGTGTGGTTTGCAGTTCGGGAAGTTGGTGATTGCAGTAGCTGCTGGTCTGTCCGGAAAAGGGAATATCGCCTAAACGGAGTTGTGTGCGTAACGGTCCGTTACATTTGGTGGCAAGCAGCGGGATCATTTCCACAGCCCAGAAAGACATCTACAGGGCAACACCATTCCTTGGATTACAAAGTGAGGGCAACGTTAGTACCCGTACAGCGCCCCTATCTACAAAAGAAAGAACTTCAGGAGAACAAGCATGGCACCCAGCTACACGCAGGAGGAATTTGACAGAGAGCTGAGATCACGGCTGATTTTCTTCGGACCCAACCCCCCGGAGAAATCTGTGCAGTTCGTGAGGAGGATAACAGCAGAGTACCTGCAGTTCATGGCAGATGGTATCGTCCGCCTCCCCAGCGGCTGAGTGCGTTCCGGAGAGCTGAAGGTGCCGTCCTTCCTCCCCAGCGGCTGTGTGTACCCCAGGGAGCTGAAGGTGCCGTCCTTCCTCCCCAGCGGCAGTGTGTACCCCAGGGAACCGAAGGTGTCGTCCTTCCTCTCCAGTGGCAGGGTGTACCCCAGGGAGCTGAAGGTGCTGTCCTTCCTCCCCAGCGGCAGTGTGTACCCCAGGGAGCTGAAAGTGTCATCCTTCCTCCCCAGCGGCTGTGTGTACCCCAGGGAGCTGAAGGTGTCGTCCTACTCCCCAGCGGCAGGGTGTATCCCAGGGAGCTGAAGGTGCCGTCCTTCCTCCCCAGCGGCAGTGTCTACCCCCGGGAGCTGAAGGTGTTTCCCTTCCTCCCCAGCGGCTGTGTGTACCCCAGGGAGCTGAAGGTGTCGTCCTCCCCCCCCAGCGGCAGTGTGAGTTGCAGGGAGCTGAAGGTGCCGTCCTTCCTCCCCAGCGGCCGTGTGAGTTACAGAGGGCCGAAGGTGTCGTCCTTCCTCCCCAGCAGCCGTGTGAGTTACAGAGGGCCGAAGGTGTCGTCCTCCCCCCCCAGCGGCAGTGTGAAGTCCAGGGGGCCGAAGGTGTCGTCCTTTCCCCCCAGCAGCAGTGTGTCCTACAGGGAGCAGAGACAGTTGGTCTCTCTCTCCAGCAGCAGGACAATGTTACGGGAGTGGAGACAGGCGGTCTCCCACTCCAGCAGCAGCCTGTGTTTCAGGGAGAGGAACACAGTACCCCCTCTCCCCAGCGGCAGCTTACCCTAACAAGGGGAGACACCAATCTCCCAGACGGCGCAGATGGGACCGTGGTCTCTGTGCCTGACCTACAGGGATGCTGGACAGCCTGTCCAGATCCCCAACTACCCGCACCGGGACAACAGGAGGAGGGGGTAAGTACAAACTCTCCTCCCCAGCTAACACCTAACTTGGCCCCACGGTTAACAGAGGCGATGTTAACCCCCACTGGTGCCCATGTTCCCCTGGCTACTAAGCCGGACTATGTTCCCAGCCCCCCAGCAGAAGAGCTGGCAGCTGGGCAGAGTGCAGTCGGCCTCTGCCCTCCCTCAACTCCCCACAGCATGTTGCCTCAGCACCCCAGAGGAATATCCGGGTGCAGTAACTGCTTCTTGTGGGTGGGTCACTCTTGTACCTGTTTGTTGTGGGAGGGCTACTCTGGCATTTGTCTATTGTGGGTTGGTGGATCGACTAACGTAGGCACTGACCGACAGGAGGTCAGGTGCCTGGTTAGTCTTCCCCCCAAAGGGGAGATATGTGACAAACTGCCATGTATCCCTGGGCATTGAAGAGGCATGCTTGCTAGCCTCTTACCCTGCGACTATGGCCCCAATGACAGTTGGCATTCACAATGGACATTACCTGTGACCTTATCAGAATCCACAATGGACATTGCTGTGACCTAATCAACATCCACAATGGACATTGCTGTGACCTAATCAATATTCACAATGGACATTACCTGTGACCTAATCAACATCCACAATGGACATTGCTGTGACCTAATCAACATCCACAATGGACATTGCCTGTGACCTAATCAGCATCCACAATGGGCATCGCCTGTGACCTAATCAATATTCACAATGGACATTGCTGTGACCTAATCAGCATCCACAATGGACCAGCCATGTGGGATTGTGATATATCTGGCTGTATGTTGATTGGTCGCTGTATTTTGTGTGGGAGTGTCTGTGTTTATTGTACGGATTGATTGGTTGTATTTCAAACCCCTGTGGGCCGTACTATGTTTGTGGAGTGTAAATAAAAGAGGCTGTATGCCCCAGGAAAAGAGTTCCTGCTTGACCCTCAAAACGAAGTGTCGTCTCGTTATTGGGGGGGATTGGACTGTATGCTGATTGCCAGGAGTGTAAGCGGTTCATATTGCTTTTCCTGTTCGGCTGCTTCCAGGGTTCGTGTGTCTCTTGTTCGGAAGTTGGTGAATTTGTGTGGTTTGCAGTTCGGGAAGTTGGTGATTGCAGTAGCTGCTGGTCTGTCCGGAAAAGGGAATATCGCCTAAACGGAGTTGTGTGCGTAACGGTCCGTTACAATACCCATCCAATACCCCCCCGCACAAACTCTCAAACGTCACAACCACCAGTAGAAAATAACAAAGGGCACACTAATATCCAGTCACCACACAATGCAAATGCTTTATAAGGCCACAATTAGAGTCTACTTACTGCAAAGTAATAATCAGTCTTTCCGCTGGTGGTATACTGTCCCGCATGAAGGTGTCCTGACGTTCTAAACGGGTGCCCAACAACCCCAGGAGCTCATCCAAGATGTTGAAAACGAAAATGGTGAGGGTTAACAATACCAAAAAACTAAAACTGGTACCTTCACAATTGGACCACCACTACTATAACTATTGTATATGTACAAACCTGGTGATGGACATCCGCGTGTAGGAAAAAAATTTGTCTTCCTGGGCCCAGAGGGTCTCGTACAGTGCCCAGAACTGTCCCCTTTCCTGTCGATTGGCAATGACAGGATGGACCCAGAAGCGTCGCCTGCTCTCTCTCCTTCGCCGCAAACGTCTGAGATGGATTGCTGCAACAATTGCCGCCATTGGTCGCCTTCCGGAGAATTCCATGACTGCAAACAATCCACTCTCCCAACACACATGAAATTTCCCACCAGCATTTCTCTCTCATTGGACACCTTTCATATAGACAGGGCTGTATTTTCATTGGACAACACTGCTGTCAATCACACAAACGCGCGTAATACACACGTTGACTATCGACAAAAACGCGCATAGAAACGCATGACAAAAACGCGCGTTAAACACGCATATTAAATACGCTCAAGTGTGAACCCGGCCTTAAGGACACAGGACGTACATGTATGTCCTGTGTAGTTCCGATCACGACGGGCGGGACAAGGTACGTGCTGATATCATTCAGCAGGTACCTTGGCACAATGCCGAGGGGGGTCCTGATCAGAAACTTCAAAATCCTTAATATTTTAATTTTTGTTTGTTGGGGTGTTCAGTTGCAGGCGGTGCGGCGGGCGGGATCGCGATAGCCCGTCTGCCCCCTCACTAATCTTCCCTGGTGGCCGAGTGGTATAGCAGAGTGTCAGCACATTGCTGACACTGCTATAAACTGCTGACATCTGTGCTGGTGCAGATGTCAGCAGTTTAACCCCTTCCATGCCGCAGTCTGTACGGACCGCTGTATGGAAGGGGTTAAAAGCGAGGGAGCTCCCTCCCTCTTACATAGGAGGCTGCTGTGCCCCCGATTCTTGATGGGATCGCAGAGGGAGGGGGCTCCCCTCCTTCCCCATCACCCACTGCTCTGTTTTGGCAGCGGGTGATGGTTACCATGGCAACAGTAACTCTGATCTTCTGCTAAAGGCTAAGTTTAAAGTAAAAAATACAGGCATCAGACCCACTCTATCTATAAGAACCAAGTGGGCCTGGGTCAAAAAAATGTAAAAAAAAAAAGTGAGAAAAAAGTAAAAATAAAAAAATCCCATTTATCACTGAAAAAAAATTAAATACACTACACATATTAGGTATCACCATGTCTGTAAAAACCTGCTCTATAAAAATATCACATGACCTAAACCCTCAGGTGAACACCATAAAAATAAAACAAAAAAACATTATGTAAAGGCAAAATCTGCCTTCCAAAAACCACATGGCGCTCCTTTCCCTCTATGCCCTACCGTGTGCCTATACAGTAGGTTACGACCACACATGGGGTGTTTCTATAAACTACAGAATCAGGGCTGTTAACCCTTGCCTGGTGACTTGAAAAAATGGATTAGAATGGAAAATTTTCCCCAAAAATTGAAATTCTGACATTTTATCTCCATTTGCCATTAACTGTTGTGGAACACCTAAAGGGTTAACAAAGTTTGTAAAATCAGTTTTAAATACCTTGAGGGGTGTAGTTTCTAGAATGGGTCATTTTTGGGTGGTTTCTATTGTGTAATCCTCACAAAGTGACTTCAGACCTGAACTGGTCCCTAAAAAGTGGGTTTTTGAAAATTTTCAAGATTTGCTTCTAAACTTCTAAGCCTTGTAACGTCCCCAAAAAATTTAATGGCATTCCCAAAATGCTCCAAACATGAAGTAGACATATGGGGAATGTAAATCAATTACTTTTTTTGGCTGTATTACTATGTATTATAGAAGTAGAGAAATTGAAACTTGGAAATTTGCAAATTTTTCACAATTTTTCGACTCCATTTCACCACTGTCATAAAATACAATATGTGACCAAAAAAAAAAAACATTCTCAGAATGGCCTGGAAAAGTAAAAGCATTTCATAGTTATTTACACATAAAGTGACACTGGTCAGATTTGCAAAAAATGGTCGGATACTTAAGGTGAAAAATGGCCGGGTCCTGAAGGTGAAAAATGGCCGGGTCCTGAAGGTGAAAAATGGCCGGGTCCTGAAGGGGTATTCCCATCTTGCTATTTCAGCCTCACTTGCAGCAGCTCTGCATTCACTTCCTGGTTTCCTGCTTCTAGGGCTGGGCGGGCTTAGGCAGTTGAGTGAAGGCCGGCCACGCCTCCTTATGACATCACACAGAGAGCTCAGTCCTTGCCGTGCTCCTTCATGAGGAATGTATGACATCACTCTGGCAGCCTGCCGTCTCTGGGAATCCTCTCAGTAAAAGGTCACTGTCCTGCAGTCTAGTACAGCGCTACACACAGAACCCGTCTTATCTCTTACTAAACCCATTCTGTGCAGCTAAACGAGGATTCACCACTACACACGAGCCCACAATGAAAGTCCAGTAGTATCCATAGGATTTGTGCCTCCGACTCCCATAAAACATGAGCAGCACTGATGAAGATGTTGTTCTAATACAGCTCTACTACACTGGTGTATAATCCTTGGGTCTTTTATCTGTATACATGAATATACAGCTCTGCTACATCTGTCTTCTCCTCCCCCACAAGCAAAGGTTTCAGCTCTGCTACATCTGTCTATTCCCCTCCCCCAGCCAGCAATATGGCTTGTACATAGAGCTCTACTGCCCTGCTGTATGTCATAGATTGAAACCTACCCACTGATACTACATCAGCATACACATTACTGCAGCATTTTCACACAGCAGAGCCGTGTATGTCGATGCAGCACTTTACTTTAGTTATTGGGGTATATTTCTGTTTCTGTCTACTATATACAGCAGGGCAATGTACGTAGCTAGAGAGCCACATTGCTGGTGGGGGAGGGGAATAGACCGATGTAGTAGTGCTTCAGTCACATTGCCTCCATCAGTCCCCCAGTGCCTCCAATACACCTCTATCAGCCTCCAGTGCCTCCAATACACCTCTATCAGCCCCCCAGTGCCTCCAATACACCTCTATCAGCCCCCCAGTGCCTCCAGCAGCCCCCAATGCCTCCAATACACCTCTATCAGCCCCCTAGTGCCTCCATCAGCCCCCAATTCCTCCAATACACCTCTATCAGCCCCCAGTGCCTCCAACACACCTCTATCAGCCCCCAAGTGCCTCCAGCAGCCCCAATATGCCTCCATCAGCTCCCCAATGCCTCCAATACACCTCTATCAGCCCCCAGTGCTTCCAATACACCTCTATCAGTCCCCCAGTGCCTCCAGCAGCCCACAATATGCCTCCAGCAGCCCCCAATATGCCTCCATCAGCTCCCCAATGCCTCCAATACACCTCTATTAGCCGCCCACTGCCTCCAATACACCTCTATCAGCCCCCCAGTGCCTCCAGCAGCCCCCCAGTGCCTCCATCAGCCACCCCTAGTGCCTACAATACACCTCTATCAGCCCCCCAATGCCTCCAATACACCTCCATCAGCCCCCCAATGCCTCCAATATACCTCCATCAGCCCCCCAGTGCCTCCATCAGCCCCCCAATGCCTCCAATTTACCTCTATCAGCCCCCAGTGCCTCCAATACACCTTTATCTGCCCCCAGTGCCTCCAGCAGCCCCCCAGTTTCTCCAGCAGCCCCCCAGTGCTCCTCCATCAGCCACCACTAGTGCCTCCAATAGACCTCTATCAGCCCCCAGTGCCTCCATCAGCCCCCAGTGCCTCCATCAGCCCCCCAATACACCTCTATCAGCCCCCAGTGCCTCCAATTCACCTTTATCTGCCCCCCAATGCCTCCAGCAGCCCCCCAGTGCTCCTCCATCAGCCACCACTAGTGCCTCCAATACACCTCTATCAGCCCAGTGCCTCGATCAGCCCCCCAATGCCTCAAATACACCTCCATCAGCCCCCCAGTGCCTCCATCAGCTCCCCAATGCCTCCAATACACCTCCATCAGCCCCCCAGTGCCTCCATCAGTCCCGCAGTGCCAGCGAGAGGGACTGACAGGGGGGTACGGGGAAGCGCTCAGCGCTCCCTCCTGTCATTCCCTTGTAGCGTGACCGAGCTCTGTCAGCTCCGGGTACAGAGAGCATCTGTCTCCTGTACCCGGCCGGACCTACAGGAAGTGCGCACACAGCTTGCACTTCCAGTGAGTCAACCCGGGTACCGGAGACAAAAGCTCCTGTACCCGCCGCAATGCTCGGCCACGCTACTGCAAAGGTAGGGAGGGGAGGGGAGCGCAGGGAAGGGGGGGGGGATCAGAAAGAACATGACAAGAGGGGGTCAGAAAGAACATGACAAGATTGGGGGAGGGGTGATCAAAATGGGGGATCAGAAAAACATGACAAGATGGGGGAGGGGATCAGAAAAAGCATGACAAGATGGGGGAGTATGACAAATTACTATGTGGGGGCACTACTGTGTGGTTGGGGGTGTGGGGACACTATTGTGTGGGGGCAATGTGGCGGACACTACTGTGGGGGCAGTATGAGGGACACTACTGTGTGGGGACAGTGTGGCGGGCAATACTGTGTGGGGACAGTGTGGCAGACACTACTGTGTGTGGGGGACAGTGTGGCGGACACTACTGTGTGGGGGCAGTGTGGGGACACTACTGTGTGGGGGCAGTGTGGCCAACACTACTGTGTGGGGGCAGTGTGGGGACACTACTGTGTGTGGGGGACAGTGTGGCGGACACTACTGTGTGTGGGGGACAGTGTGGCGGACACTACTGTGTGGGGGGACAGTGTGGGGGCACTACTGTGAGGGGGGCAGTGTGGCGGACACTACTGTGTGGGGGACAGTGTGGCGGACACTACTGTGTGGGGGCAGTGTGGGGACACTACTGTGTGTGGGGGCAGTGTGGCGGACACTACTGTGTGGGGGCAGTGTGGCGGACACTACTGTGTGGGGGCAGTGTGGCGGACACTACTGTGTGGGGGCAGTGTGGCGGACACTACTGTGTGGGGGCAGTGTGGGGACACTACTGTGTGTGGGGGCAGTGTGGCGGACACTACTGTGTGGGGGCAGTGTGGCGGACACTACTGTGTGGGGCAGTGTGGCGGACACTACTGTGAGGGGGCAGTGTGGCGGACACTACTGTGTGGGGGACAGTGTGGCGGACACTGCTGTGTGGGGACAGGTTGGCGGACACTACTGTGTGGGGGCATTGTGGGGGACACTACTGTGCGAGGGGCAGTGTGCGGGGGACACTACTGTGCGAGGGACAGTGTGCGGGGGACACTACTGTGCGAGGGGCAGTGTGCGGGGGAGTGTGGCGGACACTACTGTGTAAGGGGCAGTGTGGGGAACACTACTGTGTGGGGGCAGTGTGGCGGACACTACTGTGTGGGGGCAGTGGGGGACACTACTGTGTGGGGGCAGTGTGGGGACACTACTGTGTGTGGGGGGCAGTGTGGCGGACACTACTGTGTGGGGGCAGTGTGGCAGACACTACTGTGTGGGGGACACTACTGTGTGGGGGCAGTGTGGCGGACATTACTGTGTGGGGGACAGTGTGGCGGACACTGCTGTGTGGGGGACAGTGTGGCGGACACTACTGTGTGGGGGCATTGTGGGGGACACTACTGTGCGAGGGGCAGTGTGCGGGGGACACTACTGTGCGAGGGGCAGTGTGCGGGGAGTGTGGCGGACACTACTGTGTAAGGGGCAGTGTGGGGAACACTACTGTGTGGGGGCAGTGTGGCGGACACTACTGTGTAAGGGGCAGTGTGGGGGACACTATTGTGTGGGGGGCAGTGTGGCGGACATTACTGTGTGGGGGACACTACTGTGCGAGGGGCAGTGTGCGGGGGAGTGTGGGGGACACTATTGTGTGGGGGCAGTGTGGCGGACACTACTGTGTAAGGGGCAGTGTGGGGGACACTATTGTGTGGGGGGCAGTGTGGGGGACACTACTGTGTGAGGAACAGTGTGGCGGACACTGCTGTGTGGGGGCACTACTGTGTTGGGGACACTACTGTGTGGGAAATTACTATATGGGGGCAGTGTGAGAGGCGTTGCTATTGGGGAGGCATTGTAGGGGCAATTCTATTATTTCTGGGGATAATAATAGGGTATTATTATTACTGGGGGCAATCTAGGAGACATTATAACCTCTGTAGACACTATAGGGACATTTGGGGTCATTTATCAACCTGGTGTACAGTAGACCTGGCTTAGTTGCCCCAGCAGCCAATCAGATTCCACCTTTCATATTTGACAGCTCTTTAGGAAATCCAGTTCTACTTTACACCAATTTGATAAATGACCCCAATTATGTCTATTAGGAGGTTGATGGAAAAACGGAGAAATCTAACGTGTCTGTGTCACTAACTCTGCAGAGACGAAATGCGACTGAAATAATGTGTCTTGGCGGTCTGGGTCTAACGAAGGAGAAGAGGAAAGAGAAGGTCTACATGACAGGAGATGTCCCTGATGTAAGAGATATGTGCCCAAGTAATGAGGGGGGGGGGGGGTGCCAGAGAAAGGACCCGCCCGGGTGCCAAAAACCCTGGGCACGCCACTGACTGGAGCGCTCCTCCGCCTCTGTACGGAATCCAGCACTGGAGCGCTCCTCCGCCTCTATACGGGATCCAGCACCGGAGCGCTCCTCCGCCTCTGTACGGGATCCAGCCCTAGAGAGCTCCTCTATGTCTGTACGGGATCCAGCACCGGAGCGCTCCTCCGACTCTGTACGGGATCCAGCACCGGAGCGCTCCTTCGCCTCTGTACGGGATCCAGCACCGGAGCGCTCCTCCGCCTCTGTACGGGATCCAGCACCGGAGCGCTCCTCTGCCTCTGTACAGGATCCAGCACTGGAGCACTCCTCTGCCTCTGTACAGGATCCAGCACTGGAGCGCTCCTCCGACTCTGTACGGGATCCAGCAGTGGAGCGCTCCTCCGACTCTGTACGGGATCCAGCACTGGAGCGCTCCTCCGACTCTGTACGGGATCCAGCAGCGGAGCGCTCCTCCGACTCTGTACAGGATCCAGCAGTGGAGCGCTCCTCTGACTCTGTACGGGATCCAGCAGTGGAGCGCTCCTCCGCCTCTGTACGGGATCCAGCACTGCAGCGCTCCTCCGCCTCTGTACGGGATCCAGCACTGCAGCGCTCCTCCGCCTCTGTACAGGATCTAGCACTGGAGCGCTCCTCCGACTCTGTGCAGGATTCAGTACTGGAGTGCTCCTCTGCCTCTGTACGGGATCCAGCACTGCAGCGCTCCTCCGCCTTTGTACGGGATCCAGCATCGGAGCGCTCCTCTGCCTCTGTACGGGATCCAGCACTGGAGCACTCCTCCGCCTCTGTACGGGATCCAGCACTGGAGTGCTCCTGTGTGTGTGTACAGGATCCAGCACCAGAGCACTCCTCTGCCTCTGTACAGGATCCAGCACCGGAGCGCTCCTCCGCCTCTGTACGGGATCCAGCACTGGAGTGCTCCTCCGCCTCTGTACGGGATCCAGCACTGCAGCGCTCCTCCGCCTTTGTACAGGATCCAGCATCGGAGCGCTCCTCTGCCTCTGTACGGGATCCAGCACTGGAGCGCTCCTCCGCCTCTGTACGGGATCCAGCACTGGAGTGCTCCTGTGTGTGTGTACAGGATCCAGCCCTGGAGCGCTCCTCCGCCTCTGTACGGGATCCAGCACTGGAGCGCTCCTCCGCCTCTGTACGGGATCCAGCACCGCAGCGCACCTCCGCCTCTGTACGGGATCCAGCACAGCAGCGCTCCTCCGCCTCTGTACGGGATCCAGCACCGGAGCGCACCTCCGCCTCTGTACAGGATCCAGCACTGGAGCGCTCCTCCGACTCTGTACGGGATCCAGCAGTGGAGCGCTCCTCCGACTCTGTACGGGATCCAGCAGTGGAGTGCTCCTCTGCCTCTGTACAGGATCCAGCACCGCAGCGCTCCTCCGCCTCTGTACAGGATCCAGCACCGCAGCGCTCCTCCGCCTCTGTACGGGATCCAGCACTGGAGCGCTCCTCTGCCTCTGTACGGGATCCAGCACCAGAGCGCACCTCCGCCTCTGTACAGGATCCAGCACCGGAGCGCTCCTCTGCCTCTGTACGGGATCCAGCACAGGAGCGCACCTCCGCCTCTGTACGGGATCCAGCACCGCAGCACTCCTCCGCCTCTGTACGGGATCCAGCACTGGAGCGCTCCCCTCCCCTGGATTTAGTGACTGGACACCCCTCTCTTGTGCCATTCAGCTACTAGGAATAAGATCTATGGGGAAAAACACAGACCTGTCCCCACAGCCACATAAGCAGAGAATGTAAGATGAGGCATTAAACTCCAAACCACCACATGAATCCCAAACCGAGGGCCACATTTCAGACATCCCTGCCGTACAAGCCCCTGTACCTGCCCTGAGCTAATTCACAGGAACACCCCCTACTGCAGACGGTGCAGCTCCTATACCGCATAACCGTACTACAACGGACGGGCCCCTGACTACACTAAAGGTCCTAGGACCCCTGCTCATGCCCCCCACTCCAGCAGGACAAGTACCCCTGCATGGGTCCCCTATACCCACAGATACCCCACTGCCCCTACATTGCCACACCCCATCCAGGGAGACCGCGCCCCGGGTCACCCCATCCAGGGAGGCCGCGCCCCGGGACACCCCATCCAGGAAGACCGCGACCCGGATCACCCCACCTAGGGAGGCCGCGCCCCGGGTCACCCCATCTAGGGAGACCGCGCCCCGGGTCACCCCATCTAGGGAGACCGCGCCCCGGGTCACCCCATCTAGGGAGACCGCGCCCCGGGTCACCCCATCTAGGGAGACCGCGCCCCGGGTCACCCCATCTAGGGAGACCGCGCCCCGGGTCACCCCATCTAGGGAGTCTGCACCCCGGGTCACCCCATCTAGGGAGACCGCGCCCCGGGTCACCCCATCTAGGGAGGCCGCGCCCCGGGTAACCCCATCTAGGGAGGCCGCGCCCCTGGTCACCCCATCTAGGGAGGCCGCGCCCCTGGTCACCCCATCTACGGAGACCACGCCCCGGGACACCCCATTCAGGGAGGCCGCGCCCCGGGTCACCCCATCCAGGGAGGCCGCGCCTCGGGTCACCCCATCTAGGGAGTCTGCACCCCGGGTCAACCCATCTAGGGAGTCTGCACCCCTGCTCACCCCATCCAGGGATCACCCCATCCAGGGAGACTGCGCCCCGGGTCACCCCATCTAGGGAGACTGCGCCCCGGGTCACCCCATCTAGGGAGACTGCACCCCGGGTCACCCCATCTAGGGAGACCGCGCCCTGGGTCACCCCATCTAGGGAGTCTGCACCCCTGGTCACCCCATCCAGGGATCACCCCATCTAAGGGAGTCTGCACCCCGGGTCACCCC
Source organism: Bufotes viridis (assembly GCA_033119425.1). Taxonomy (NCBI): domain Eukaryota; kingdom Metazoa; phylum Chordata; class Amphibia; order Anura; family Bufonidae; genus Bufotes; species Bufotes viridis. Next base: position 3,252,625 of record CM065592.1, read on the forward strand.
ATCTAGGGAGTCTGCCCCCGGGTCACCCCATCCAGGGAGACTGCGCCCCGGGTCACCCCATCTAGGGAGACTGCGCCCCGGGTCACCCCATCCAGGGAGACTGTGCCCCGATTCACCCCATCCAGGGAGACTGTACCCCGGGTCACCCCACATGCCTCTCTCACAGATCTGCACCCTCATGTCCCCCAGAACACAGCACATGCCCCCCTCACAGATACACCTGCCCCTCATATAGGAGCTCCATATGCTGCCCCCATGAAGCTCTGTGGACTCCAGGACTGCAGCTCATCCCCTCACTGCTCACACAAGCCCCGCCTCCTCCACAAGCTCCTGCAGTCTGGGTTTGTCAGCACTGCCCACATTTGGTCATGTGACCATATAGGAGCACGTGACCAGTGACGTCACAGACTTCCTCCTAACAACTTCAATCTAGCATCTACCGTAGCACCACCTGTCTGCACTGCTGAGCTCCGCCCTTTCCAGCTCTGGTCACATGTCAGTGACGTCACCGCAGGTCCTGTATCACCACCTGTCAGCACTGCTGAGCTCCGCCCTTTCCTGCACTGGTCACATGACTGTGATGTCACCGCAGGTCCTGTTGCTCAGTGCTGTACGTTAGATGTGATGGTTCATTGTGGGCGGAGCCAGAGGAGGACCTGCCCCCGGCCGCCGTGATGGAGGCTCCCCTCCCAGGTAACATGAGCTGTGGATGGGTTTGGTCAGGGCTGACACTGCTGGATGTGCGGGAAGATTCCTGGCGGCTCCGCCCCCTCACGTGACTTAACATTATCGCAGGTTATTGGCTATTCTTCCCCTGTGTAAAGCTGAGCTCCGCCCCTTCATGCTCTGGTGACATGACGATGACATCACCACAGGTCCTTCTGCCATCTTTCTCTATGGAGAAGCTGCCGCCAGCCGCCATGATGGAGGCTCCCCTCCCAGGTAACAGGGGCTGTGGATGGGTCTGGTCAGGGCTGACACTGCGGGATCTTGTTGGCGGCTGTGGTCACGTGGTTTCGGGTCACGTGTCGGGCAGACCTGCCTGGGTTATGCCTTGCACATATCAGTCCTCCCTGGGGCAGCCAAATGCTGCCTCTGTGGCCCCTGGTCTGTCAGGGCTTTCACCAGAGTCGGAGGGGTCTGCTCTCCAACATGGCCGCCCCTTATATAATAGCCGCTGTCCATCCTCAGCATTGTATATAGGCTTACCTTCAGAGCGCAAGACGTGGCGGCTCCGACATCAGGTTCTACACCGAACGCAGACCTGGAGTCGTATAGATGTCACCTCCCTGTCCTCACCCAGATTACACCCTGCAGTGACGGAGATGTCCTCACCCAGATTACACCCTGCAGTGATGGAGATGTCCTCACCCAGATTACACCCTGCAGTGATGGAGATGTCTCCACCCAGATTACACCCTGCAGTGATGTAGATGTCCTCACCCAGATTACACTCTGCATATGGAGATGACCTCACCCAGATTACACCCTGCAGTGATGGAGATGTCCTCCCCCAGATTACACCCTGCAGTGATGGAGATGTCCTCCCCCAGATTGCACCCTGCAGTGATGGAGATCTCCTCCCCCAGATTACACCCTGCAGTGATGGAGATGTCCTCACCCAGATTACACTCTGCAGTGATGTAGATGTCCTCCCCCAGATTACACCCTGCAGTGATGGAGATGTCCTCCCCCAGATTACACCCTGCAGTGATGGAGATGTCCTCACCCAGATTACACCCTGCAGTGATGAAGATGTCCTCCCCCAGATTACTCCCTGCAGTGATGGAGATGTCATCTCCTTGTCCTCACTCAGATTACACCCTGCATTGATGTAGATGTCCTTACTCAGATTACACCCTGCAGTGATGGAGATGTCCTCACCCAGATTGCACCCTGCAGTGATGGAGATGTCCTCACCCAGATTACACCCTGCAGTGATGGAGTTTTCTTCCCCTAGATTAAACCCTGCAGTGATGGAGATGTCCTCCCCCAGATTACACCCTGCAGGGATGTAGATGTCCTCCCCCAGATTACACTCTGCAGTGATGGAGATGTCTCCCCCAGATTACACTCTGCAGTGATGGAGATGTCCTCCCCCAGATTACACTCTGCAGTGATGGAGATGTCCTCCCCCAGATTACACCCTGCAGTGATGGAGATGTCCTCACCCAGATTACACCCTGCAGTGATGGAGATGTCCTCACCCAGATTACACCCTGCAGTGATGGAGATGTCCTCACCCAGATTACACCCTGCAGTGATGGAGATGTCCTCACCCAGATTACACCCTGCAGTGATGGAGATGTCCTCACCCAGATTACACCCTGCAGTGATGGAGATGTCCTCACCCAGATTACACCCTGCAGTGATGGAGATGTCCTCACCCAGATTACACCCTGCAGTGATGGAGATGTCCTCACCCAGATTACACCCTGCAGTGATGGAGATGTCCTCACCCAGATTACACCCTGCAGTGATGGAGATGTCCTCACCCAGATTACACCCTGCAGTGATGGAGATGTCCTCACCCAGATTACACCCTGCAGTGATGGAGATGTCCTCACCCAGATTACACCCTGCAGTGATGGAGATGTCCTCACCCAGATTACACCCTGCAGTGATGGAGATGTCCTCACCCAGATTACACCCTGCAGTGATGTGAGATGTCCTCCCCAGATTACACCCTGCAGTGATGGAGATGTCCTCACCCAGATTACACCCTGCAGTGATGGAGATGTCCTCCCCCAGATTACACCCTGCAGTGATGTAGATGTCCTCCCCAGATTACACCCTGCAGTGATGTAGATGTCCTCCCCAGATTACACCCTGCAGTGATGGAGATGTCCTCCCCAGATTACACCCTGCAGTGATGTAGATGTCCTCCCCAGATTACACTCTGCAGTGATGGAGATGTCCTCCCCAGATTACACCCTGCAGTGATGGAGATGTCCTCACCCAGATTACACCCTGCAGTGATGGAGATGTCCTCCCCAGATTACACCCTGCAGTGATGGAGATGTCCTCCCCAGATTACACCCTGCAGTGATGGAGATGTCCTCCCCAGATTACACCCTGCAGTGATGGAGATGTCCTCCCCCAGATTACACCCTGCAGTGATGGAGATGTCCTCACCCAGATTACACCCTGCAGTGATGGAGATGTCCTCACCCAGATTACACCCTGCAGTGATGGAGATGTCCTCACCCAGATTACACCCTGCAGTGATGGAGATGTCCTCACCCAGATTACACCCTGCAGTCATGGAGATGTCCTCTCCCAGATTACACCCTGCAGTCATGGAGATGTCCTCACCCAGATTACACCCTGCAGTCATGGAGATGTCCTCACCCAGATTACACCCTGCAGTGATGGAGATGTCCTCACCCAGATTACACCCTGCAGTGATGTAGATGTCCTCACCTAGATTACACCCTGCAGTGATGGAGATGTTCTTACCCAGATTACACCCTGCAGTGATGGAGATGTCCTCCCCCAGATTACACCCTGCAGTGATGTAGATGTCCTCAACCAGATTACACCCTGCAGTGATGGAGATGTCCTCCCCAGATTACACCCTGCAGTGATGGAGATGTCCTCCCCAGATTACACCCTGCAGTGATGGAGATGTCCTCACCCAGATTACACCCTGCAGTGATGGAGATGTCCTCACCCAGATTACACCCTGCAGTGATGTAGATGTCCTCCCCAGATTACACCCTGCAGTGATGGAGATGTCCTCCCCAGATTACACCCTGCAGTGATGGAGATGTCCTCCCCAGATTACACCCTGCAGTGATGGAGATGTCCTCCCCAGATTACACCCTGCAGTGATGGAGATGTCCTCCCCAGATTACACCCTGCAGTGATGGAGATGTCCTCACCCAGATTACACCCTGCAGTGATGTAGATGTCCTCACCCAGATTACACTCTGCAGTGATGGAGATGTCCTCCCCCAGATTACACTCTGCAGTGATGGAGATGTCCTCATCCAGATTACACCCTGCAGTGATGGAGATGTCCTCACCCAGATTACACCCTGCAGTGATGGAGATGTCCTCCCCCAGATTACACCCTGCAGTGATGGAGATGTCCTCCCCCAGATTACAACCTGCAGTGATGGAGATGTCCTCCCCCAGATTACACCCTGCAGTGATGGAGATGTCCACCCCCAGATTACACCCTGCAGTGGTGGAGATGTCCTCACCCAGGTTACACCCTGCAGTGGTTTAGATGTCCTCCCCCAGATTACACCCTGCATTGGTGTATATGTCACCTCCTTGTTTTCACCCAGATTTCACCCTGCATTCAGGGGTTCACCTCCCGCGCTGCATCGCTGCTTCACCCGTATGGGCTGGAAGGTCTATGAGAGGACCTCCGAGGACCATGTCCTACATCTTCTTGATGAGTTCAGCTGCTGGTACACAGAGGATCCCAGCAGTATCCCGGAGGCTTCTGTGTACCCCTGTGCCTGTATACGAGACCCCCAAGGCTTCCCGGAGCAGCGATCAGTGTCAGCTTCCATCTACTGCCTCAGGGGGGACGGTGAAGAGGTTGAGGCAAACAAAGTGACTGGAGATGAATCGAAGTTGACAAAGTCAAATTCGATTCGAATTTCAGAAAAATTCGATTTGCACCAAATCTGAATTTTCTCATTTCCTCACGCTTCATGGTAACGAATCAAATTTTGTTTCCTAAAATGGCTGCTGCACGTGTGAGGACATGGAGTAAGGAACTCTGGGAAGGCGGGATCACCCACAATGCCATGCAGCCAATCAGCAGCCACCCCTGTGATGTCACAGCCCTATAAATAGCGGCAGCCATCGTGGATTCTGCCATTTTCCAGTGTACTTCAGCAGGCGCTAGGGACAGTGCTAGGAGAGCCTTCATTGTGCTGAAAGGGAGGAATCATCTACTCTATAGGGAGAGAGCAGGGACCAATAGGGGAGGTTACAGCCCGGGGAATAGGGACAATCCTATTACACCCTGCTGCACTGACTGCGGAGCCATATTGCTATTACAGGCTCCAGCCTAAAAAAATATCAAGGAACCATTGGCTCCTAACCTGAAAAGTTTAGTAGCCAAATAAAAAATGTTTGTTGCCAAAGTTAAAACACATATAATTATGGTATAATAATAATAAAAAAAAAAGACACGTCTTAGGCTACTCTTACACTAGCGTTAATTTTTCTGATATTGAGTTCCGTCCTAGAGGCTCAATACCGGAAAAAACGCTTCAGTTTTGTCCCCATTCATTGTCAATGGGGACAAAAACTGAACTGAATGGAGAGCGCCAAAATGCTTTATTTTCCGTTCTCGTACCGGAGAGAAAACCGCATTGTGCTGTAGTTTTCTTTCCGTCCTGGGATGCGGAGCAAAACGGACCCGTCATGAACCCCAATGCAAGTCAATGGGGACGGATCAGTTTTCTCTGCCACAATAGAACGGATCATTGCCCCATTGAATTTCATTGACCTCTCAGACATGCAGATTCCCGTTGCTGATCCTGCTTCCCCGATCCCTAGGTGCTGGGCCTCGGCTCCTTCGCTTCCAGGCCTCCGATGCTTGTCTTGGGTTTCTCCATGAAAACTTTTATCTTGATGCTGCTGCAGCCAATCACTGGCCACAGTGGAGATCTGCTCCCCTTGCATCACAAGACCATTTAACATAAGGGAAGGGAAGCAGTGATCGGTTATTAGCTGTAAGGGCCCCTGCAGACGAGCGGGCGCACGCCGTGTTATCCGCAGCGAGAATGAGAGCCAAGCTGCGCGGTGGACATCAGAGGCACGGAGCAGTGACATGATGGATAATGCTGTTCTCATGAAGGGACTCAAGACGAGCAACGGAGGCCGGGGTGAACGAGCCGGGACCCCGCACTGGGGATCAGGTAAGTGTGATCACCAGGATCAGAAATTAGTCTTACAGTCCCATGTAAATTCCATGTTCCCCCTCCCTCCAGCTTTTCCATCATACAGTCTCATGTAAATACCATCTTCCCCCTCCCTCCAACTTTTCCATCATACAGCCCCATGTAAATACAACCCCCCCTCCTCCCTCCAGCTTTCCCATCATACAGTCCCATGTAAATACAACCCCCCCTCCTCCCTCCAGCTTTTCTATCATACAGTTCTATGTAAATACAATCCACCCTCCTTCTTCATCATACAGTCCCATGTAAATTCAATCCCCCCTCCCTCCAGCTTTTCCATTATACAGTCCCATGTAAATACAACCCCCCCTCCTCCCTCCAGCTTTTCCATCAAACAGTCCTATGTAAATACCATCTCCCCCCTCCCTCCAGCTTTTCCATCATACAGTCCTATGTAAATACAATCCGCCCTTCTTCATCATACAGTCCCATGTAAATACAATCCCCCCTCCCTCCAGCATCTCCATCTCACATTACTATGTAAATACAATCCCCCCGCCCTCCAGCTTTTCCATTATACAGTCCCATGTAAATACCCACTACCCCCCTCCCTCCAGCTTTTCCATCATACAGTCCTATGTAAATACAGTCCGCCCTCCTTTTGCATCATACAGTCCCATGTAAATACAATCCCCCCTCCCTCCAGCATCTCCATCTCACATTCCTATGTAAATACAACCGCCCCCTCTCCAGATTTTCCATTATACAGTCCCATGTAAATACCATCTCCCCCCTCCCTCCAACTTTTCCATCCTACAGTCCTATGTAAATACAATCCGCCCTCCTTCTTCATTATACAGTCCCATGTAAATACAACCCCCCCACCTCCCTCCAGCATCTCCATCTCACATTCCTATGTAAATACAATCCCCCCTCCCTCCAGCTTTTCCATCATACAGTCCCATGTAAATACAACCCTCCCCTCCCTCCAGCTTTTCCATCATACAGTTCCATGTAAATACAATCCCCCTCCCTCCAGCTTTTCCATTATACAGTCCCATGTAAATACACTCCCCCCTCCCTCCAGCTTTTCCCTCATACAGTCCCATGTAAATACAACCCCCCTCCCCCACTCTTCTTCATCTTACAGTCTAGTTACAATAAACCCGCCCTCCCCTCCACATACAGCAAGTACTCTCAGGGACCCCTTGTCTCGGGGATCTCCTCCTGCTTAGCACATCAGGCGGCCCCTCCCCGGAGCCCCCGGCCCTGACTGCTGACCTCACGCTCTGCTGGTGGCGGGGCCGGCTGATCCACTGTGTGGAGGAGCTGCCTGCACTTCCACTCGCTCTCGCACAGTCACAGAGCGGGCAGGAGGCCGTCCATCAACGTCTCATTATTGCTTGATTGACGCGTTCATGGTGGGAGGGAACCAAGAACATGTGCGCAAAGAACGGCAGAGTCAGGACCCGGGATGGTGCGACGCGCACACCTCACTGCTGTGCGCCCCGGCACAAGCGGACGATCAGCGGCGGGGCATGGAATTGTTGGCTCTCGGGCCCCCCCCGCATTAATCTCCTACAGTGCGGCAGCCCTATCACAGATGGGGACAAGGCTAATAAGTCTTGTCTACATTTTAAGGCGCATTGTCCACCATTTTGGTCGCCATCTGGAGCCCTGCATTGCAGCTCTGTAGTTCCAGCAAACCGTTCTTGTTATTGGGGTGTACGTTCGGTGTGATACCGCCATTAACGGGGTGTATTAACCCTTTTAGTACTGGGCCACTTTTCACCTTAAATCCCAGGCCGAGTTTTGCAGATTTGACCTGCGTCACGTTATGTGGTAATAACTCTGGAACGCTTTTACCTATCCCGGCCGTTCTGAGCTTGTTTTCTCGTGACACTCTGTACGTCATGTTAATGGTAAATTTGATTCAATATATTTTACCTTTATTTATAAAATAATCCAAAATGTACAAAAAAATTTGAAAAAATTCCCAATTTTCCAAATTTGAATTTATCTACTTTTAAGGCTACTTTCACACTAGCGTTTACGTTTTCCGGTATTGAGATCCGTCATAGGGGCTCAATACTGGAAAACAACACTTCAGTTTTGTCCCCATTCGTTGTCAGTGGGGACAAAACGTAACTGAACAGAACGGAGAGCAACAAAATGCTTTCTGTTCTGTTTCAGTATCTTGCATTGTGTATTGGTATGCTCCTCTCTTCTCCTCCCCCCTCTGTTTCTGCTTCTAGTTGGTTCAGTCTAGCCACTTCCTGTTTTCCCTGTCATGCATTGCTGTTTTGTGTGCTCTAATTCTGAGGAGATTCTGAGGAGAATCTGAGGTGAATCTGTGTATCTCATGTTCTTATCAAGGAGAATATTAGTGGCATAATTCTTTTACCATCTGGATTCCCTGCATATCTTGTAATACAATCTCCGGATTAAAAGACTACTTGATTAACTCCTGGGTGTCTGATGCGTAAACTGTAAGTGGAGGATGTCTGATTCAACAAGTCACCTCACAGATGCGTGATTTGTATAAGGCTGACATTTCGAAACGCCACAGTAAAAGAATTGTCTTAGTACTCTCCTTCTCCCGCTAAGAAAAGAATATTCTCCTCCTCCAAGTAATAAGCCATCATCATTTGTCTCCGTTATGCTACAGTAGTAAGGTAATATCTTATACTGCTCAGTACTGTATTCGCTTGGATCGCAGAAGCTTCTAGCAATTCCAGTTTCATACAGACTAGGAACTGTATTCAGCCTGTTTTCTGAGGTAAATATTGTCTGCCTGCTGTAAGCTATTAAAAGACTGAACCAGCACTAGAGGTCGGTGTGAAATGCAGGACACAGCTAGAAGGATTTCTAAGCCCTCATTAAAAATGAAAGAGGCCCTCTTAACCGACAAAATTGAGATATGTGATCATTTGTCCAGTTTGTGGGAAAAGACTGAACAATGTATGGATGCAGCACATGGATCTTGAAGAAGATCAATTAAAGGCCATGTGTACAAAATTGAATAAGACCTATGATAGTTATAATAGACTGTCTGAAAAATATTCTTCTTTGTTATCAAGTCTCAACTCAGAGGAATTCATCCTAGAATTAAAGACCCACACTGCACTTAATGACGAAAGATATAGCAGATTTATGGCAGTCAAGTCAATGCTAGAGGACAAGATATCACAACAATATAAAAACTGCGTCCCGCCATTCTAACCTTTCAAGGCACTCCAAGGCTTCATCCCGTTCCTCAAAATCTATTGCTCAGTCCTCATCGCTAAGGTCTCGCTCACAGCACTCTTTGCTGAGTACCTCATTGGTGTTGGCACGCGCAAAAGCGGAAGCAGCAAAGGTACAAGCTCACTGCATTAGAAAGGAAGCAGCCATTAAGGCACAAGTCGCAGAGACACAAGCGCTATCCCAAGCTAATCAAGCAGCTATACTAGCCCAATCTCAAGTTATACAGGCTCAGGCGCAAGCGACCAAGGCCGAAGCTGAGTTGGAGGTCCTTCAGAAGGAAAGGGAAGAAGCGGCAGCCATGGCTGAACTCAGAGTTCTTGAAGAAGCTGCTGAAGAAGAAGAAGCTTATCATCCTATGTCCAAGATATCTAATGACTCAGACGGCTGTACCCTGCAATAGATCCTAGACCAAAGCAAAGTCAATGCATTTGCACCAGAAGATTTGGGCTCTGCACGCCAGCCTGCTGAACTCATGCGAGTAGAAAAAGAGGCAGCTGATAACTATACAGTTGACCCCAGTCCAGTGGACATTTCTCTTTCTTTCAAACCTCTGGCATCTTACACAGTATTCCAGGCACCATTAGAGACCAAGCCGCTTCAAGCTTATCAAATCACATAAAAACCTCCTGAGACTAGTTACATAGCAACCAAGGCGCTGGCGCCAACATTACCAGATGTGAAGCCTTCACTTACACTCAACCCAGCTGCCACTCCATTCCATCTTCCAACCCCCAAACATAGGGCATCAGATGGTGCCAACAACACCAGCGAGGGAGAAGTTCCCATCGCCATGATGCAGGAAAGAAATAACTCATCAGAAATCGCTAAGTACTTCACTCTCAGGGACCTCATCAGTACTAGCCTTACGAACTTTGATGATCGCCCAGAGAACTATAGAAGTTGGAAGGCCACCTTCAAGACAACAGTTCAAACCCTTGGTGTACCGCCTATGCAACAACTTGATTTACTAATTAGATGGCTAGGTCCATGGTCGTCAAACTGTGTTAAGAGACTCAAAACCGTTCATATCTACGAACCAGTCAAAGGCCTTCGTCTCGCATGGGAAAGATTAGAGCAGACATACAGCGGCTCAGAAGTAGTTGAACATGCCTTATTTAAACGACTATATAACTTTCCTGGATTATCCAATACAGACCGCCAAGGGTTCCAGGAATTAAGCGATCTTCTTCTTGAGTTTGAAATCGTCAAGGGAGACCCGCAGCTACCAGGTCTCAGCTTTCTTGATACCTCCCATGGTGTGGGCATGATCGTGGAGAAATTTCCCCTCAATATTCAAGACCAATGGGCAACAACAGGTTCAAAATACAAGGAGCAACATCGTGTTCCCTTTCCACCATTTTCGTTCTTCTGTAAGTTCATCAAGGACTTAGCTAGAGCTAAAAACGATCCAAGCTTCAACACCTTGGGAACCAACATCTTTGGCTCTACTAAACAGAGACACGAGACTTTTCAGTCCCAGAGAGGGGGTCTCTAAAGGCCTAATTTCAATAAAAAAGACAGGGGTTGTGCCCACTACTAACAATGAAAATGAAAGCCCTAAGGAACCGTTCATCATTGCCCTATCCATGATAAACCACATCCTTTAAGGAAATGCTGTGTCTTCATAGCAAAGCCCTTTGAGGAACGTAAGGAGTTCCTAAGGAGTCATAATATCTGCTTCAGATGCTGTGCATCCACTGAGCACTTCGTCAGAGACTGTGAGGTTCCAGTCAAGTGTTCTGAATGTAATAGTGATCTACACATGACCGCTGTTCACCCGGGACCAATCAGGCGGAACCTAGAACCAGTTAACTGGCACAAGCCCCATTCAGATCAAGGTGGAGAGAGTCATGGCGGGGAGAGTGCCGACCAACCAACCACAACCGTCACGCCCAAATGCACAAAGGTATGTGGAGAAGGACTTGTGTGCGGTAAGTCTTGTTCTAAGATTTGCCTCGTGGATGTGTTTCCTACTGCACAACCAGAGAAGACCATAAGAATGTATGCTGTTCTAGATGACCAAAGTAATCATTCCCTAGCTAGCCCTAAGTTCTTTGATCTGTTCAGGATAGAGGGAAAGACTACACCCTAGGAACATGCTCTGGTCTTGTAACAACCTCAGGAAGAAGAGCTAATGGTTTCACCTTAAAGCCCATCAAAAGACATAAGAAACTCTCTCTTCCAACCCTTATCGAGTGTGACAAATTGCCGGACACAAGGGATGAGATTCCCACACCTGAAGCCACACAGCATCACCCTCATCTCAGGAACATAGCCAGAGAGATTCCCCCCCTTGATAACCATGCTGAGATTTTACTCTTGCTAGGTAGAGAGACATTATTGAGGCTCATAAGGTCCTTGAACTTCGCAATGGCCCTTTCAACGCTCCATATGCCCAGAAACTTACAGTGGGTTGGATCATCGTGGGGAATGTATGTCTGGACAGAACCCGCAGACCCTGCCAAGTACACTCCTTCAGAACTGAAGTATTAATAAGGGGGCGAACTTCTTACTTCAGACAGTGTCCTAACCACTACTATGTGCAAGATATGCCCTGCCCAAATATTCTAAAAACATCAGAAAGCAGCTTAAATCCCAAGGAGTCAGCTGCAGAAGAATGTTCCTGGACAGAAGGGCAGCTTGTAGAAAGGCCTTCAGGATTTCAATTGGAGCCCTCTTCAAGCCCTTCCCAGCTTTGCAGTCCTCACACAGTTTATCATAATGAATCCTATATCATCGCTGACAACAAGCCTTCTGATTCATGTAGTTCTGATGAGACAATGCAGAAACGTGAGTCTTCCAGTCTACTGTTTGACAATGAGTTTAATTCTGTAAAAGAAGTATCTTCTGAATGTTCTATAAAGGAGGTTCCTTCAACACAGGAAGAGTTCATTTCAGATACTTTGCAAGAACCTTCAGTTCCATCTGCAGTTGTTGATTGCACCCAAGAGGATCACAGTTCTTCCCAAACTTCAACAGATGAGCACCTTCATATTGCTCAGCCTTTTCTGAAAACCACAGGGAAAAGTTCACCGCCAATGTCCATGACAAATACTGCATGTCACCAACCCAAGTCCGTACGTACAAAGAGAGATCCCATTTCAGAAGTGAAAAGCAGACATGAGCATTTGCATTCACGATTCATAGACAGAAAGCAATCTACATGTGAATCAGCCTCACAAAATAGGCACTCTCACTCTAAATCAGTGACACAGACAGAGAAGTCACATTCTAAATCTTTGGTAAGATCAGGGAGAACCAAGTCTCGCTCAGCTTCTAATGAAAGCAACAGACAATCTCCTGTAGTAAAAAAGAAGAAATCCACATCTGGGGTGCATAAAATCACTCAAGAATAAACCAGAAAATATAGGAAATATTCAAGTGCCATCTGGCGTTTTCAAAGAGCACAACCTTACAAGTTTCGGTGGAAGCAGGTAAAACATATCGCCAGTCAGTTCTGGAAAAGGTCGATAAGTACCTCTACCTCTAGCAAGAATGCAGAAGGTGGCAAGAACCAAGGCCAAATATAAAGGAAGGAGATTTGTTCTGTTAAGAGACAAACAAGTTAATGGTCTCGACTGGCCTACTGGACTTATTACTAAAGTCGTTTCCAGTTCGGATGGAAAGAACTTCCATGTTGAGATTCCTTCTACCAGAGATGCTCATCATCTTCTAGGACTGTTTCCAGTACCAGCTCTATGGTCTGAACTGAAGATATATCCTTTTTTGGTTTGAATAAATGTTCATTGCATGTTTCCTTTTCAGGTTTATGGACATTATTCATTGTTATTTATACAATTCCATTGTATGCATATACATAGTGGTATCTACCGATACCAGACAGGAAGTGTTCTGTTTCAGTATCTTGCATTGTCTATTGGTATGCTCCTCTCTTCTTCTTACCCTGTCATGTATTGCAGTTTTGTGTGCTCTAATTCTGAGGAGATTCTGAGGAGAATCTGAGGTGAATCTGTGTATCTCATGTTCTTATCAAGGATAATATTAGTGGCATAATTCTTTTACCATCTGGATTCCATGCATATCTTGTAATACAATCTCCAGATTAAAAGACTACTTGATTAACCGCTTGCCGACCGCCTAACGCACGGATGCGTCCAGGCGGCGGCAAGTTTCTTCCTCCTGGACGCATCCGCGCGTCATTTTGCGAGACGCGCGATTTTCTGTGAACGCGCGCGTGCGTCTCGGCAGTTATACTGCAGCCTGCCAGCGATGATCCATCGCTGGCAGGCTGTAGATGTTAAATAAAAAGCATCAAACATGTATATCAGAGGCTGTTTTGTTTTGTTAACAGCGTCTGATATACCTGCTACCATAAAATGCCATAAAATGTCAGTTGAATCTGCGGCTCATAAACTGCTGCCGGCTGCCCATAGACTTCCCGGCTGCTGACTGCCGCACCCCAATCATCCGGACACTCAGAGGGCAGCGGGTGAACTCCACCCTAATCCACCCGCAGGTTCCTGCTCTCCTCTGCCGCATTTCAGCGCTCAGTATTGTATTCAGTCTGTGTGTTATCTCCTATAGGTTCTGACTCCAGGAGGAGAAGTCCCCCCGAGAGATGTCCCCGTCCTCTGTATTCCCAGGACTGTCCAGAGGAGAAGCCCCCAGAGAACCATCAGGTAGATGGAGCTGAAGTCTCCCCAGAATCTGACCAGAAAGGGATTGACCCAAAGACCATTTTACATTTCTCTTCTTTAGGATGGAAATCTGATGGATATTAAGGCTGAGGTTAAAGATGAAGAAGAAGAGGAGACGGATTTATGGGGCGATAAGCAGGGTAAGGAGGGGGGGCTGTCATGGGTCACCTGACTACTACTCCCATCATCTGATCCTCACATGTAATAATCTCTCCTGTCCCTGTGTGTTTCCTACAGATGGACTCATAGAAGGAAATCCCCGAGAGATGTCCCCGTCCTCTGTATTCCCAGGACTGTCCAGAGGAGAAGCCCCCAGAGAACCATCAGGTAGATGGAGCTGAGCCCTATACACATCTATATAGGGGGGTCCTGCAGTCATAGAGGGGTCATAGATGGTGGGGGTCTCTTCTGTGGATCTGTTAGATTTCCCACCCGTCTGCTGTATTGTCCTGAATTGTTACAGATGACAAATCAGGGGGAAGATGTGACTGATATTAAAGTGGAGGATGAAGAAGAGCGGCTGATGGGCGATCCCCCGTGTAAGAGTGAGGTGGAGGAGTACATTCCAGTCCATGTCACCACAGGTATGGGATCATGAATGGAGGAAGGGAATTGGGAGGTTTCTTCAGGTGAGGCTCCACCTTACAGCTGCAGTAAAGTAGCACTCCGGGCAGTGACCCAGCTGTGAGTCTTTAAATAGCAGGCTAATGGTTTTATACTAGTAAAGGCCCCAGAGACATGTAGTAATGGCTGTTATACCTCAGGTAGGTGTCATCAGATGCCGGGTGTTATAGATGACATTACTTCTACACTATAAAGGCTGGAGACATGTAGTAATAGCTGTTATACCTCAGGTAGGTGTCATCAGATGTTGGGTGTTATAGATGACATTACTACTACACTATAAAGGCTGGAGACATGTAGTAATGGCTGTTATACCTCAGGTAGGTGTCATCAGATGCCGGGTGTTATAGATGACATTACTACTACACTATAAAGGCTGGAGACATGTAGTAATGGCTGTTATACCTCAGGTAGGTGTCATCAGATGCCGGGTGTTATAGATGACATTACTACTACACTATAAAGGCTGGAGACATGTAGTAATGGCTGTTATACCTCAGGTAGGTGTCATCAGATGCCGGGTGTTATAGATGACATTACTTCTACACTATAAAGGCTGGAGACATGTAGTAATGGCTGTTATACCTCAGGTAGGTGTCATCAGATGCCGGGTGTTATAGATGACATTACTACTACACTATAAAGGCTGGAGACATGTAGTAATGGCTGTTATACCTCAGGTAGGTCTCATCAGATGCCGGGTGTTATAGATGACATTACTACTACACTATAAAGGCTGGAGACATGTAGTAATGGCTGTTATACCTCAGGTAGGTGTCATCAGATGCCGGGTGTTATAGATGACATTACTACTACACTATAAAGGCTGGAGACATGTAGTAATGGCTGTTATACCTCAGGTAGGTGTCATCAGATGCCGGGTGTTATAGATGACATTACTACTACACTATAAAGGCTGGAGACATGTAGTAATGGCTGTTATACCTCAGGTAGGTGTCATCAGATGCCGGGTGTTATAGATGACATTACTTCTACACTATAAAGGCTGGAGACATGTAGTAATGGCTGTTATACCTCAGGTAGGTGTCATCAGATGCCGGGTGTTATAGATGACATTACTACTACACTATAAAGGCTGGAGACATGTAGTAATGGCTGTTATACCTCAGGTAGGTGTCATCAGATGCCGGGTGTTATAGATGACATTACTACTACACTATAAAGGCTGGAGACATGTAGTAATGGCTGTTATACCTCAGGTAGGTGTCATCAGATGCCGGGTGTTATAGATGACATTACTTCTACACTATAAAGGCTGGAGACATGTAGTAATGGCTGTTATACCTCAGGTAGGTGTCATCAGATGCCGGGTGTTATAGATGACATTACTACTACACTATAAAGGCTGGAGACATGTAGTAATGGCTGTTATACCTCAGGTAGGTGTCATCAGATGCCGGGTGTTATAGATGACATTACTACTACACTATAAAGGCTGGAGACATGTAGTAATGGCTGTTATACCTCAGGTAGGTGTCATCAGATGCCGGGTGTTATAGATGACATTACTACTACACTATAAAGGCTGGAGACATGTAGTAATGGCTGTTATACCTCAGGTAGGTGTCATCAGATGCCGGGTGTTATAGATGACATTACTACTACACTATAAAGGCTGGAGACATGTAGTAATGGCTGTTATACCTCAGGTAGGTGTCATCAGATGCCGGGTGTTATAGATGACATTACTTCTACACTATAAAGGCTGGAGACATGTAGTAATGGCTGTTATACCTCAGGTAGGTGTCATCAGATGCCGGGTGTTATAGATGACATTACTACTACACTATAAAGGCTGGAGACATGTAGTAATGGCTGTTATACCTCAGGTAGGTGTCATCAGATGCCGGGTGTTATAGATGACATTACTTCTACACTATAAAGGCTGGAGACATGTAGTAATGGCTGTTATACCTCAGGTAGGTGTCATCAGATGCCGGGTGTTATAGATGACATTACTACTACACTATAAAGGCTGGAGACATGTAGTAATGGCTGTTATACCTCAGGTAGGTGTCATCAGATGCCGGGTGTTATAGATGACATTACTTCTACACTATAAAGGCTGGAGACATGTAGTAATGGCTGTTATACCTCAGGTAGGTGTCATCAGATGCCGGGTGTTATAGATGACATTACTTCTACACTATAAAGGCTGGAGACATGTAGTAATGGCTGTTATACCTCAGGTAGGTGTCATCAGATGCCGGGTGTTATAGATGACATTACTACTATACTATAAAGGCTGGAGACATGTAGTAATGGCTGTTATACCTCAGGTGGGTGTCATCAGATGCCGGATGTTATAGATGACATTACTACTACACTATAAAGGCTGGAGACATGTAGTAATGGCTGTTATACCTCAGGTAGGTGTCATCAGATGCCTGGTGTTATAGATGACATTACTACTACACTATAAAGGCTGGAGACATGTAGTAATGGCTGTTATACCTCAGGTAGGTCTCATCAGAAGCCGGGTGTTATAGATGACATTACTACTACACTATAAAGGCTGGAGACATGTAGTAATGGCTGTTATACCTCAGGTAGGTGTCATCAGATGCCGGGTGTTAAAGATTACATTACTTCTACACTATAAAGGCTGGAGACATGTAGTAATGGCTGTTATACCTCAGGTAGGTGTCATCAGATGCCTGGTGTTATAGATGACATTACTACTACACTATAAAGGCTGGAGACATGTAGTAATGGCTGTTATACCTCAGGTAGGTGTCATCAGATGGCGGGTGTTATAGATGACATTACTTCTACACTATAAAGGCTGGAGACATGTAGTAATAGCTGTTATACCTCAGGTAGGTGACATCAGATGCCGGGTGTTATAGATGACATTACTTCTACACTATAAAGGCTGGAGACATGTAGTTAATGGCTGTTATACCTCAGGAAGGTGTCATCAGATGCCGGTTGTTATAGATGACATTACTTCTACACTATAAAGGCTGGAGACATGTAGTAATGGCTGTTATACCTCAGGTAGGTGTCATCAGATGCCTGGTGTTATAGATGACATTACTACTACACTACAAAGGCTGGAGACATGTAGTAATGGCTGTTATACCTCAGGTAGGTCTCATCAGATGCCGGGTGTTATAGATGACATTACTTCTACACTATAAAGGCTGGAGACATGTAGTAATGGCTGTTATACCTCAGGTAGGTGTCATCAGATGCCGGGTGTTATAGATGACATTTCTTCTACACTATAAAGGCTGGAGACATGTAGTAATGGCTGTTATAGGTGATACATTTATCCAATTGTTTTACCAAAAAATCCTAAACTCTATTCTTAATCCTAACAGAAAATCCCTGTGAGAAGTCTGAAGGAAACATCATGTTATCTCTAGATTATAAGGAAGATGAAGATACCAGGCAGCGCTCTTCAGGAGAAAACTTCATTACCTGTAATGTACATCCAGGACCTCACAGTGCAGAGCCATCAAATAATTGCCCCAAGAAGGAGGAACTGTCTAATGACCAATCACAGATTATTAACCCAAGTCCAAATCTATCATATAATCATCCTAAACATGAGGAATCTTCTCCTGACCAATCACAGATTATTACCCCAAATATAGGGCAGAAACGGGGTAAAAGGTTTAATTGTGAGGAACGTGGAAAACAGTCAGAGCCTTCTGTACACAGAAATAGTCACACAGTAGAGAAGCCGCATTCATGTTCAGAATGTGGGAAATGTTTTTTATATAAATCATTGCTTTTAATACATGAAAGAATTCACACAGGAGAGAAGCCGTATTCATGTTCAGAATGTGGGAAATGTTTTCCCCAAAAATCAAGCCTTAATCACCATAAAAGAATTCACACAGGAGATAAGCCATATTCATGTTCAGAATGTGGGAAATGTTTTAACCAGAATTCAAGCCTTAAGCTACATAAAAGAATTCACACAGGAGAGAAGCCATATTCATGTTCAGAGTGTGGTAATTGTTTTCGCGATAAAATGGGTCTGGTTGTACATCAGAGAAGTCACACAGGAGAGAATCCATTTTCATGTCCAGAATGTGGGAAATGCTTTAATAAGAAATCAAATTTCGATCTACATAAAAGAACTCACACAGGAGATAAGCCATATTCATGTTCAGAATGTGGGAAATGTTTTATAAGTAAATTTCGTTTGGACTTACATCAGAGAATTCACACAGGAGAGAATCCATTTTCATGTTCACAATGTGGGAAATCCTTTACCCGGAAATCAAGCCTGGATCAACATGAAAAAATTCACACAGGAGAGAGGCCATATTCATGTTCAGAATGTGGGAAATGTTTTCTAGATAAAGCATATCTAGTTAAACATCAGAGGATTCACACAGGAGAGAAGCCATATTCATGTTCAGAATGTGGGAAATTATTTTCCCGGAAATCAATCCTTAATCAACACAAAATAATTCACACAGGTGAGAAGCCATTTCCCTGTTCAGAATGTGGGAAATGCTTTAAACAGAAATCAAACCTTTATGTACATAAAAGAAGTCACACAGGAGAGAAGCCATATTCATGTTCAGAATGTGGGAAATGTTTTCCCCATAAATCAAGCCTTAATTACCATAAAAGAAGTCACACAGGAGAGAATTCATGTTCAGAATGTGGGAAATGTTTTAACAAGAAGTCAGATCTTGATCAACACAAAAGAATTCACACAGGAGAGAAGCCATATTCATGTTCAGAATGTGGAAAATGCTTTAATCAGAATTCAAGCCTTACTCTGCATAAAAGAATTCACACAGGAGAGAAGCATATTCATGTTCAGAGTGTGGTAAATATTTTAGAGAGAAAATAGGTCTGGTTGCAGATCAGATAATTCACAGGAGATGAGCCATACTCATGTTCAGAATGTGGGAAATTGTTTACCTGGAAATCAAGACTTGATCGACTTAAAAGAATCCACACTGGAGAGAAGATATGTTGATGTTTTGTGTAAGAATAATATTTTACAAAGAAATTAGTCTTTCAAACTTGCCGACTTGTGTGTTCATTTTACCAATTTTGTATGCCCGTGAGTAGAGATGAGCGAACACCTGGATGTTCGGGTTCGAGAGGTTCGGCCGAACTTCCGGAAAATGTCCGGGTTCGTGATCCGAACTCAACCCGAACTTCATACCGAACCCGAACCCCATAGAAGTCAATGGGGACCTGAACTTTTGGGCACTAAAAAGGCTGTAAAAGACACCCAGAGGGATAATATACCGCAATAAACGCATTGCGATTACAACTTTGAGCTAACGATCACCATGGGAACGCCTCCTCCAGTAGAATGTACTGTCGGATCTGAGAATTAAGTTGAAATCGCAATGCGATTCTTATATATTTGCTTAATCGCATTGCGATTTCAACTTAGCATTGCTAAATAATTCCATCCATACTGAGTCAGTAAGTTAACGAATATGGATGGAATTATTTAGCAATGCTAAGTTCAAACGGCAATGCGATTAAGCAGATATATAATAATCGCATTGCGATTTCAACTTAATTCTCACATCCGACAGTACATTCTACTGCAGGAGGCGTTCCCATGGTGATCGGTAGCTCAAAGTTGTAATCGCAATGCGATTAAGCAAATACATAAGAATCGCATTGCGATTCCAACTTTTTAGTACTCAACTTTTAAAATCGTACACCACTTTAAGTTCCAAAGTTGCAATCGCGTTCGAATAGAACTTAAAGCTGTCTCTTAGTCAGTTTTAGTATTGGTGTGCTGTAATTGAAGTTACATTTGTACGCGAATATAACTTAGAGCAATACAGTCAACTTTACACTGTTAGTTTTATTATCGCGATAATACAACTATTCAAGAATCGTGTACGTGCGTCTGTGCGTGTGTGCGTTACCTCGGACACTATTCTATTTTGCCAGCCACAGCTGAAACCACTGATTTATGGGATTGCTATTTTGGCAATTGAATTTCACCCCAGAAAATAATCTATCCTTTGCCAGACAGCAGACAGTATTACACTTGTCTAGCCAAAGCTGGAACACCAGATTTAGGGGATTGGTATTTGGGCAATTGTATTTAACCCCTTAATAAAATATAGAAATTTCTTTCCTGAGTTTCTAGGGGTGACAATTAGCACAGCCAAGCCCCTGATGTAGGATATAGCAAAATAAAAAAAAACTAGTATTGATGGATTGATGGACTTGGTGGCAGCTTCTTCTGGCGCACCACAAGTCACAAAATGGCCGCTGATCAACCCAGAAAATAAGTGACAGAAAAACGCTCTGTGCAGCCTAAAAACCAGCGAGCAAGTAACTAGCAGAAGTTCAATGATTCTCAGCTGTAAATTGATCCGTTCATTAGGTGCTGTTGCTGACTTTAACCTGCCTAATCTCGCCCTGACAGAAGCTGCGTCCTCTCCCTACACTAATCAGAGCAGTGTGACGTGCGGCGCTACGTGACTCCAGCTTAAATAGAGGCTGGGTCACATGCTGCACTTGGCCAATCACAGCCATGCCATTAGTAGGCATGGCTGTGATGGCTTCTTAGGGCAAGAAGTAAAATGCTAACTGATTGGCTGCTGTGCAGCCCTTCAGAAAGCGGGAAGTAATCGACGAACACCGAACCCGAACTTTTTTGAAAATGTCCGGGTTCGGGTCCGGGTCCCGGACACCCCAAAATTCGGTACGAACCCGAACGATGCTCGAACTGTTCGCTCAACACTACCCGTGAGCAACGGAAGTCATACTCACAAGTCACTGGTAAGAAACCTTTTGTTTCTTTTTACTTCATATCAGTATAAAATGGTCCATCATGAGGGACGCTGAGACAGACATCGTTCACACCTCCTCCCCACCACGCGACGTTTCAGGAGAACACGCCCCCTTACTCATGCGTGCAGGTAGAGGGGGAGGTGGGATTTTTATAGCACCACCAGCTGATACATATATACAAACCATATTGTTTTATACAAATTACATAGCCATAAATAACCCTAACACATGAAAGTGATCAATCATATAGATGCACTAAAGCTACAAATTTCATTTAACCCTTTAGGTATTAAAGACTGGAGTTTCACTGTCCAAAAGGTCTCCCTTTGTAACAATCTCCTACTGTTCTCCTCCTCATGGGCTCCACTTTTTACCACCTCCAGAACCTGACACCTGATGGGCCCGATGATAAAACTGTCGGGCGGCCGTAGTGTCACCTTGTTTTCTCACCTCCACTGTATCCATCTTACTCTCCCTTCTGAGTTCCTTCCTAATGCTGGACTTATGCTCATTGATTCTGATCCTTATAGCCCGAGATGTTTGCCCAACATAGATCTTACCACATGGGCATTTCAAGCAGTATATGACATTATGTGTCCTGTCTCCCTGTGTGGGGTGCACTACAGCGTCACCTTTAATTATAGCACCACAATTCCCACAGCTCAGGCAGAGGGCGTATGTCACTTCTAATCAGCAGGTTATTCAGAGAGACAAAAAGGGGTTATCAACAAACATTCTCCCAAATTTTTCATCATGTCTTAGCACCTCCCAATATTTCATCATTATGTCGATCATATTTGGAAACCGACACTAATTGTTTCTTTTGCTTCTCCCTCTTTATCCTGTCTGGTGTCCTGTCTTGTTTTTTTACCGTGATGAAAATGTCATAAATTTTTTTGATGTTGAATTACGGCGCTAAGAGGGCGGATGTGAGACCGCGCTATTCACAAAGACCACATATCGGAATAACCTGCTGCTTCATTCCAGCCACCGCGCCCCTCACATCTTTTCTAGTATCCCTAGGAGCCAGTTCACACGGGCCAGAAGGATATCCAGTACAGATAAAGAATATGAGAAAAATCTCTTATTGATGGGCAATAAATTCATACAGAGGGGTTATAATAAGAAAGAGGTGACGGACATTGGAATAGAGGTTGGTAAAAAAGACAGGACATCAGACAGGATAAAGAGGGAGAAGCAAAAGAAACAATTAGTGTCTGTTTCCAAATATGATCGACATTCTAACCTAATAAAAAAGGTCATTCTGAAATATTGGGAGGCGCTAAGACATGATGAAATATTTGGGAGAATGTTTGTTGAAAACCCCCTTTTTGCCTCTCTGAATAACCTGCTGATTAGAAGTGACATAAAAAGTCTACACGCCCCTGTTAAAATGTCAGGTTTCTGTGCTTTAAAGAAATGAGACAAAGATAAATCATTTCAGAACTTTTTCCACCTTTAATGTGACCTATAAACTATACCAGCCTCTCCTTCTGCGGACCTGGGTGGAGTAGTAGTACCAGTCATCAGCCTCTCCTTCTGCGGACCTGGGTGGAGTAGTAGTACCAGTCATCAGCTCCTCGTTCTGTGGACCGGGGAGGAGTAGTAGTACCAGTCATCAGCTTCTCCTTCTGTGGACCGGGGAGGAGTAGTAGTACCAGTCATCAGCCTTTCACCCTATTTTCTGTACCTGGATTGTATTGTACTACATACTTAGGGTGGGTTCACACTAGCGTTATGGTTTCCGTTATGGCCTTCCGTTATAACATGGTTATAACGGAACATAACTGAATCCATAAGACGGAAGGACAGATCCGTGCTTTTGCCCATAGACTTCTATTATGACGGAATGCAAAACGGAAGCCTTTAAAAGGCATTCCGTTTGCTTTCCGTTATAATACAAGTCTATGGGAAAGCATAACGGATCCGTCTGGGTCCCGTTATGCAAGACGGAAAGCAAAGTCCTGTGGACAGGCCTTTTTTTTCCGTCTTGCATAACGGGACCCAGACGGATCCGTTATGCTTTCCCATAGACTTGTATTATGAAAGAAAGCAAACGGAATGCCTTTTAAAGGCTTCCGTTTTGCATTCTGTCTGGGCATTCTGTTATAACGGAAAGCAATAACGGAATCCCTAACGCTGGTGTGAACCCACCCTTACACTTTCTTGCATAGTTCAGGAAGAAGCTAAAAAAAGAATTATATGTTATATATACAGTGGATATAAAAAGTCTACACGCCCCTGTTAAAATGTCAGGTTTCTGTGCTATAAAAAAAAAAAATGAGACAAAGATAAATAATTTCAGAACTTTTTCCACCTGTAATATGACCTATAAACTGCACTACACAATTGAAAAACAAACTGAAATCTTTTAGGTGGAGGGAGGAAAACGAAAAAAACTCAAATAATATGGTTGCATAAGTGTTCACACCCTGGGATGTCGCTGTGTTCAGAGTCCTGTTAATAGGAGTCAGCATACACCCGCTATCATTTATAGCGCCTCTGATTAACCCCAAATAAAGTTCCGCTGCTCTCGTTGGTCTTTCCTGACATTTTCTTAGTCGCATCCCTCAGCAGAAGCCACGGTCCACAGAGAGCGTCCAAAGCATCAGAGGATCTCATTGTTAGAAGGTATCGGTAAGGAGAAGGGGACAAAAGAATCTCCAAGGCATTAGCTATACCACGGAACACAGTAGAGACCGTCATCATCAAGTGGAGAAAATATGGCCTAACAGGGACATCACCAAGAACTGGACGTCCCTCCAAAACTGATGAAAAGACGAGAAGAAAACTGGTCTGGGAGGCGACCAAGAGGCCGACAGCAACGTTACAGGAGCTGCAGGAATATCCGGCGAGTACCGGCCGTGTGGTCCATGTGACAATCTCCGTATTCTTCATATGTCTGGGCTATGGGGGAGGGGGGCAAGACGAAGGCCTTTTCTTACCAAGAGAAACATCCAAGCCCCGGCTACTGCAAAAACACATCTGAAGCCTCCCAGAAGCCTGTGGGAAAAGGTGTTATGGTCTGAGGAAACCAAGGGGGAACTTATTGGCCATAATTGCAAAAGATATGTTTGGCACAAAAACAGCCCTGCCCATCCCCAGAAGAACCCCCTCCCCACAGTGAAGCATGGTGGGGCAGCATCAGGCTGCGGGGCTGGTCTTCTTCAGCTGGAACTGGGGCCTTAGTTAAGATAAAGGGAATTATGAACAATTCCAAATACCATCAATATTGGCCCAAAACCTTCCGGCTTCTGCTAGAAAGCTGAACATGAGGAGGAACTTCATCTCTCAGCAGGACAACGACCCAAAGTGTCATCCAAATCAGCAAAGGAACGGCTTCACCAGAAGAAGAGTAAAGGAATGGCCCAGCCCGAGCCCAGACCTGAATCCGATTGACAATCTGTGGGGTGATCTGCAGAGGCCGTGCACAGGAGAGTGATTTTTGCAAAGAGGAGTTGGCAACCATATTATTTTATATTAATATTTTTTCTTCCCTCTACCTAAAAGATTTCAGTTTGTTTTTCAATTGAGTTGTACAGTTTATAGGTCACATTAAAGGTGGAAAAAGGTCTGAAATGATTTATCTTTGTCTAATTTTTTTTTTTTACAGCACAGAAACCTGACATTTTAAAAGGGGCGTGTAGACTTTTTATATCCACTGTACGCCCTAAAAAAATGGAAAGACAGAGATTCCTTGCAACTCAGAGGAGGGGGGGCGTTCTCCCCTGCCTGAGCTGTGGGAATTGTGGTGCTATAAAAAGTGACGCTGTAGTGCACCCCACACAGGGAGACGGGACACGTAATGTCATATACTGCTTGAAATGCCCATGTGGTAAGATCTATGTTGGGCAAACATCTCGGGCTATAAGGATCAGAATCAATGAGCATAAGTCCAGCATTAGGAAGGAACTCAGAAGGGAGAGTAAGATGGAAACAGTGGAGGTGAGAAAACAAGGTGACACTACGGCCGCCCGACAGTTTTATCATCGGGCCCATCAGGTGTCAGATCTCAGGTTCTGGAGGTGGTAAAAAGTGGAGTCCATGAGGAGAACAGTAGGAAATTGTTACAAAGGGAGACCTTTTGGATAGTGAAACTCCAGTCTTTAATACGTAAAGGGTTAAATGAAATTTGTAGCTTTAGTGCATCTATATGATTGATCACTTTCACGTGTTAGGGTTATTTATGGCTATGTAATTTGTATAAAACAATATGGTTTGTATATATGTATCAGCTGGTGGTGCTATAAAAATCCCACCTCCCCCTCTACCTGCACGCATGAGTAAGGGGACGTGTTCTCCTGAAACGTCGCGTGGTGGGGAGGAGGTGTGAACGATGTCTGTCTCAGCGTCCCTCATGATGGACCATTTTATATTGGAATGAAGTAAAAAGAAATAAAAGAAACAAAAGTTTTTTTTTACCAGCGACTTGTGAGTCTGACTTCTGTGCAAAAGAATAAAAATAGGGGCAACACTGAGTACTATCTGGGATAAATCAGTGTAAAATAAATTTTATTTGGAAATATTATAATGTATATTGAAAAACATATATTAATAAATAGATGAACCTATCTGGTTTGTTAAAATTGCGCTTCACTTAACTCAATGACTCTATTCATCGACGCACACCTTAACCAAAATACAATGTGCAATAAACTAAATAAATGCTTAATAAATTCATACACTGATAGCCACTGTGTTACAAAACCTTCTGTGCAAATCACAATAATGATCATATAAATAATTAAAAATAAACAATCTATGGCGTAAAAGTTCAAAACGTGCTGCTTCAATTAAATGTGATGGAATGGGCAATGGGCATCAAAAAAAGAGTCACTTGTAATGGCGCTCCTACTGTCCTCAGTCTTTATAAGCGCACTATAGGAGCTCTGAATGGTCTGAATACTTCCATATAAATGAATAGCCCTTTTAAATTGATACACTGGCGTGTTTGCAGTGAATAGTAGCTGACCGTTCTGTCCGCTTCTTTGATACTGAATTGGAGTCGGCAACACTGCGCGCTCCTCCCTTCTTCCACACCACCGCCCCCCGACCCCGGCTGCTTACCTCCGGTCTCGTGTACCGTCACCGTTGGAGTCTCCACGCGCCCGCGGCATCCCGCTCGGCGTTCTAGGCACACGCGGCGTCCCACGTGGCTTCCTTAACACTGGGTTCAGACCTGAGCGTTTCTAAGACGCGCGTTTTACGCGCGTTTTAGTCGCGAGTTTTTATGCTCGTTTTTGGCAATAGTAAACGCGCGTTTAACGCGCGTTCGTGACTCTGGAGACTTTTTGGTGGTCTGGAGACCAATTAAAAGGGCATCTCTACACTGCTAACGCGTTAAGCGCGTTCCCATTGAAGTCTATGGGAGGAAAAGCGCGACAACGCCCAAAGCGCTCCTGAACGAGCTTATGCATCGGGCGTTTTACAGCGCATTTTACGCGCTGTAAAGCGCTCAAGTGTGAACCACTCCCATAGGGATGCATTGGTTTTCATGTGTTGAGCGTTTTACAGCGCTTTGAGTGGAGTGGTTCACACTTGAGCGTTTACAGCGCGTAAAATGCGCTGTAAACGCCCGATGCATAAGCCTCGTTCAGGAGCGTTTTTGGGCGTTTGTCGCGCTTTTCCTCCCATAGACTTCAATGGGACAGCGCTTAGCAGCGTTAAGTGTAGAGATGCCCTTTTAATTGGTCTCCAGACCAGTAAAAAAGTCTCCAGAGTCACGACAGCGCTTAAGCAGCGTTTACTCTGCCAAACGCAGCATAAACGCGCGACTAAACGCAGCGTAAACGTGCGTCTTAGAACGCTCAGGTCTGAACCCAGTGTTAGAGATCGTCGGTATCTCTTTTTCTCTGCAGTTCTTTATAGTAGATGTAACTGTATCTTTATTAGACGTGGGGACGAACATCAATAGATCACCGCCAAACTCCCAGACGCGTTTGGGGTTTGCCCCTTCTTCAGTGAAGGGCAAGCCCAGACAGCGTCTGGGAGATTGGCGGTGATGTTGAGTCCCCCTCCGTCCCCACGTCTAATAAAGATACAGTTACATCTACTATAAAGAACTGCAGAGAAAAAAGAGATACCGACGATCTCTAAGACCCAGCGGCTGCCAACACTATAAAGGAAGCCACGTGGGACGCCGCGTGTGCCTAGAACGCCGAGCGGGACGCCGCGGGCGTGTGGAGACTCCAACGGTGACGGTACACGAGACCGGAGGTAAGCAGCCGGGGTCGGGGGACGGTGGTGTGGAAGAAGGGAGGAGCGCGCAGTGTTGCCGACTTCAATTCAGTATCAAAGAAGCGGACAGAACGGTCAGCTACTATTCACTGCAAACACGCCAGTGTATCAATTTAAAAGGGCTATTCATTTATATGGAAGTATTCAGACCATTCAGAGCTCCTATAGTGCGCTTATAAAGACTGAGGACAGTAGGAGCGCCATTACAAGTGACTCTTTTTTTGATGCCCATTGCCCATTCCATCACATTTAATTGAAGCAGCACGTTTTGAACTTTTACGCCATAGATTGTTTATTTTTAATTATTTATATGATCATTATTGTGATTTGCACAGAAGTTGCACTATTTGCACAGAAGGTTTTGTAACACAGTGGCTATCAGTGTATGAATTTATTAAGCATTTATTTAGTTTATTGCACATTGTATTTTGGTTAAGGTATTTTGGTCAAGGTGTGCGTCGATGAATAGAGTCATTGAGTTAAGTGAAGCGCAATTTTAACAAACCAGATAGGTTCATCTATTTATTAATATATGTTTTTCAATATACATTATAATATTTCCAAATAAAATTTATTTTACACTGATTTATCCCAGGTAGTACTCAGTGTTGCCCCTATTTTTATTCTTTTGCACAAAGGTCTTCAAGTGCCTAAGTGGGTGTAGGCACACTAGGTGAGCACCTGAGAATTCCATCAGAAACAACATCAAGTGTAGCCACCATTTATATCTGTTTTGAGTCTGACTTCTGTTGCTCACTCACATACAATATTGGCACAATGAGGTAAAATGAACACAAAAGTCGGCAAGTTTGAAAGACAAATTTCTTTGTAAAACATTATTCTTACACAACACATCATGTCTTCTCTTCTGTGTGGATTCTCTTATGTCGATCAAGACTTAATTTCTTGGTAAAGCATTTCCCGCATTCTGAACATGAAAATGGTTTCTCTCCTGTGTGACTTCTCTGATGTATAGTAAAATGTCTTTTTTCTGAGAAACATTTCCCGCATTCTGAACATGAATATGGCTTCTCTCCTGTGTGAATCCTCTGATGTGCAACCAAACATGATCTATCTGTAAAACATTTCCCACACTCTGAACATGAATATGGCTTCTCTCCTGTGTGAATCCTCTGATGTGCAACCAAACATGATCTATCTGTAAAACATTTCCCACACTCTGAACATGAATATGGCTTCTCTCCTGTGTGAATTCTTTTATGTTGATCAAGGCTTGATTTCTGGTTAAAACATTTCCCACATTCTGAACATGAATATGGCTTCTCTCCTGTGTGAATTCTCTGATGTGCAACCAGATATAATTTATCTCTAAAACATTTACCACACTCTGAACATGAATATGGCTTCTCTCCTGTGTGAATTCGCTTATGTTGATCAAGGCTTGATTTCTTGTTAAAACATTTCCCACATTCTGAACATGAATATGGCTTCTCTCCTGTGTGGATTCTCTTATGTTGATCAAGGTTTGATTTCTGGCTAAAGCATTTCCCACATTCTGAACATGAAAATGTTTTTTCTCCTGTGTGAATTCGTTGATGTATAGTAAGACTTCGTTTTTCTGTGAAACGTTTCCCACATTCTGAACATAAATATGGCTTCTCTCCTGTGTGAATTCTCTGATGTGCATCCAGATATGATTTATCTGTAAAACATTTATCACACTCTGAACATGAATATGGCTTCTCTCCTGTATGAATTATCTTATGTTTATTAAGATTTGATTTCTTGACAAAGCATTTCCCACATTCTGAACATAAAAATGGTTTCTCTCCTGTGTGAATTCTCAGATGTGTAGTAAGACATTTTTTTTCTGTGAAACATTTCCCACATTCTGAACATGAATACGGCTTCTCTCCTGTGTGAATTCTTTTATGTTGTTCAAGACTTGATTTACTGGTAAAACATTTCCCACATTCTGAACATGAATATGGCTTCTCTCCTGTGTGAATTCTCTCATGTCTTAAAAGCAATGATTTATATGAAAAACATTTCCCACATTCTGAACATGGATAAGGCTTCTCTCCTGTGTGACTATTTCTGTGTACAGAAGGCTCTGACTGTTTTCCACGTTCCTCACAATTAAACCTTTTACCCCGTTTCTGCCTTATATTTGGGGTAATAATCTGTGATTGGTCAGGAGAAGATTCCTCATGTTCAGGATGATTATATGATAGATTTGGACTTGGGTTAATAATCTGTGATTGGTCATTAGACAGTTCCTCCTTCTTGGGGGAATTATTTGATGGCTCTGCACTGTGAGGTCCTGGATGTACATTACAGGTAATGAGGTTTTCTCCTGAAGAGCGCTGCCTGGTATCTTCATCTTCCTTATAATCTAGAGATAACATGATGTTTCCTTCAGGCTTCTCACAGGGATTTTCTGTTAGGATTAAGAATAGATTTTAGGATTTTTTGATAAAACAATTGGATAAATGTATCACATATAACAGACATATCCATCTATGTTACGTGCACATGTATCTACGATGCTGGGAGCTGATGTCAGCTGAACCTGTGGTCGGGACACGTGTATAATACAGATGGATAATATGTCCGTAATAAGCTCATGTGAATCGTGCCCTAGGCTGGAGGGACACATACAATATAAATACATTATTTGTGCCATAGTCAGAAGTGGATCCATCAGGAATGTGAGGAATACACCCTTCCCTTTCTCTGCTATGTATCTGCTGTAGAAATTGAAGGCTGACTCTTGAACATCTCCTGAGTTTCTGCAGTTTGCATATTGAGGATCTGCTCGCAGATTTAGTCTACATCAATGGAGCGAATTTGATCAAGGAAACTGTGACAGGAGGAAGGATGTCACTTTTTTTCTTGCTACAGTGTGCGGATAAATCATCTACTAGATGATCGATGCAGCCTGGAGTACGACACAGAATATGTTCCGAAGTCAGGCGCAAAAAAAGCTAATCAGACCATAAGCGAACATGTTTCAGTGACGTCCCAGATTCTAGTCTGCACTCAGTGATCAACTGTTATTAAAATCTAAGAACTGCCCCCCGACATGTTTCGCCAGTAACCTGGCTTCTTCAGGGGTATTTGGGCAGCAAAGGCGAACCATGTCGGGGGCAGTTGTAGATTTTAATAACAGCTGATCGCTGTGTTGTAGCTTAGTAGTTAGGTAGTCCTAGTCTGCACACCAAGCAGTTTCACAGTGACATAGGAGGTTGCCAGTTGGCCCAAATAGTCTGGAGGTGCTGTGGTGTGTGTATTGTATGATTGAGCTCTGACAGCTATTGACGTAGAGTCAGACCAGTGTGTGTGTCTGTTAATAACCCAGGACACAGAGGCCGTGTGTCTGGTGATTATATAGGACACACTGTAGCAGCCCTTAATAACAAACACAAAGTATCATTCAACCACAACCCTTCGGTTCTTTCGCACACCCTCTTCCGGTATAAGTGTGGCATCAAAACAGCTCTGTCGACACCTTAATATCACGAAAGGCAGTGTTTCCATTTCTGGCTAGAGATTCGGGCTTCTAGGTATATAGAGGCCGTAATACTGGCTTTCAACCAAGGTGGATATTTTTCAGTAAAGTAGGATAAGAGATAGTGCACATCTCTGGTTCCTAAAAACCTTACCAAAAATATACCATGGCTCTAGAGTGACAACTTTAATTTTAAGCGTCGGTTAGGCTCACGGCCATTTTTCGTTTATTTACAATTAAAAGTGACGTTTTAAATAATATTCGTCTTGGACCTGGGTCAAGATAGGTTAAAGCCCTTTTTTTAGGCATTGGAGTATATAAATTGTAGGTTTAAAGCATTAGAACTGAAACGCTTTATCAGGTCCGGTTCACCCAGTTTGTTGCGGATCCGCGGCTTAGTGTGAACGGTTCCCATAGGTGTGGACACAATATCTGCAGCTTGCAGGTTTTTGAAGTGTGGCATCTGGTTACATCTGGCACCGCAGATCCAGTCCTACATCCACGGCTCCACTACACACCTCGTGGAATAACGTGCACGTTTTGCGGTGTCCAGTACGTGGCTGCACAACCTGCCCTTTAAGAGAGAGGACGCGGAAGCATTTGTCACCAGCAAAAGTGCAGTTAACCCTTCCTCGGCCTCCAGACATTTCATACAACATCACAAGAACAATCCAGATGGTTTCAGATGTGCGGGAACTGAAAAAGTAAGTTTAATTCATAGAGGGGGGGAGGGGTTGCAGAAAAAGCAGCGGAACGAGGGGCGCACTGACGGACATAACATCCCGCCATCGCTGACCTACTTACACTTCAGCAGTGACTCTCCCACCATGCTCAGGTTTCCATCTGTTCTCAGTAAGGTTTGGTAACCACAGGGGCCGGCGCCCACCCCATAGTGAGAGGTGCATGCTGGGAGTCTCAGACCGGTAAGAAAAGATATTGAAGATGTATCCGTGTAGATGGTTTGAAATCAAGTACAGAAGATGTGACGCCGCTCACAGGAGAGCTTTGCCATAGACAGCAGCAGCGGTGACCAGGAAGGGAGACGGAGTGTGCGCAGTGCTCGCGCCTTCCCTTCATACAGCTGATCGGCGAGGGTGCCAAGCATCGGACCACCGCCGATCTGATAGTTATAGTAGAAGCCTGGAGAACCCCTTTAACCCAAACCCCCAACAAAAGCCTTAAATGCATCCCATGCTATTTATCTGGAGCCGAGGAAACATTAAACCTGAAAACCTCTTTAACCCAATGACTGCCAATATGCCTTTTTATGGTGGCCTAGTCAAAGGGCTGCACAGGTCTCCCCGCAAACACTCTGGGGGCTCGGAAGACTCCAAATGGTAGGGCACGATAATGAAAATGAAGAATAGGCACGTGATACTAAGCATCTTTCATATCTATTGTGCCCATCGCACAGTCCTCGAAACGACACTTGATTGTGGATTGGATGGACTCCAACCTGAATTTCCTCACACGCCAGGAACGGATTCATCTCCCTGAGGTTTATAATCACATAAAAGGAACCATAGGTTTTCAGAACTTTCCAATAGAGAAAATACATCCTTCTTTACTGCAGAAGCTCTTCCTGAATTCGCATGTGAATCTGAGATTTAGAATGTTCCTGGGACGGGGACTGAAGGTGGTTATCCCCTCCTTTACTATTCATCTGACAGCTGGCCACAATGTTTTCACAAGCTAGGGGAAAAAAGCAGAGAGCCTTTATCTCAGGCCTGGTGATCCTGCGTCGTTGTTGATTAGACTTTTTATTTTTATTTTGAGTTTGGCTCTTACAAAGAAATCCCTCAGTTATCATCAGTCCGGGGCAGATTGGCCATAGACTCTACAGATAAATTTTCCGTTGGGGGGGGGTTTCGAGGGGGGGTGCCCCAGGGGGCCACTAAAGTTCTCCTCTCTGCTGCTGACCGGGTACCTAATGAGGTCTCAACAGTAATTAATGCTGTGAGAATCAGGTACTCGGGTATCCAGACAGCGACCGCACATGCCCTCCTGAATTTATCTGCTATGGCTCGCACCTCACCTCCTAAGCCCCCTGCTCCATAGATGACTGAAGGAGGAGGACAGAAGATGGTAGATATTGATGGCCACCACACAGGGACAGCTTTTGGGGCAGTATATTGAGCTACATTGTGTTATTTGGTTCTGCTGGGATGGTATGTTGCACTATGGTATTGTTGATCCAGTCTACTTGTGTTGCCCCGTCTTATGTCAATTTGGACCTGCCTACGACATGGGGCCACTTTTAGATTTTTTTTTCCAGAGCCACTTTAAGTTCCCAGTCCGCCCTTGTCCTTGTCTTCTGAAGAATAGTTCATAGTCAGAAGAAGAAGTGGAGTTCCTCATCAGAGGAGGCACAGTCGGATAAAGTAATAGAAGATGCTAACTTCCTAGATAAAGTGGAAGATTCTTCTTAAAAGCTGTAAAAGCAGTAGATATGTCACGGAAAAGGGAGGGAAAGTGTGCACCCACTGTCTGCCACCCACGCCTCTGTCCCTACCTCCTTGCACTTGCTCGTCCTAGGTAACGGAGCGCAACTGGGCGACGGTCCCTGACCTGGATAAGTGCGGTGGACAGGAAGGACGTCGACAGGCGGACAGAAGGAAGAAGTAACTGATTCCTGATGGTGATCTTGTTCAACCCTCTATAATCAATACAGGGTCTGAGCCCCCCATTCTTCTTTTTTACAAAAAAGAATCCTGCACCCATGGGGGACGTAGAGGGTCGAATATGTCCCTTTTTGAGACTCTCCCTGATATATTCCTTCATAGTGACACGCTCAGGACCAGACAAGTTGTAAATACGTCCCCTGGGAAATTTAGACCCTGGTACAAGATGAATAGTGCAGTCATAGGATCTATGGGGAGGAAGTTTCTTAAAGGGCTTCTGTCACCCCCCAAAAGTCATTTTTCTTTTTTGTGCTTAGTAAAATCCTTATAGGGCGATTATTCTATATATACTCTTTTTACCTTTTTCTGTCCGTTAATTCAGCTAAAAAATACACTTTTTAAATATGTAAATTACCTTGCTACCAGCAAGTAGGGCGGTTACTTGCTGGTAGCCGCCGCATCCTCCTTTCCAAAAAACGCCCCCTCCTCCTGTTGAGTGACAGGGCCAGCGAGCGCTCTCCTCCTCTGGCTGGCCCTGTCTCAGTTCCAAATCGCGCGCCTGCGCCGTCCCAGTCTTCAGTTCACTGAGAGGAGGACGCTGCTCGGCCGCTCCTTCCTCAGTGCGCCGGCGACTTCTCTTCCGGGTGTAGATGTGACGTCATCGGCGCACTGAGCAGCGTCCTCCTCTCAGTGAACTGAAGACTGGGACGGCGCAGGCGCGCGATTTGGAACTGAGACAGGGCCAGCCAGAGGAGGAGAGCGCTGCTGGCCCTGTCACTCAACAGGAGGAGGGGGCGGCGGCTACCAGCAAGTAACCGCCCTACTTGCTGGTAGCAAGGTAATTTACATATTTAAAATGTGCGTTTTTTAGCTAAATTAACGGACAGAAAAAGGTAAAAAGAGTATATATATAGAATAATCGCCCTATAAGGATTTTACTAAGCACAAAAAAGAAAAATGACTTTTGGGGGGTGACAGAAGCCCTTTAACTTCAGATGTAGAAAAAACCTCCTGAAACTCCCCAATCTGCCGGAAGGAGGGATCTTGGGACACTGACGGATCCAATGGTCGGAGTTGCCACAATAGAAACAAGTTCCCCGTCGGCAACGTTGCTCTCCTCGGGTCATCCCGAGCTGCATAGGTACGTCCTTCGGTGTCTCCGACTTAAGTCCCACAGGAACAGACTCAGGTTTAGACGTACCCGATGGAAAATACAGAAGTTCCTGCTGTCTCTCCCTAAATCGTCTGTACAGTCTGATAGCTAGGGTCATGGTCTCCTCTAAGGTCTCAGGACAAGGGTAGCATACCAACATATCTTTGATAGTCTCTGCGAGACCGGACCTGAACTGACTCTTGAGAGCCGGCTCATTCCAACCAGAGGGTACACACCATTTGCGAAATTGAGTGCAGTAATCTTCGACAGGCATATCTCCCTGGCAAAGGGCCTTTAGATGGGACTCAGCTACGGACGCTCTGTCAGGTTCATCGTACAACACCCCCAGTGCTTGAAAAAATAAGTCAATGGTTCTAAGACAAGGAGAGTCATGAGGCAGGGAGAAAGCCCACTCTTGAGGATCACCCTGAAGGAGGGAAATCACTATACCCACCCTCTGTTGCTCAGAACCCGATGAGTGAGGCCGCAGGCGAAAGTAAAGTTTACAACGTTCCCTGAAAGCCACAAAACCCCGTCGGTCTCCAGAAAACCGATCTGGTAGTTTGAGGTGGGGTTCTACTTGAGGAGCGGCCGGAGGGGGCATCGGGAGCGTCCGGGCAGCCTCTTGAGCTTGAAGTCTCTCCCCCAATTCTAGGACAATTTGTGCCAAGTTCTGGACATGGTCAGTGAGACTCTGTAGGGGGTCCATGAGAAAATTGGGCCTGTGATTCTGTCACGGAAAGGGAGGGAAGCGTGCACCCACTGTCTTCCACCCACGCCTCTGTCCCTACCTACTTGCACTTGCCCGTCCTAGGTAACGGAGCGCAACTGGGCGACGGTCCCTGACCTGGATAAGTGCGGTGGACAGGAAGGACGTCGACAGGGGGACAGAAGGAAGAAGTAACAGACACTGCAGGAACACCGAACACAACCAAAACAAGCCAAGGGTTCAAAGCCGGGGGGTAGCCTAGTAACAGTAGGGGTCTCAGAAAACGTAGTCAAATAACAAGCCAGAATTCAAAACCAGGAGGTCACATCAAATCCAAGGGGAAACAAAGAAGTCGGAATACAAGCCGGGTCAAACCAAGAAGTCACGTCAAATCCAAAGGAGCAGGCAGGAGCAAATACGGAGAGTCAAATACGGGTCAAAACCAAACACACACAGGAATAGTAGCAGCAGTAGCCCTTGACAGTAAATAATCACAGGCAACCTGTGGCCAGCAGATTGCCTGTATTTATAGTGGCAAGTGAGGGTCATGTGACGTGGCCAGCGCCACATGACCGACAGACAGACGAGTCGAGCGCCGAGTGATCAGCTCGGCGCTCAAGGCAGACCTAGGAGCAGGGAGCCTCCCAGCTAGCAAAGCTGCCCTGGGAACGAGGCTGAGCACAGATCCGAAGCTAAGCAGCAGGTCTGCGGCTGATGGGAAACCGAGTTTGCCTTCGGCACCCTGTTATAAGATACCTCCATTCTAATCACATCTAATGTCCTCACTGAGAGACGGGGATTCTTCCTCCATAACCTGAACCACTCACTGCTTATACAATGGTGGAAGCCATGTGGGGGCTGGTTTCTTGAGGAACACTCTCCCCCCTCGGTCTTAGCTCTACAACAAATAAAAGCATTTCAGGTAACCCATGAAGTATATAAACCACAGGGTATAACTCTCCTTTTACACTTTAGCTCGCTCAGCGCTCTCCTCATACATCCTGGAGGCAAGGCGTAGTGAGCATTCCATGAAGTAATGTAGGCTGGCTGGGTCCCTTCATAAAGAAGGCGCAGTATTCGGAATGTAGGTCTTATACAGTGCCATAAAAAGTATTCATACCCCTTGAACTTTTTCACGTTACACCTACAAACTAGATGTATTTTATTGGACTTTTACGTGATCGACCAAAAAAGTACAAATCTGAGTGAAGTGAGAAGATGAGACATAGTTTCAAAATGTTTAATAAATAAAAATCTGAAAAATGTGGCATTTGTATTCAGCCCCCTGTACCCTGATCCCCCTAAATAAAATCCAGTGTGACCAATTGCCTTCAGAAGTCACCTAATTAGTAATAGAGTCCATCTGAGGGTTATGTCTTCTCAGTATAACTCCAGCTCTTCTCTGAAGGCCTCAGAGGATTGTCAGAGAACATCAGGGATCAAACAGCATCATGAAAACAAAGGAACACGCCAGATAGGTCAGGAATAAAGTTGTGAAGAAGTGTAAAGCAGGGTTAGGTTATAAAAAATATCCAAAGCTCTGAACATCTCACGGAGTACTGGTCAATCCATTATCCGAAAATGAAAGGAGTATGGCACAACTGCAAATCTAGCAATACATGATCGTCCACCTTAACTGACAGCCGATGGTCACACTGCAGAAATCCACAGCTCAGGTGGGAGAATCTGTCCACAGGAAAACTATTAGTCATGTATCCACCAATCTGCCCTTTATGGAAGAGTGGCAAGAAGAAAGCCATAAGAAATCTTGTTTGCAGTTTGCCACAATCCATGTAGGGGGCACAGCAAACACGTGGAAGAAGGGGCTCTGGTCAGAGGAGACCAAAGTGGAACTTTTTGGCACAAATGCAAAATTCTATGTGTGACAGAAAACTACCACTGCACATCACCCTGAGCCCACCATCCCCACCGTGAAACATGGTGGTGGCAGCATCATGCTGTGGGGGGGCTTCTTTTCAGCAGGGACAGGGAAGCTGGTCGGAGTTGATAGGAAGATGGAAGGAGCTAAATACGGGGCAATCCTGGAGGAAAACCTGGTAGAGGCTGCAGAAGACTTGACTTCAAGGAAAGGAACTTCCAGCATGTAGTGGGTTAAAACATTGATTCGTCTTTATTCCATGGTAGTCATTGTAGATAAAGTGCAGTGGACAGAACCTCCCAACACCTCCCGTCAGATCGACATGTTTCGAACCACACGGTTCTTAATCATAATCTGATAGCTGCCTGGGATCGAGTATTCTTATAAGAGTCCACCGCCAATCAGGTACACGGGGAGGGGAAACGGGGGAGGAAAAAGGAGAGGACGCAGGTGAGAGGAGGTGGAAACAAAGAAAACCCGAGGCCAGGCACCCCCCCAACCACACACTCGAAATATAGTGACATCACCATCACATAATAAAAGAAACACTGCGCGTGTGCTATTAAAGTAAATAATCCCCAGACTGAGTTGAAAAGCATCAGACTGTCCACTTTAACGGCATAATAAGGAATGCGAATACAGTTACTTCACTGCCAGGTATGATCCAAGTCAATGTTTTGGGATTGCAAAGAAAAAGTCCTGATAAGCTTCCTACAGCCTACATCAATCGATGTCTATACAGTCACCTCACCGATAGGCATGTCTTATTCATATACCAGCTTAGGATTACTTTTTACATACCTATCAGTGAAGTAACTGTATAGATATTATCGTAAAACTGATGTAAATGTATGACTACCTTTTCTTCTCACCTTTAAATTGTTGATGGAATTTTGTCTTCAATTCTGATAACAAATCGTATCATAAATAATTGTAAAATCAATAAAAAGCTTATTACAGAGAAGCATCAGACTGTGGACAGTATAAACGCGCAGTGTGGATGGAACCCAATAGGCTCTTGAATGTCACCTCCATAGAGACACCAGTTACACATCGGATTTGGTGGATTATGTCTCGAAAGTTACTGCCTTCCTCATGACGCATTATTATTTTTCATTTGATAAGAACTTTTTCTTACAAATTAAAGGTGTATCGATGGAGGCTAAATATTCACCTTCCCTTTGAGAACCTTGTGATGGCGCACTGGGAGAAGCTCAGCTGGAGATGAAAAGAAAAGTGCAAGACTTTGAAAACTTGCTAGTTGAGAGTTTGGTGGGATCATACCACATCGGTGAAATACGTGGAGAAATCTATGATCCCCCATGGTCCCATTTTCTCTGATACCTTTGTACAGCGATGGAATGAGACACTGTCACGGTGTTCACTACAATTCATGTCGCTCATTATAGAGTAGGAAAATGATACGCTTGCACAAATCCAGCTGGAAATAGGGGAAAGTAAAAATTCTCTGAAAAAATATTCCAATGTGCCAGAATATGTGGCTCTGGAGGAGAAAATGATGCTAACAGATAAAGAAATGGAAGATGGCATTATGGATCTGAAACATGAATTCCAAAAGGGACTTATTTAACTAAACTGTGTAAAGTAATTAACACTGAAGAGGACAGTATACTGTATATACACTACAGAGGACAGTATACTGTATATACACTACAGAGGACAGTATACTGTATATATACTACAGAGGACAGTATACTGTATATATACTACAGAGGACAGTATACTGTATATATACTACAGAGGACAGTATACTGTATATATACTACAGAGGACAGTATACTGTATATATACTACAGAGGACAGTATACTGTATATATACTACAGAGGACAGTATACTGTATATATATACTACAGAGGACAGTATACTGTATATATATACTACAGAGGACAGTATACTGTATATATACTACAGAGGACAGTATACTGTATATATATACTACAGAGGACAGTATACTGTATATATATACTACAGAGGACAGTATACTGTATATATACTACAGAGGACAGTATACTATATACTACAGAGGACAGTATACTGTATATACGGTATATACTACAGAGGACAGTATACTGTATATATACTACAGAGGACAGTACACTGTATATATATATATATATATATATATATATATATATACACACTACAGAGGACAGTATACTGTATATATATACTACAGAGGACAGTATACTGTATATATATACTACAGAGGACAGTATACTGTATATATATACTACAGAGGACAGTATACTGTATATATATATACTACAGAGGACAGTATACTGTATATATATACTACAGAGGACAGTATACTGTATATATACTACAGAGGACATTATACTTTATATATATTACAGAGGACATTATACTGTATATATACTACAGAGGACAGTATACTGTATATATATACACTACAGAGGTCAGTATACTGTATATATACTACAGCGGACAGTATACTGTATATATATACACTGCAGAGGACAGTATACTGTATATAAATACTACAGAGGACAGTATACTGTATATATATATACTACAGAGAACAGTATACTGTATATACACTACAGAGGACAGTATACTGTATATACACTACAGAGGACAGTATACTGTATATACACTACAGAGGACAGTATACTGTATATACACTACAGAGGACAGTATGCTGTATATACACTACAGAGGACAGTATACTGTATATATATACTACAGAGGACAGTATACTATATATATATATATATATACTACAGAGGACAGTATACTGTATATATACACTACAGAGGACAGTATACTGTATATATATACTACAAAGGACAGTATACTGTATATATATATATATATATACACTACAGAGGAAAGTATACTGTATATACATACTACAGAGGACAGTATCCTGTATATATACACACTACAGAGGACAGTATACTATATATATATATATATACTACAGAGGACAGTATACTGTATATATACACTACAGAGGACAGTATACTGTATATATATACTACAAAGGACAGTATACTGTATATATATATATATACTACAGAGGAAAGTATACTGTATATACATACTACAGAGGACAGTATCCTGTATATATACACACTACAGAGGACAGTATACTGTATATTTACTACAGAGGACGGTATACCGTATATATACACTTCAGAGGACAGTATACTGTATATATACTACAGAGGACAGTATACTGTATATATACTACAGAGGACAGTATACTGTATATACACTACAGAGGAGAGTATACTGTATACCTACTACAGAGGACAGTATACTGTATATATACACACTACAGAGGAGAGTATACTGTATATACACTACAGAGGACAGTGTACTGTATATATACTACAGAGGGCAGTATACTGTATACATACTATAGAGGACAGTATACTATATATATATATATATATATACTACAGAGGGCAGTATACTGTATATTTATATATACTACGGAGGACAGTATACTGTATATATATACTACAGAGGAGAGTATACTGTATATATATATATAAATATATATATATATATATATATATATATATACACACTACAGAGGACAGTATACTGAGGGGACTCTTTACTGTAAGAGCAGTGAGACTATGGACTCTTTACGGTAAGAGCAGTGAGACTATGGACTCTATACTGTAAGAGCAGGGAGACTATGGACTCTTTACTGTAAGAGCAGTGAGACTATGGACTCTTTACTGTAAGAGCAGTGAGACTATGGACTCTTTACGGTAAGAGCAGTGAGACTATGGACTCTATACTGTAAGAGCAGTGAGACTATGGACTCTATACTGTAAGAGCAGTGAGACTATGGACTCTATACTGTAAGAGCAGTGAGACTATGGACTCTATACTGTAAGAGCAGTGAGACTATGGACTCTATACTGTAAGAGCAGGGAGACTATGGACTCTATACTGTAAGAGCAGTGAGACTATGGACTCTATACTGTAAGAGCAGTGAGACTATGGACTCTATACTGTAAGAGCAGTGAGACTATGGACTCTATACTGTAAGAGCAGTGAGACTATGGACTCTATACTGTAAGAGCAGTGAGACTATGGACTCTTTACTGTAAGAGCAGTGAGACTATGGACTCTTTACTGTAAGAGCAGTGAGACTATAGACTCTTTACGGTAAGAGCAG
This sequence comes from Bufotes viridis, assembly GCA_033119425.1. Taxonomy (NCBI): domain Eukaryota; kingdom Metazoa; phylum Chordata; class Amphibia; order Anura; family Bufonidae; genus Bufotes; species Bufotes viridis. The sequence goes on from CM065592.1 coordinate 3,294,043, forward strand.
TGAGACTATGGACTCTTTACGGTAAGAGCAGTAAGACTACGGACTCTTTACTGTAAGAGCAGTGAGACTATGGACTCTTTACTGTAAGAGCAGTGAGACTATGGATTCTTTACTGTAAGAGCAGTGAGACTATGGACTCTATACTGTAAGAGCAGTGAGACTGGACTCTTTACTGTAAGAGCAGTGAGACTATGGACTCTTTACTGTAAGAGCAGTGAGACTATGGATTCTTTACTGTAAGAGCAGTGAGACTATGGACTCTATACTGTAAGAGCAGTGAGACTGTGGACTATACTGTAAGAGCAGTGAGACTATGGACTCTATACTGTAAGAGCAGTGAGACTATGGACTCTTTACTGTAAGAGCAGTAAGACTACGGACTCTTTACTGTAAGAGCAGTGAGACTACGGACTCTTTACTGTAGGAGCAGTGAGACTATGGACTCTTTACTGTAAGAGCAGTGAGACTATGGACTCTATACTGTAAGAGCAGTGAGACTATAGACTCTATACTGTAAGAGCAGTGAGACTATGGACTCTTTACTGTAAGAGCAGTGAGACTATGGACTCTTTACTGTAAGAGCAGTGAGACTATGGACTCTTTACTGTAAGAGCAGTAAGACTACAGATTCTTTACTGTAAGAGCAGTGAGACTATGGACTCTTTACTGTAGGAGCAGTGAGACTATGGACTCTTTACTGTAAGAGCAGTGAGACTATGGACTCTATACTGTAAGAGCGATGACACTATGGACTCTTTACTGTAAGAGCGATGACACTATGGACTCTCTACTGTAAGAGCAGTGAGACTATGGACTCTGTACTGTAAGAGCAGTGAGACTATGGACTCTGTACTGTAAGAGCAGTGAGACTATGGACTCTGCACTGTAAGAGCAGTGAGACTATGGACTCTGTACTGTAAGAGCAGTGAGACTATGGACTCTATACTGTAAGAGCAGTGAGACTATGGACTATTTACTGTAAGAACAGTGAGACTGTGGACTCTATACTGTAAGAGCAGTGAGACTATGGACTCTATACTGTAAGAGCAGTGAGACTATGGACTCTCTGCCTGAGGAGGTGGTGATGGTGAAGTCACTAGAAGAGTTCAGGAGGGTCCTGGATGTATTCCTGGAGTGTAATAATATTACAGGTGTGGGGAGTCGCTCTGGTAGACAGCGGTGCGGGTGCAGTACAGAGGCAAAAGGAGTCCAGTAAGTGAAGCCAAACAGGGTTTATTCACACTTGCATAAAGTGAACAGTCACTTGGTGTTAACTCACACTCAGCAGAAAACGTGAGGCAAAACAAAAACAGCCCGACACAGGTTCCAGTCACCTGGGAGGTGTAGGTGCGGGTTCGCACCTGGCTGTCAGCCCAGCCGCAGGACAATCCACCTTCAGGGTCCAGGAATAACCCCACTTAGCTGAGCTCCTTCCTCCAGGTCAGAGAGCTCCACAGCACTGTGATCAGCTCCAGGACAAACACTCTCACAGCTGCTGGTGCTGGCTGAGTTTTTAAACCCAGCCCAAAACCAGGACTGGGTCGTGGGGAGCAGCCACCCACCCTACACTTCATTTTAGCTGCTCCCGGTAAGAGCCGGCCCGGATCGGCTTTGCAGCCACGCTATTTAGCAAATGTGTCAGTAGCACTACCTGCTACTGACATCAACAAACGGCTCTTACCTCACCGAGGCTATGAACCTCGGTGACACGTACCTGCCATCTAGGACGGCACCCTGCACCTTACCACACAGGCTATAGCTACTAGAGAGGGGTCGTTAATCCAGGGAGTTATTCTAATTGCCCCTACCTCACAGTTTTTTTTTTTTTTGCCTTTCTCTGGATCAACTTGTGGGAAACAGGACGAACTGGATGGACAAATGTCTTTTTTCGGTCTTATATACTATGTTACTAGACTTGTACTTTGTGTTGGTCGATCACATAAAATCCCAATAATATACATTTAAAGACCATGTATGGGGACAATTTTTTTATGATTGCATTTTACTCATTAGGGGCTAAAAATAATTTTTTTAATTGGTCTTTAGTAAAAATATTGAGCCGTTCTGTGACAAAGGGTTAAAGGTTTGTCTAGCTGTGTGACTGGCACTTATGCTTATATCTAAATTACTAAGGCCGTATTACACCAACATATTATCTGACCAATATCTGTCCAATGAGACCAATTGTTGGTGTGAAGAAAAAAATATCTGTGTGTGTAATAGTCCATCTGACCAATGAATGGTCACAAAATCTGTCAGATAATCTGTTGATATAATACAGGCCTGAGAGGCTATCAGTAAGATAAGAAATGATCTATAATGAGTATCTGTAATATCAGAGATAAGGAGCCCGTCACCTCCCTGCCTGACGGGGCAGAGAGAAAATTCAGATCCTGATAGTAGAGCATCTCAGCTCTGTACAGAGAAAAGGACTCCATATTTTTAATAGACCAATTAAAAAAAGATTTTTAGCTCAAAATAAGTGCAAAACGCTAATATGCCCCCAAAGGTGTCCATAGTCTGTACGTTTTTGGGTATAACATAAAAAATTTGAAAATCTGATCATTCATAATAAAAGTCATCTACATGTCTCCAGCCTTTATAGTGTAGAAGTAATGTCATCTATAACACCCGGCATCTAATGACACCTACCTGAGGTATAACAGCCATTACTACGTGTCTCCAGCCTTTATAGTGTAGAAGTAATGTCATCTATAACACCCGGCATCTGATGACACCTACCTGAGATATAACAGACATTACTACATGTCTCCAGCCTTTATAGTGTAGTAGTAATGTCATCTATAACACCCGGCATCTGATGGCACCTACCTGAGGTATTACATCCATTACTACATGTATCCAGCCTTTATAGTGTAGTAGTAATGTCATCTATAACACCCGGCATCTGATGACACCTACCTGAGGTATAACAGCCATTACTACATGTCTCCAGCCTTTATAGTGTAGAAGTAATGTCATCTATAACACCCGGCATCTGATGACACCTACCTGAGGTATAACAGCCATTACGACATGTCTCCAGCCTTTATAGTGTGGAAGTAATGTCATCTATAACACCCAGCATCTGATGACACCTACCTGAGGTATAACAGCCATTACTACATGTCTCCAGCCTTTATAGTGTAGTAGTAATGTCATCTATAACACCCGGCATCTGATGACACCTACCTGAGGTATAACAGCCATTACTATATGTCTCCAGCCTTTATAGTGTAGAAGTAATGTCATCTATAACACCCGGCATCTGATGACACCTACCTGAGGTATAACAGCCATTACTACATGTCTCCAGCCTTTATAGTGTAGAAGTAATGTCATCTATAACACCCGGCATCTGATGACACCTACCTGAGGTATAACAGCCATTACTACATGTCTCCAGCCTTTATAGTGTAGAAGTAATGTCATCTATAACACCCGGCATCTGATGACACCTACCTGAGGTATAACAGCCATTACTACATGTCTCCAGCCTTTATAGTGTAGAAGTAATGTCATCTATAACACCCGGCATCTGATGACACCTACCTGAGGTATAACAGCCATTACATGTCTCCAGCCTTTATAGTGTAGAAGTAATGTCATCTATAACACCCGGCATCTGATGACACCTACCTGAGGTATAACAGCCATTACTACATGTCTCTAGCCTTTATAGTGTAATAGTAATGTCATCTATAACACCCGGCATCTGATGTCACCTACCTAAGGTATAACAGCCATTACTACATGTCTCCAGCCTTTATAGTGTAGTAGTAATGTCATCTATAACACCCGGCATCTGATGACACCTACCTGAGGTATAACAGCCATTACTACATGTCTCCAGCCTTTATAGTGTAGAAGTAATGTCATCTATAACACCCGGCATCTGATGACACCTACCTGAGGTATAACAGCCATTACTACATGTCTCCGGGGCCTTTACTAGTATAAAACCATTAGGATGCTATTTAAAGACTCAGAGCTGGGTCACTGCCCGGAGTGCTACTTTACTGCAGCTCTAAGGTGGAGCCTCACCTGAAGAAACCTCCCAATTCCCTTCCTTCATTCATGATCCCATACCTGTGGTGACATGGACTGGAATGTCCTCCTCCACCTCACTCTTACACGGGGATCGCCCATCATCCGCTCTTCTTCATCCTCCACTTTAATATCAGTCACATCTTCCCCTGATTTGTCATCTGTAACAATTCAGGACAATACAGCAGATGGGTGGGAAATCTAACAGATCCACAGAAGAGACCCCCACCATCTATGACCCCTCTATGACTGCAGGACCCCCCTATATAGAGGTGTATAGGGCTCAGCTCCGTCTACCTGATGGTTCTCTGGGGGCTTCTCCTCTGGACAGTCCTGGGAATACAGAGGACGGGGACATCTCTCGGGGGGATTTCCTTCTATGAGTCCATCTGTAGGAAACACACAGGGACAGGAGAGATTATTACATGTGATGATGAGATGATGGGAGTAGTAGTCAGGTGACCCATGACAGCCCCCTCCTTACCCTGCTGATCGCCCCATAAATCCGTCTCCTCTTCTTCTTCATCTTTAACCTCAGCCTTAATATCCATCAGATTTTCATCCTAAAGAAGAGAAATGTAAAATGGTCTTTGGGTCAATCCCTTTCTGGTCAGATTCTGGGGAGACTTCAGCTCCATCTACCTGATGGTTCTCTGGGGGCTTCTCCTCTGGACAGTCCTGGGAATACAGAGGACGGGGACATCTCTCGGGGGGACTTCTCCTCCTGGAGTCAGAACCTATAGGAGATAACACACAGACTGAATACAATACTGAGCGCTGAAATGCGGCAGAGGAGAGCAGGAACCTGCGGGTGGATTAGGGTGGAGTTCACCCGCTGCCCTCTGAGTGTCCGGGTGATTGGGGTGCGGCAGTCAGCAGCCGGGAAGTCTATGGGCAGCCGGCAGCAGTTTATGAGCCGCAGATTCACCGGACATTTCATGGTTTCCTGGATAATTTCTGACTGATCAGTCTGCTTCTGCTTCTAATGGAAAAGAAAAATCCTTGGAAAGTGTGACCCCCATAGAGGGACGAGAGCGCCCCCCGATATAATTTATCTGGACTTCTCCAAAGCATTTGACACTGTACCTCATAAAAGGTCAGTATATAAAATGAGGATGCTCAGACTGGGAGAAAATGTCTGTATGTGGGTAAGTAACTGGCTGAGTGACAGAAATCAGAGGGGGTTATTAACGGTACACACTCAGATTGGGTCACTGTCACTAGTGGGGTACCTCAGGGGTCAGTACTGGAGGGGGTCACTAGTGAGGTACCACAGGGGTCAGTACTAGAGGGGTCACCGTCACTAGTGTGGTACCAAAGGGGTCAGTACTGGAGGGGTCGATGTCACTAGTGGGGTACCACAGGGGTCAGTACTGGAGGGGGCACTGTCACTAGTGGGGTACCTCAGGGGTCAGTACTGGAGGGGTCACTGTCACTAGTGGGGTACCTCAGAGGTCAGTACTGGAGGGGTCGATGTCACTAGTGGGGTACCACAGGAGTCAGTATTAGAGGGGTCACTGTTACTAGTGGGGTACCTCAGGGGTCAGTACTGGGGGGGTCACTGTCACTAGTGGGGTACCTCAGGGGTCAGTACTGGAGGGGTCACTGTCACTAGTGGGGTACCTCAGGGGCCAGTATTGGGCCCTATTCTCTTCAATATATTTATTAATGATCCTGTAGAAGGCTTGCACAGAAAAATATTTTTTGCAGATGACACTAAACTGTGTAAAGTAATTAACACTGAAGAAGACAATATACTGTGTATATATACTACAGAGGACAGTATACTGTATATATATACTACAGAGGACAGTATACTGTATATATACTACAGAGGACAGTATACTGTATATATATACACTACAGAGGACAGTATACTATATATATACTACAGAGGAGAGTATACTGTATATATATATACATACTACAGAGGACAGTATACTGTATATATACTACAGAGGACAGTATACTGTATATATACACATACTACAGAGGACAGTATACTGTATAGATATATACTACAGAGGACAGTATACTGTATATATACTACAGAGGACAGTATACTGTATATATACTACAGAGGACAGTATATTGTGTACATATACTACAGAGGAGAGTATACTGTATATATACTACAGAGGAGAGTATACTGTATATACACTACAGAGGACAGTATACTGTATATACACTACAGAGGACAGTATACTGTATATACACTACAGAGGACAGTATACTGTATATATACTACAGAGGACAGTATACTGTATATATATTACAGAGGACAGTATACTGTATATATATATATATATATATAATACAGAGGACAGTATACTGTATATATATACTACAGAGGACAGTATACTGTATATATATATATATATATATATATATATATACACACACACACACACACACACACACACACACACACACACTACAGAGGACAGTATACTGTATATATCCACCTCCCGACCGACTAACGCAGGGATGAGTCCTGCGGGCGGCCAGGATGTTCCTCGTTGACGCGTCATCTCGCGAGAGGCGAGATTTCCTGTGAACGGATCGCAGCGGCAAGAACTTTAACTACAGCCTGCTAGCGCTGATCATGCACTGGCAGGCTGTAGATGTTAAAAAAATGGCATCTGAATCGCATATCAGACGCTGTTTTGTAAACAGCGTCTGATATGCCTGCTGCCTGCTCCTCTGGTGGTCCCTTTTGCTTGGGATCACCAGAGGACACTGTAAGTGCACCAATTACAACACACCAACACCCCCCCTCCCCCCGTCACTGATTAACCCCTGATCACCCCATGTCACCCCCCTGATCACCCCATGTCACCCCCCCGTCACTAATCACCCCTCTGTAAGGCTCTTTCAGACATCCGTATGTGTTTTGCGCATCCACGCATCCGCAAAACACGGACACCGGAAATGAGCTTTCCGCATTTTGCGGATCTGCACATTGCCGGAACTATATAGAAATTGCCTTTTCTTGTCCGCAATTGTGGACAAGAATTGGACATGCTCTATCTTTTGCGGAGCTGCGGCCTGATGTTTCAGGGCCGAAACCCGGAAAATGCTGATGCGGAGAGCACATAGTGTGCTCTCCGCATCACCGCCGGCCTCATTCACACTGAATGGATCCGCATCTATTCCGCAGAATTGCGGAATAGATGCAGACATTTTTCGGACGTGTGAATAGGGCCTTACTTCGCAAGCACTCCTATGTCCTTTCCCCTCTTTTTTTTTTGCACATTTTTTGGCAGAGATTTTTTCATCCACATTGATCGATGCGAATGAAGAAATCTGCGCCAGTCATTTTTTTTTTCAGCCCACAGGCTGAACGGAAAAAAAAAATCTCATTACCCGTCTGCTCAATAGAAGGAGAATAGTAGAAACTCCTAATGCTGGCCATACAGGTAATGATTGCGGAGACCCTCAAATGCCAGGGCAGTATAAATACCTTACATGTGACCCCATTTTAGAAAGAAGACACCCCAAGGTATTCTGTGAGGGGTATGTCGAGTTCATGCAAAATTTAATTTTTTGTCACAAGTTAGTGGAATATGAGACTTTGTAAGAAAAAAAAAAAGAAAAAAAAAAAGAGTCAATTTCCGCTAACTCGTGCCAAAAAAAATAAAATCTTCTATGAACTCGCCATGCCCCTCACGGAATACCTTGGGGTGTCTTCTTTCCAAAATGCGGTCACATGTGGGGTATTTATACTGCCCTGGCATTTTAGGGGCCCTAAAGCGTGAGAAGAAGTCTGGAAGCCAAATGCGTAAAAATGCCCTCCTAAAAGATACTCATTGGAATTTGGGCCCCTTTGCGCACCTAGGCTGCAAAAAAGTGCGCAAAGGGGCACTTTGTAATATATACAGAGATAATAATATCTCTGTAAATGACAACTTTTAACATTTTTACTATACAAAGTTGTCAATTTATAGACAAGAGATATTTCTCTCACCCAGCATGGGTATATGTAAAAATACACCCGAAAACACATTGCCCTACTTCTCCTGAGTACGGCGATACCACGTGTGACACTTTTTTTCAGCCTAGGTGCGTAAAAAGGCGTAAAGGGGCATAAAGTCCAACCAGTACCTTTAGGCTTGACAGGGTTGCTCACAATTTAGCCCCGCCCAAAATGCCAAAACCGTAAATACACCTCACAAATGACCCCATTTCGGAAAGTAGACACCCCAAGGTATTCACTGAGGGGCATAGTGAGTCTGTGGGAGATTTTTATTTTTTTTTGCCAGAAGTTAGCAGAAATGGAAACTTTATTATTATTTTTTTTCCCTCAGAAAGTGTCATTTTCCGCTAACTTGTGAAAAAAAATGAAATGATACATGAACTCACCATGCCCCTTCGCGAATACTTTGGGGTGTCTTCTTTCTAAAATGGTGTCATTTGAGGGGTATTTATACTATCCTGACATTCTAGCACCTGAAGAAACATGACAGGCGCTCAGAAAGTCAGAGCTGCTTCAAAATGCCGAAATTCACTTTTTTGCATTATAGTTTGTAAACGCTATAACTTTTACCCAAACCAATAAATATACACTTATTGCATTTTTTTTTATCAAAGGCATGTAGAACAATAAATTTGGAGAAAAATTTATATAGAAATGTAGTTTTTTTTGAAAAATTTGACAACAGAAAGCGAAAAATGTAATTTTTTTTCAAAAATTTCGGGGTTTACTCCGGAACCGGTACGCAGAACTATTCCTGTTTTTGCCATCGACTCCTCCCCTCTTACTCAGAGAGAGTTAACACAGATCATCCATAATATCCATCTGCAGGTAGGGGACCTCCATAAAGAGCATATCTCTTGTTATGTCCTGGACGGTCTTCCGGCTCCTATGGTATTGGGGCTTCCCTGGCTGGTGACTCACAATCCAGTGGTGGATTGGCAGGCTGGGGAGATTGTGGAGTGGAGTGAACATTGTAAGGACAACTGCTTGAGTAGTAGGTGCTCAACACTCTCTGTAACAACTCTACCTGCCTTTCTGTCAGATTTTATGGATGTGTTCTCTGAGAAGGGTTGTCAGGGGTTACCACCTCATCGTCCATATGATTGCCCGATTAATCTATTACCTGGGGCAAAACTACCTAAAACCCGGTTATACAATCTTTCCGGCCCGGAGAGGAAGGCTATGAAAGATTATATTTCGGAGAGTTTGGCTAAGGGACACATCAGACCCTCTTCTTCACCCGTGGCTGCAGGGTTCTTTTTCGTTAAAAAGAAACAGATGGGTGCCTGCGTCCTTGCCTGGATTTCCGGGAATTAAACCGGATAACTATCCGAGATCCCTATCCTCTTCCTCTCATTCCCGACCTCTTTAATCAGGTTGCTGGTGCTAAATGGTTCTCCAAAATGGATCTCAGAGGAGCCTATAACCTGGTTCGCATCAGAGAGGGGGATGAGTGGAAGACGACTTTAATACTCCGGAAGGGCATTATGAAAATCTGGTCATGCCATTTGGTCTTACTAATGCGCCTGCGGTGTTCCAACATTTTGTCAACGATATTTTTAGTCACCTTATCGGGAGATTTGTTGTGATATATCTTGATGACATCCTTGTCTATTCTCCGGACCTGGGCTTACAGGGGGCCCGGCAAGCACGTGCTGTCCCCTACTCCTCTCCTCCCCTAGGTAATCACCAGCACGTGTCCTCACTCCTCTCCCTTCGCCAATTACTCAGAGAGAGTTAACACAGATCATCCATAATATCCATCTGCAGGTAGGGGACCTCCATAAAGAGCATATCTCTTGTTATGTCCTGGACGGTCTTCCGGCTCCTATGGTATTGGGGCTTCCTGGCTGGTGACTCACAATCCAGTGGTGGATTGGCAGGCCGGGAGATTGTGGAGTGGAGTAAACATTGTAAGGACAACTGCTTGAGTAGTAGGTGCTCAACACTCTCTGTAACAACTCTACCTGCCTTTCTGTCAGATTTTATGGATGTGTTCTCTGAGAAGGGTTGTCAGGGTTACCACCTCATCGTCCATATGATTGCCCGATCAATCTATTACCTGGGGCAAAACTACCTAAAACCCGGTTATACAATCTTTCCGGCCCGGAGAGGAAGGCTATGAAAGATTATATTTCGGAGAGTTTGGCTAAGGGACACATCAGACCCTCTTCTTCACCCGTGGCTGCAGGGTTCTTTTTCGTTAAAAAGAAACAGATGGGTGCCTGCGTCCTGCCTGGATTTCGGGAATTAAACCGATAACTATCCGAGATCCCTATCCTCTTCCTCTCATTCCCGACCTCTTTAATCAGGTTGCTGGTGCTAAATGGTTCTCCAAAATGGATCTCAGAGGAGCCTATAACCTGGTTCGCATCAGAGAGGGGGATGAGTGGAAGACGGCTTTTAATACTCCGGAAGGGCATTATGAAAATCTGGTCATGCCATTTGGTCTTACTAATGCGCCTGCGGTGTTCCAACATTTTGTCAACGATATTTTTAGTCACCTTATCGGGAGATTTGTTGTGATATATCTTGATGACATCCTTGTCTATTCTCCGGATCTGGATACACATAAGATCCATGTGAGACAAGTGCTGCAGATATTAAGGGCCAACAAATTGTTTGCTAAATTAGAGAAATGTGTGTTCGCCGTAAAGAACTGCCATTTCTGGGGTATGTGTTGTCAGATTCAGGTTTCCACATGGATCCAGAGAAAGTCCGGGCAATTATGGACTGGGATCTGCCTGAGAACCTGAAGGTTTTGCAACGCTTCCTGGGGTTTGCCAATTTTTATAGAAAGTTTATAAAGAACTATTCCTTGGTGGTCAAACCACTGACGGACATGACCCGAAAGGGATCCGATTTTTCCAAATGGTCACATGCAGCCAAAACTGCCTTTACATCTCTGAAGGAAAGATTCACCTCGGCTCCTATTCTCGTACAGCCAGATGTCTCGCTTTCTTTTATTGTAGAGGTTGACGCATCAGAGGTGGGGGTGGAGCGGTACTATCTCAGGGCCCGTCCCTGGTGAATGGCGTCCGTGTGCTTTCTTTTCGAAGAAATTGTCTACTGCAGAAAGGAACTATGATATTGGCAACAGGGAACTTTTGGCTATTAAGTTGGCCTTAGAGGAGTGGCGTCATTTTTTGGAGGGGCGGTTCATCCAGTCACAGTGATTACTGATCACAAAAACTTAGTATATCTGGAGTCTGCTAAACGCCTCACCCCTAGACAGGCTCGGTGGTCGTTATTTTTACTACGTTTAATTTTGTAATAACCTATCGCCCGGGGCAAAAATACTAAGGCGGATGCATTGTCTCGAAGTTTTCCTGGAGGGGGTGATGATGATGTTCCAGAGCCTATTTTGCAAAGGGGGTGGTGGTCTCTGCATTACACTCAGGTTTAGAGGGGAGGGTGTTGAAGCTCAGGGGACGCCCGGCCTCCTGCCCCTCGGGTAAACTGTTTGTGCCAGAAAATTTACGCCTGGAGATACTAAAAGAACACCATAACTCCGCACTGGCAGGACACCCAGGTAGTAAGGCAACCTCTGAATTAGTGTCTCGTCGGTTCTGGTGGCCTAAGTGGCGCCAGGAGGTGTTGAATTTTGTGTCTGCATGTGCTACCTGTGCTCGTTCTAAGGTGGATCATACTCGTCCGGCAGGGCGTCTTTACCTCTGGCCATCCCCAACAGGCCTTGGACGCACCTATCAATGGATTTCATTACTGATCTACCAGTATCAGCGGGGAAGACTGTTATTCTGGTAGTTGCTGACAGATTCAGTAAAATGGTGCACTTTATTGCTCTTACCGCATTGCCTAATGCTAACACACTGGCTCAGGTTTTTATTGACCACATCGTGAAGCTTCACGGGGTCCCTTCCGATATTGTTTCGGATCGTGGTACCCAATTTGTTTCTAAATTTTGGAAAGCTTTTTGTTCTCGCTTAGAGGTTCATCTGTCGCTTTCTTCATCTTTCCATCCACAGTCCAACGGTCAGACTGAACGTACTCAATCAAAACCTAGAGACATATTTGAGATGCTTTGTTTCCGAAAATCAGGAGGAATGGTCATCTTATTTACCGTTAGCTGAGTTTGCCATTAATAATCGTAGTCAAGAATCCACCGATAAGTCACCATTTTTTGGTGCGTATGGTTTCCATCCTCAGTTTTGTACGTTTAGTGAGGGGGGCCGTCTGGGATTCCCGAGGAGGAACGATTTGCGCCTTCACTTTCATCAGTGTGGCAGAGTGTGCAAGAAAGTTTGAAGAGAATTGGTGGTAGATACAAACGTGTGGCTAATAAGAAGCACTCTGAAGGTCCGGACCTTGGGGTGAATGACTTGGTGTGGTTGTCTACCAGAAATATCAAGTTGAAGGTTCCCTCATGGAAATTAGGTCCGAGATTTATTGGTCCTTATAGGGTAATTAAGATCATTAACCCGGTGGCTTTTCGTCTGGAGCTACCTCCGACTCTAAGGATCCATAATGTCTTCCACAGATCTCTGCTTAAGAGATATGTAGAACCTCCTGAACCATTGCCACTACCGCCTCCACCGGTGGTTGTTGATGGCAGTCTTGAGTTTCAGGTAGAAAAGATTGTTGATTCACGATATGTTCGCCGCTCTCTTCAATACCTGGTGCACTGGAGAGGTTATGGTTCCGAAGAGAGAATGTGGGTGCCAGCATCAGAGATAAAGGCGGACAGACTCATTCGAGCTTTTCATAGGTCCCATCCGGAGAGGCCTGGTCTTGAGGGTCCGGTGGCCCCTCGTAGAAAGGGGGGTCCTTCACGACTGTGACTGATCCAGACAGGTCTGGGAGGAGAAGGTCGCAGCGACTTGCTACTCGCGATAGCTTGTGAGTTTGCTCCGTGGTTCAGGGTATGTCATCCGGGTTTTGCCTTGTGAACCTTTTTGTCCTGACTGGGAGTTTGTAGGCATTCTTCTCAGGTGAGTGCTGTCTGCCACTCCCAGCTACTATATTAGTTTCAGTTTCACTTGCAGTCATTGCCAGATATAGTCCTTTCTTCCAGTGCTATTCTGACCTTTGAAGGAGATCGTTTGACGGTATCGCTGTGGAGCTCTTGTCTGGTGTGGACTGTCGTTATTGGGATCATCTTCTCTGCTCGTGACTGGATAAGTCTATCTCTGCTGGAGATTGTTTGTTTGTTGCTGTCTTCCCTGTTGTTCTCCTACACATGAGTGATGGTGACTAGTGCTCCCATCTGCCTTTCCCCAGTCTAGTCTTCTGAGGGTGACTCAGGGTTTAGGCATCCTGCTCGCCGCACGGGTTTACACCCCGTCTAGGGTATCAGGGCAGACAGGTGCCAGCTTAGGGTTTGTCAGGGGTGGCCGTTCTATTTCCCATCCATAGATAAGGGTCCCCCTTCCCCTCCGTCTGGTGCGACACGACTGCTGCTGGGATAGCGGTCGTGACAATATATATATATATATATATATATATATATATATATACACACACACACACACACACACACACTACAGAGGACAGTATACTGTATATATATATATATATATACACTACAGAGGACAGTATACTATATATATACTACAGAGGACAGTATACTGTATATACACTACAGAGGACAGTATACTGTATATATACTACAGAGGATAGTATAATGTATATACGCTACAGAGGACAGTATACTGTATATATATACTACAGAGGACAGTATACTGTATATACACTACAGAGGACAGCATACTGTATATATACTACAGAGGACAGTATACTGTATATATATATACTACAGAGGACAGTATACTGTATATATATACTAGAGGACAGTATACTGTATATATACTACAGAGGACAGTATACTGTATATATATATACTACAGAGGACAGTATACTGTATATATATACTACAGAGGACAGTATACTGTATATACACTACAGAGGACAGTATACTGTATATACACTACAGAGGACAGTATACTGTATATACACTACAGAGGACAGTATACTGTATATACACTACAGAGGACAGTATACTGTATATACACTACAGAGGACAGTATACTGTATATACACTACAGAGGACAGTATACTGTATATATACTACAGAGGACAGTATACTGTATATTGCCGAATATTTATTTCATATAAAATATGAAATCATAAAAATTATGATTTTATATTTTTATGAAATATGAAAAATGGAAAATTATGAAAAAATTAATCGGCGGACATATAAACGCCAGTTCTTTTATTGATGAGATCTAAAGTCAATTTGTGCAGCTAATGAAACAGGGTGCAATTAATTATATAAAACATAATTTATTACAGATAAATATATGAAAATGGAATACAAATTAATACAAAGAAAGTTTGGAAATAATATCAAGATATGGCGCTCCACCATTTACACCAGACTCACTTAATTTACTAAAACCAAATACAATATAACGCTATTCTTCAGCAAATTAATACAAATTAGTGTATTGGTAATTAAAACATTATAATATAACGAAGAAACAATAGAAATGAATCTGCGGAAAGTCCCTTATGCTCAATCAAAGAATATGGCAGTTAAAACACCTTATAAATACGCCCATTGGCCTAACCACGGATAATAAAATCCGATCAGAGATCTCACTCTGATAGAAATCTTATAGGAATTCTAATGATGTGCACGTACATTAAAATTTCCCATAAAATTACTATTTTAATACTATTGACCCACTCAAAATGGGGTCTTAACTATATGCCAGTTAGAGCGATTTATAATTACTGCAAATAAAATAAATTATACGTTACCCCTGGATTTGGGATAAAGAGCTTTTAGAAGGGACCCAGCTTTCCAAGATTTAGCTCTCCAGTTTCTTTGTGAGTCTTGGAAGAATTCCTTAGGGTGGAGGGAGCTTTCTCTTAGGACTGGAAGTAGTAAGGATGATCTGTGACGTCCTCTGATGTCTGTCAAGTTTGTGAAGTTTCTGAACTGTCTGAAGAGTCTCGAACAGGGCTGTGGAGTCGGTAGATAAATTTTCCCACTCCGACTCCTCGACTCCGACTCCTCAGATTTTGAAACTTCCGACTCCGACTCCTCGACTCCGACTCCTCTGTATTTAATATGCAAATACGAAGCTGTTCCACCAAGTTCTTCTAATCTTCTCTAGCACAGAGAGGTAGTTGAGCAGAAGCTGCTGCCTTCTCCTTTGTGTGCTGATCTTCTGCTGAAGATAGAGCAGTGGGAGGATCCAGGAAGGGGCAGGGGAAGGGGCATTTATTTTAAAACATGATTTTCCTAGTAGAATCCCATAGTCATGTTTAAAATTTAAGCCAACAATCTGAGTTTACATGTTTTATAGCCTTAGCTGAATGATAGCAGTTTTTCCAATGGTTTACAGCTTCAGTCTTGAACTATTGACTATCCATTCCCTTCACTTATACAAGTGTCTCCAGTCCTTAATCAGTTATCAGTGAGAGGCGAGGATAACCATGGGTTCCCTGTAACAGCAGACCACAAGACGATGGAAAGTGTAAGTATTGCCGCTCCTTAAAGGGATACTGACAGGCTGATTTTCCAGCTAAAGATATATATATATACTGGTATTCATCAGAGAATTAGGAATAAAACTATACTAATGTTACCCCCAGTTAAGCTGTACTTGTGTTTAAAAACATTTTAATCTGTATGCAAATTCACTATCTTTGTGCCCAATGGGGCAGCTGCCTCCTGCGGCTTTGTGCCCAGCCGCGCCCGAGTACAGCTTCCCAGCGCTGTTCCCTCGCTATTATTCACTGCACTGGCCTTTTTTTCAGGCTAGCCGAACGCTGAATTCCTGCGCAGGCGCACGTGTAGAGTGCTGGCAGCAGCCTCGCCTGGCTATGCTGAGGCTGTGCCAGCTTTCTCTTCCTCCTCGCTACCTAGTCCTGTCTAGTGCTGCCAGTACTCTACATGTGCGCCTGCCCCTTGGGCACAAAGGTAGAGAATTTGCATATTGATTAAAATGTTTTTAAACACAAGTAAACCTCAACTGGGGGTAACAGTCGTCTAGTTGTATTCCTGATCCTCTGATGAATACCAGCAGATATATCAGCCTGTCAGTGTCCCTTTAACTGCATAGTAAAGCATATGAAAAGCTTCTTCACGGTCACTTAACGTCTTTGTTTAGCGGTAACGTGACGCACTGCATGCATTGGCCTTTATTCTTACAGTAGAGAAGTAATTAATTATAACTTTATCTGAATTGGGACATTTAAACTTGCTTTTTTTTTATTCCAATTTTTTTTTATTCCAATTTAAATCTAGTAGGAGTGGGAGTCGGTCCATTTTTTGCCGACTCCGACTCCAGGTACCCAAAATTGCCTCCGACTCCGACTCCTCGACTCCACAGCCCTGGTCTCAAGTGTCCAAAAACTGCATCAGATATTCAAATTCTTATCTAATGTCCCTCCCCTCTTAGATTAGGGATTTCCAATCGGATAAAGTGGGTGTTAATGTATGGTAATTATAGTAATTAAGTCATTTAATTGGCATTTTTTTTAGAAACCTCTGTCCATCTATCACTTGATGGCACTATTGTATCATCTATGATGTTTTTAGAATTTAAATGTTCAGGAAAGCCAGATGTGTACAGACCTAATCTGTTCACATGACCTTCTTAACCTTTGATCATTATATTAACCAAGAAAGTGTTCTTTTTGACACTTTGCTCAGACTGACTGGCGGTATTAGAAGTTTTCCTAATCCTTGAATTTATGGGGCAGATACGAATACAATGGTCATTAGAGAGTTTAACCAGTTTGTGTATCTTAGCCTCCAAATGACTGATTAATTGCCGTCTAAAAAAACTGAGCTCTTCTCTAAAAGAAAATTGTTTTACCTCTTAGCAAAATTTAGCTTATGCTTCTATATAATATACACTCATTGATATATATATGGCATAATATATATATTACACAAATGGATATAATGATACATTATCAATTACTAGATATGAGTATACAAACATAGGTATCATTGGTTAAAATATACTAAAACTATATGCAATCACATAAAGAATATAAACGTTACACAAGTGACTATCTGGAATGACATTCAATAACCTCTCTTGACTCCGGTACTTAAGAAAGGACCACACTTTGTTATTGCATGTTCATGTCTTCCAGACAGTGTATGTGAGACCCATTATATTCTTTAAAATAAGCCACATCTGTTGGCACTAACTTTGATTATATAATATATTCAATATACTTTGAATTCAGTACAAATTTTTACACAGACTAACCTCCGCATGACCCTATCTTGGCCTGTTTTAGTTGTATAGCAAAACTCTGGTTCAGTCTGTCTCTTAAAGGAAATGAACATCTATTTTGACCATATTATCATCAGATATCACATATAGTTATGAAAATGCCTGACAATATATATATATATACACACTACAGAAGACAGTATACTGTATATATACTACAGAGGAAAGTATACTGTATATATATATATATATATATATATATATATATATATACACACACTACAGAGGACAGTATACTGTATATATACTACAGAGGACAGTATACTATATATATACACTACAGAGGACAGTATACTGTATATATACTACAGAGATCAGTATACTGTATATATACTACAGAGGACAGTATACTGTATATATACTACAGAGGACAGTATACTGCATATATATATATACTAGAGGACAGTGTACTGTGTATATACTACAGAGGACAGTATACTGTATATATACACTACAGAAGACAGTATACTGTGTATATACTACAGAGGTCAGTATACTGTATATATACTACAGAGGACAGTATACTGTATATATACTACAGAGCACAGTATACTGTATATATACACTACAGAAGACAGTATACTGTAGGCCTGCACAATATATCGCGAAAGCAATCGTTATCGCAATTAATCGCCGTATCGCAATCGCAATTTGCTGACCCAAAAATGCTGCAATTATATTACTGTATTTTTCGCTTTATAAGACCCACTTTTTTCCCCCCAAAAGTGGGGGGATGGCAGTGCGTCTTATAAAGCGATGGTTGACTTTCTACGTGACACTGTATCTCCGGCCGCTATGCTGCACAGCGCAGCCAGCGAAACATCAGTTACAGTGCAGGGAGGGAGGAGGGGCCGGTGGAAAGTCGTTATTTTAATGAACACATGTTCTTATATCTATTTTATTTATCTGTTCTGTGCAGTGCTATTAAGAAAATGGCAAGTTCTGTATTTTGTACTTTTGCAGTAATGCAAATATGTATTTTTTTTTGAAAAACACTGCGCATTTCAGTTCTTGAGTTCAGCATAACTACATTTCACATTATCAGTCATCTGTGTGCGCTTTTACCTTGAAAATCCAAGCAGATAGACCTCTAGCACAATTCCCTTAAAATATTGCATCGCATATCGTTATCGCAATTTTTAGGGCCCTAATCGCAATCGCATAAAATTCCCATATCGTGCAGCCCTAGTATACTGTATATATACACTACAGAAGACAGTATACTGTATATACACTGCAGAGGACAGCATACTGTATATATACTACAGAGGACAGTATACTGTATATATACTACAGAGGACAATATACTGTATATACGCTACAGAGGACAGTATACTGTATATACGCTACAGAGGACAGTATACTGTATATATACTAGAGGACAGTATACTGTATATATACTAGAGGACAGTATACCATATATATACTACAGAGGACAGTATACTGTATATATACTAGAGGACAGTATACTGTATATATACTACAGAGGACAGTATACTGTATATATACTAGAGGACAGTATACTGTATATATACACTAGAGGACAGTATACTGTATATATACTAGAGGACAGTATACCGTATATATACTAGAGGACAGTATACCGTATATATACACTACAGAGGACAGTATACCGTATATATACTACAGAGGACAGTATACTGTGTATATATACTACAGAGGACAGTATACTGTATATACACTACAGAGGACAGTATACTGTATATATACTACAGAGGACAGTATACTGTATATATATATGTACAGAGGACAGTATACTGTATATATACTAGAGGACAGTATACCGTATATATACTACAGAGGACAGTATACCTATATATATACTACAGAGGACAGTATACTGTATATACACTACAGAGGACAGTATACTGTATATATATATATATATATATATATATATATATATATACACACACACTACAGAGGACAGTATACTGTATATATACTACAGAGGACAGTATACTGTATATATACTACAGAGGACAGTATACTGTATATATACAACAGAGGACAGTATACTGTATATATTGTGGCAATGTGAATAACAAGGGGTGTTGTTTGCACCAGGAGCGTGTCACCAAGGGGCCCGGCCTTGGTGAAGTAAAGGCCCTAGTCTAGATGGGTGGCCACTAAGTTAGTTGGTGGTCACCAAGATAACTAGCTTAGCTGGCTCCAGCTAGTCCAGGGCGGGCTTTTACTGGGAACAGGCAATGTGCTTGGTGGGTGCCTGTTCCCCATGCTCCAGTCCGGGGTTTTTGACAACGCCCATGTCCAGGGATGCTATTTAATCCTCTTGTTGGACATGGGTGGGGTCCCACTCTGGAGAGAGTTTTGGAGACAGAGTTTGGCAGAGGCTCTGTGTGAGTGGTCTCGGCCAAGTTGGCTGAGGGGCCACGGGGCTAGGCGATAGCCTGAACTTTGGGGACGCAGTGACGCCTGCAGGTACAAGGGTCACAAGGCCAGAGTCGGGAAGACTACTGGGCCACACTCCCCAAAGGCACTGGACTTGCTACAGTCGGGAGGCTGCTGGACTGCACGGGTGAAAAAGCCGCATGTTGGTACCGTGTGTGAACGATGTTTGTTCAGTGAGGTAGGATTATCCCTGTTTAGTTAGAGCCCAGACGGGCAAGGTGTTTTATTTTGTGTTTTGTCATCTCTGCTATGCCACAATAAAAGCAATGCTTGGCCCCTAAAGCTGCGGTGGACGACAATCTTTGTGCAAATGATCCCCGAGACCAGAGCAAACCCCCCACAATATATACACACTCACCTAAAGAATTATTAGGACCCCCATACTAATACGGTGTTGGACCCCCTTTTGCCTTCAGAACTGCCTTAATTCTACGTGGCATTGATTCCACAAGGTGCTGATAGCATTCCTTAGAAATGTTGGCCCATATTGATAGGATAGCATCTCGCAGTTGATGGAGATTTGAGGGATGCACATCCAGGGCACGAAGCTCCCGTTCCACCACATCCCAAAGATGCTCTATTGGGGTGAGATCTGGTGACTGTGGGGCAATTTTTTTAAAGTGAACTCATTGTCATGTTCAAGAAACCAATTTGAAATGATTCGCGCTTTGTGACCTGGTGCATTATCCTGCTGGAAGTAGCCATCAGAGGATTGGTACATGGTGGTCATGAAGGGATGGACATGGTCAGAAACAATGCTCAGGTAGCCCGTGGCATTTAAACGATGCCCAATTGGCACTAAGGGGCCTAAAGTGTGCCCAGAAAACACCCCCTACACCATTACACCACCACCACCAGCCTGCACAGTGGTAACAAGGCATGATGGATACGTGTTCTCATTCTGTTTACCCCAAATTCGGACTCTACCATTTGAATGTCTCAACAGAAATCGAGACTCTTGAGACCAGGCAACATTTTTCCAGTCTTCAACAGTCCAATTTTGGTGAGCTCGTGCAAATTGTAGCCTCTTTTTCCTATTTGTAGTGGAGATGAGTGGTACCCGGTGGCGTCTTCTGCTGTTGTAGCCCATCCGCCTCAAGGTTGTGCGTGTTGTGGCCTCACAAATGCTTTGCTGCATACCTCGGAGGTAACGAGTGGTTATTTCAGCCAACGTTGCTCTTCTATCAGCTTGAATCAGTCGGCCCGTTCTCCTCTGACCTCTAGCATCCACAAGGCATTTTCGCCCACAGGACGGCCGCATACTGGAGGTTTTTCCCTTTTCACACCATTCTTTGTAAACCCTAGAAATGGTTGTGCGTGAAAATCCCAGTAACTGAGCAGATTGTGAAATACTCAGACCGGCCCGTCTGGCACCAACAACCATGCCACGCTCAAAATTGCTTAAATCACCTTTCTTTCCCATTCTGACATTCAGTTTGGAGTTCAGGAGATTGTCTTGACCAGGACCCCACCCCGAAATGCATTGAAGCAACTGCCATGTGATTGGTGACTAGATAATTGCATCAATGGGAAATGGAACAGGTGTTCCTAATAATTCTTTAGGTGAGTGTATATATATATATATATATATATATATATATATATATATATATACTACAGAGGACAGTATAACTGTATATATACACTACAGAGGACAATATACTATATATATACTACAGAGGACAGTATACTCTATATACACTACAGATGACAGTATACTGTGTATATATACTACAGAGGACAGTATACTGTATATATACTACAGAGGACAGTGTACTGTATATATACTACAGAGGACAGTATACTGTATATATACACTACAGAGGACAATATACTATATATATACTACAGAGGACAGTATACTCTATATACACTACAGATGACAGTATACTGTGTATATATACTACAGAGGACAGTATACTGTATATATACTACAGAGGACAGTATACTGTATATATACTACAGAGTATAGTACACTGTATATACTACAGAGGACAATATACTGTATATATACACTACGGACAGTATACTATATATATATACACTACAGAGGATAGTACACTGTATATACACTACAGTGTATGTCCAGGCCCCGGACAGTATACTGTATATATACTACAGAGAACAGTATACTGTATATTTATACTACAGAGGACAGTATACTGTATATATACTACAGAGGACAGTATACTGTATATATACTACAGAGGATAGTACACTGTATATACTACAGAGGACAGTATACTGTATATATACACTACAGAGGACAGTATACTGTATATATATATATACTACAGAGGACTGTATACTGTATATACACTACAGAGGACAGTATACTGTATATATACTACAGAGAAAAGTATACTGTTTATACACTACAGAGGACAGTATACTGTATATATACTACAGAGAACAGTATACTGTATATTTATACTACAGAGGACAGTATACTGTATATATACTACAGAGGACAGTATACTGTATATATACTACAGAGGACAGTACACTGTATATACTACAGAGGACAGTATACTGTATATACACTACAGAGGACAGTATACTGTATATACACTACAGAAGACAGTATACTGTATATACACTACAGAGGACAGTATACTGTATATATACACTACAGAGAACAGTATACTGTATATTTATACTACAGAGGACAGTATACTGTATATATACTACAGAGGACAGTATACTGTATATATACTACAGAGGATAGTACACTGTATATACTACAGAGGACAGTATACTGTATATATACACTACAGAGGACAGTATACTGTATTATATATATACTACAGAGGACAGTATACTGTATATATATACTACAGAGGACAGTATACTGTATATACACTACAGAGGACAGTATACTGTGTATATATACTACAGAGGACAGTATACTGTATATATACTACAGAGGACAGTATACTGTATATATACTACAGAGGACAGTATACTGTATATATACTACAGAGGACAGTATACTGTATATATACTACAGAGGACAGTATACTGTATATATATACTACAGAGGACAGTATACTGTATATATACACTACAGAGGACAGTATACTGTATATATACTACAGAGGACAGTATACTGTATATATACTACAGAGGACAGTATACTGTATATATACTACAGAGGACAGTATACTGTATATATACTACAGAGGACAGTATACTGTATATATACTACAGAGGACAGTATACTGTATATTATACTACAGAGGACAGTATACTGTATATATACTACAGAGGACAGTATACTGTATATATACTACAGAGGACAGTATACTGTATATATACTACAGAGGACAGTATACTGTATATATACTACAGAGGACAGTATACTGTATATATACTACAGAGGACAGTATACTGTATATATACTATAGAGGACAGTATACTGTATATATACTACAGAGGACAGTATACTGTATATATACTACAGAGGACAGTATACTGTATAATATATACTACAGAGGACAGTATACTGTATGATATACACTACAGAGGACAGTATACTGTATATATACTACAGAGGACAGTATACTGTATATATACTACAGAGGACAGTATACTGTATATATACTACAGAGGACAGTATACTGTATATATACACTACAGAGGACAGTATACTGTATATACACTACAGAGGACAGTATACTGTATATACACTACAGAGGACAGTATACTGTATATATACACTACAGAGAACAGTATACTGTATATACACTACAGAGGACAGTATACTGTATATACACTACAGAGGACAGTATACTGTATATACACTACAGAGGACAGTATACTGTATATACACTACAGAGGACAGTATACTGTATATATACTACAGAGGACAGTATACTGTATATATACTACAGAGGACAGTATACTGTATATATACTACAGAGGACAGTATACTGTATATACACTACAGAGGACAGTATACTGTATATATACTACAGAGGACAGTATACTGTATATATACTACAGAGGACAGTATACTGTATATATACTACAGAGGACAGTATACTGTATATATACTACAGAGGACAGTATACTGTATATATATACTACAGAGGACAGTATACTGTATATATACTACAGAGGACAGTATACTGTATATACACTACAGAGGACAGTATACTGTATATATACTACAGAGGACAGTATACTGTATATATACTACAGAGGACAGTATACTGTATATATACTACAGAGGACAGTATACTGTATACATACTACAGAGGACAGTATACTGTATATATACTACAGAGGACAGTATACTGTATATATACTACAGAGGACAGTATACTGTATATATACTACAGAGGACAGTATACTGTATATATACTATAGAGGACAGTATACTATATATACACTACAGAGGACAGTATACTGTATATATACTACAGAGGACAGTATACTGTATATACACTACAGAGGACAGTATACTGTATATACACTACAGAGGACAGTATACTGTATATATACTACAGAGGACAGTATACTGTATATACTACTACAGAGGACAGTATACTGTATATATATACTACAGAGGACAGTATACTGTATATATATACTACAGAGGACAGTATACTGTATATACACTACAGAGGACAGTATACTGTATATATATACTACAGAGGACAGTATACTGTATATATACATACTACAGAGGACAGTATACTGTATATATACTACAGAGGACAGTATACTGTATATATATACTACAGAGGACAGTATACTGTATATATATCTACAGAGGACAGTATACTGTATATATATACTACAGAGGACAGTATACTGTATATATACACTACAGAGGACAGTATACTGTATATATATACTACAGAGGACAGTATACTGTATATATATACTACAGAGGACAGTATACTGTATATATACTACAGAGGACAGTATACTGTATATATACTACAGAGGACAGTATACTGTATATATACTACAGAGGACAGTATACTGTATAATATACTACAGAGGACAGTATACTGTATATATACTAGAGGACAGTATACTGTATATACACTACAGAGGACAGTATACTGTATATATACTACAGAGGACAGTATACTGTATATATACTACAGAGGACAGTATACTGTATATATACTACAGAGGACAGTATACTGTATATACATACAGAGGACAGTATACTGTATAGATATACACTACAGAGGACAGTATACTGTATATACACTACAGAGGACAGTATACTGTATATACACTACAGAGGACAGTATACTGTATATACACTACAGAGAACAGTATACTGTATACACACTACAGAGAACAGTATACTGTATACACACTACAGAGAACAGTATACTGTATACACACTACAGAGAACAGTATACTGTATATACACTACAGAGGACAGTATACTGTATATACACTACAGAGGACAGTATACTGTATATACACTACAGAGGACAGTATACTGTATATATACTACAGAGGACAGTATACTGTATATATACACTACAGAGGACAGTATACTGTATATACACTACAGAGAACAGTATACTGTATATACACTACAGAGGACAGTATACTGTATATACACTACAGAGGACAGTATACTGTATATACACTACAGAGGACAGTATACTGTATATATATACTACAGAGGACAGTATACTATATATACTACAGAGGACAGTATACTGTATATATATACTACAGAGGACAGTATACTGTATATACACTACAGAGGACAGTATACTGTATATACACTACAGAGGACAGTATACTGTATACATACTACAGAGGACAGTATACTGTATACATATACTACAGAGGACAGTATACTGTATATATACTACAGAGGACAGTATACTGTATATATACTACAGAGGACAGTATACTGTATATATACTACAGAGGACAGTATACTGTATATATACTACAGAGGACAGTATACTGTATATATACTACAGAGGACAGTATACTGTATATATACTACAGAGGACAGTATACTGTATATATACTACAGAGGACAGTATACTGTATATATACTACAGAGGACAGTATACTGTATATATACTACAGAGGACAGTATACTGTATATATACTACAGAGGACAGTATACTATATATATACTACAGAGGACAGTATACTGTATATATACTACAGAGGACAGTATACTGTATATATACTACAGAGGACAGTATACTGTATATATACTACAGAGGACAGTATACTGTATATCTACAGAGGACAGTATACTGTATATATACTACAGAGGACAGTATACTGTATATATACACTACAGAGAACAGTATACTGTATATATACTACAGAGGACAGTATACTGTATATATATATATATATATATATATATATATATATATATACACACTACAGAGGACAGTATACTGTATATATACTACAGAGGACAGTATACTGTATATATACTACAGAGGACAGTATACTGTATATATACTACAGAGGACAGTATACTGTATATACTACAGAGGACAGTATACTGTATATATACACTACAGAGGACAGTATACTGTATATATACTACAGAGGACAGTATACTATATATATATATATATATACTACAGAGGACAGTATACTGTATATATATACTACAGAGGGCAGTATACTGTATATACACTACAGAGGGCAGTATACTGTATATACACTACAGAGGACAGTATACTGTATATACACTACAGAGGACAGTATACTATATATATACACTACAGAGGACAGTATACTGTATATATATATACACACTACAGAGGACAGTATACTGTATATATACTAAAGAGGACAGTATACTGTATATATACTAAAGAGGACAGTATACTGTATATATACTAAAGAGGACAGTATACTGTATATATACTAAAGAGGACAGTATACTGTATATACACTACAGAGGACAGTATACTGTATATATACTACAGAGGACAGTATACTGTATATATAGACTACAGAGGACAGTATACTGTATATATATATATATACTACAGAGGAAAGTATACTGTATATATACTAAAGAGGACAGTATACTGTATATATACTACAGAAGACAGTATACTGTATTTATACTAAAGAGGACAGTATACTGTATATATACTAAAGAGGACAGTATACTAAATATATACTAAAGAGGACAGTATACTGTATATATATACTACAGAGGACAGTATACTGTATATACACTACAGAGGACAGTATACTGTATATACACTACAGAGGACAGTATACTGTATATATACTACAGAGGACAGTATACTGTATATATACTACAGAGGACAGTATACTGTATATATAGACTACAGAGGACAGTATACTATATATATATATACTACAGAGGACAGTATACTGTATATACACTACAGAGGACAGTATACTGTATATACACTACAGAGGACAGTATACTGTATATATATACTACAGAGGGCAGTATACTGTATATATACTACAGAGGGCAGTATCCTGTATATACAGAGGCGATCATAATTAGAGAACAGCACACAGTTTCTGAAATGTCAGGGTCATAGTGTAGTCCTATGTGAATATATCCTAACATGAGTAAAATAGCAGTATTGTAATATTATTTCATACATTGTATTTACTCCAAAGCACAGAATAAAAATGTAAATGAGATAATTGAAAAAGATTTGAACACTGATCAAAATTAGAGGACACTTTCAGATCCCTGAAAATTATTGGTGTTATTCTGACAACTGCCACTAATTTCCATAATGATCTGACAACCTTATGTAACCGGCAGCCGAACTTTCCAGTTTTCACTGACTTTTCCAAACTGATGTGCCGTTCCAAAGTGCCTGAAACCCTCCGGCAGCAGGTTGTCCAGATGAAGGCCAAAGGGGTGACCCTATCAGCCATAGCAAGAGAAGTTGGTCGTTCCAAGTCTGTGATTTCTAGAATATTGTATCTCTACAACATCACAAACTCATTCAAGTCCCCTACATCGCTTCTACACTGCGACTGGAATTGCTGGCCAGTTCAGCAGGATCTGTCTCTTCATACAGGGTCTCGACTAGAGTTGAGAGAACTTGTGTCTTAAGTTCGGCGTCCAAAGTTCAGGTTATCCAAGCATCCCATTATGGATTCTGCTACCACGGACCATAACGGCATTTGGAATCCATAAGGGGATTCTTCAATGAACCGGAACCTTGGACAACACGGAGGACCTGGGGTGACGTCGTCATGTGATCAGTGCAGGGGGTGTGGCTCAGTACTGGATCACCGCTTATCCAATCCAGTACTGAGCCACGCCCCCTGCACTGATCACATGACGGTGACGTCACCCCAGGTCCTTCGGCTGTGCAAAAGTTCGGGTTGGTGGCAGCCGCCCCTTATGGATTCCATATGCCCCCTATAGTGGAATCCATAACGGGATGCGCGACTTACCACAACCCGAACACCGAACAACGGACTTTTTTTTAATGTTCGCTCATCTCTACTCTTTACTGTAAGATCAGTGAGACTATGGACTCTTTACTGTAAGAGCAGTGAGACTATGGACACTTTACTGTAAGAGCAGTGAGACTATGGACACTTAACTGTAAGAGCAGTGAGACTATGGACTCTTTACTGTAAGAGCAGTGAGACTATGGACTCTATACTGTAAGAGCAGTGAGACTATGGACTCTATACTGTAAGAGCAGTGAGACTATGGACTCTGTACTGTAAGAGCAGTGAGACTATGGACTCTTTACTGTAAGAGCAGTGAGACTATGGACTCTTTACTGTAAGAGCAGTGAGACTATGGACTCTATACTGTAAGAGCAGTGAGACTATGGACTCTATACTGTAAGAGCAGTGAGACTATGGACTCTTTACTGTAAGAGCAGTGAGACTATGGACTCTTTACTGTAAGAGCAGTGAGACTATGGACTCTATACTGTAAGAGCAGTGAGACTAAGGGACTCTTTACTGTAAGAGCAGTGAGACTATGGACTCTGTACTGTAAGAGCAGTGAGACTATGGACTCCTTACTGTAAGAGCAGTGAGACTATGGGCTCTATACTGTAAGAGCAGTGAGACTATGGACTCTATACTGTAAGAGCAGTGAGACTATGGACTCTGTACTGTAAGAGCAGTGAGACTATGGACTCCTTACTGTAAGAGCAGTGAGACTATGGACTCTGTACTGTAAGAGCAGTGAGACTATGGACTCCTTACTGTAAGAGCAGTGGGACTATGGACTCTATACTGTAAGAGCAGTGAGACTATGGACTCTATACTGTAAGAGCAGTGAGACTATAGACTGTATACTGTAAGAGCAGTGAGACTATGGACTCTATACTGTAAGAGCAGTGAGACTATGGTCTCTTTACTGTAAGAGCAGTGAGACTATGGTCTCTTTACTGTAAGAGCAGTGAGACTATGGACTCTATACTGTAAGAGCAGTGAGACTATGGACTCTATACTGTAAGAGCAGTGAGACTATGGACTCTATACTGTAAGAGCAGTGAGACTATGGACTCTATACTGTAAGAGCAGTGAGACTATGGACTCTATACTGTAAGAGCAGTGAGACTATGGACTCTTTACTGTAAGAGCAGTGAGACTATGGACTCTATACTGTAAGAGCAGTGAGACTATGGACTCTTTACTGTAAGAGCAGTGAGACTATGGACTCTATACTGTAAGATCAGTGAGACTATGGACTCTATACTGTAAGAGCAGTGAGACTATGGACTCTATACTGTAAGAGCAGTGAGACTATGGACTCTATACTGTAAGAGCAGTGAGACTATGGACTCTTTACTGTAAGAGCAGTGAGACTATGGACTCTATACTGTAAGAGCAGTGAGACTATGGACTCTATACTGTAAGAGCAGTGAGACTATGGACTCTTTACTGTAAGAGCAGTGAGACTATGGACTCTTTACTGTAAGAGCAGTGAGACTATGGTCTCTTTACTGTAAGAGCAGTGAGACTATGGACTCTATACTGTAAGAGCAGTGAGACTATGGACTCTATACTGTAAGAGCAGTGAGACTATGGACTCTTTACTGTAAGAGCAGTGAGACTATGGACACTTTACTGTAAGAGCAGTGAGACTATGGACTCTTTACTGTAAGAGCAGTGAGACTATGGACTCTACTGTAAGAGCAGTGAGACTATAGACTGTATACTGTAAGAGCAGTGACACTATGGACTCTTTACTGTAAGAGCAGTGACACTATGGACTCTTTACTGTAAGAGCAGTGACACTATGGACTCTTTACTGTAAGAGCAGTGAGACTATGGACTCTTTACTGTAGGAGCAGTGAGACTATGGACTCTTTACTGTAGGAGCAGTGAGACTATGGACTCTATACTGTAAGAGTAGTGAGACTATGGACTCTTTACTGTAAGAGCAGTGAGACTATGGACTCTTTACTGTAGGAGCAGTGAGACTATGGACTCTATACTGTAAGAGTAGTGAGACTATGGACTCTTTACTGTAAGAGCATTGAGACTATGGACTCTATACTGTAAGAGCAGTGAGACTATGGACTCTTTACTGTAAGAGCAGTGAGACTATGGAATCTTTACTGTAAGAACAGTGAGACTATGGAATCTTTACTGTAAGAGCAGTGAGACTATGGACTCTATACTGTAAGAGCAGTGAGACTATGGACTCTATACTGTAAGAGCAGTGAGACTATGGACTGTATACTGTAAGAGCAGTGAGACTATGGACTCTTTACTGTAACAGCAGTGAGACTATGGAATCTTTACTGTAACAGCAGTGAGACTATGGAATCTTTACTGTAACAGCAGTGAGACTATGGACTCTTTACTGTAAGAGCAGTGAGACTATGGACTCTTTACTGTAAGAGCAGTGAGACTATGGACTCTTTACTGTAAGAGGAGTGAGACTATGGACTCTTTACTGTAAGAGGAGTGAGACTATGGACTCTATACTGTAAGAGCAGTGAGACTATGGACTCTATACTGTAAGAGCAGTGAGACTATGGACTCTACTGTAAGAGCAGTGAGACTATGGACTCTTTACTGTAAGAGCAGTGAGACTATGGAATCTTTACTGTAACAGCAGTGAGACTATGGAATCTTTACTGTAACAGCAGTGAGACTATGGAATCTTTACTGTAACAGCAGTGAGACTATGGACTCTTTACTGTAAGAGCAGTGAGACTATGGACTCTTTACTGTAAGAGCAGTGAGACTATGGACTCTTTACTGTAAGAGCAGTGAGACTATGGACTCTTTACTGTAAGAGCAGTGAGACTATGGACTCTTTACTGTAAGAGCAGTGAGACTATGGACTCTTTACTGTAAGAGCAGTGAGACTACGGACTCTTTACTGTAAGAGCAGTGAGACTATGGACTCTATACTGTAAGAGCAGTGAGACTATGGACTCTATACTGTAAGAGCAGTGAGACTATGGACTCTATACTGTAGACAGTGAGACTATGGACTCTTTACTGTAAGAGCAGTGAGACTATGGACTCTTTACTGTAAGAGCAGTGAGACTATGGACTCTACTGTAAGAGCAGTGAGACTATGGACTCTTTACTGTAAGAGCAGTGAGACTATGGACTCTTTACTGTAAGAGCAGTCAGACTATGGACTCTTTACTGTAAGAGCAGTGAGACTATGGACTCTATACTGTAAGAGCAGTGAGACTATGGACTCTATACTGTAAGAGCAGTGAGACTATGGACTCTATACTGTAAGAGCAGTGAGACTATGGACTCTATACTGTAAGAGCAGTGAGACTATGGACTCTATACTGTAAGAGCAGTGAGACTATGGACTCTATACTGTAAGAGCAGTGAGACTATGGACTCTTACTGTAAGAGCAGTGAGACTATGGACTCTTTACTGTAAGAGCAGTGAGACTATGGACTCTTTACTGTAACAGCAGTGAGACTATGGAATCTTTACTGTAACAGCAGTGAGACTATGGAATCTTTACTGTAACAGCAGTGAGACTATGGACTCTTTACTGTAAGAGCAGTGAGACTATGGACTCTTTACTGTAAGAGCAGTGAGACTATGGCCTCTTTACTGTAAGAGCAGTGAGACTATGGACTCTATACTGTAAGAGCAGTGAGACTATGGACTCTATACTGTAAGAGCAGTGAGACTATGGACTCTACTGTAAGAGCAGTGAGACTATGGACTCTTTACTGTAAGAGCAGTGAGACTATGGAATCTTTACTGTAACAGCAGTGAGACTATGGAATCTTTACTGTAACAGCAGTGAGACTATGGACTCTTTACTGTAAGAGCAGTGAGACTATGGACTCTTTACTGTAAGAGCAGTGAGACTATGGCCTCTTTACTGTAAGAGCAGTGAGACTATGGACTCTATACTGTAAGAGCAGTGAGACTATGGCCTCTTTACTGTAAGAGCAGTGAGACTATGGACTCTATACTGTAAGAGCAGTGAGACTATGGCCTCTTTACTGTAAGAGCAGTGAGACTATGGACTCTATACTGTAAGAGCAGTGAGACTATGGACTCTTTACTGTAAGAGCAGTGAGACTATGGATTCTATACTGTAAGAGCAGTGACACTATGGACTCTCTGCCTGAGGAGGTGATGATGGTGAGGTCACTATAAGAGTTCAGGAGGGGCCTGGATGTATTTCTGGAGTGTAATAATATTACAGGTTATAGCTCCTAGAGAGGGGTCGTTGATCCAGGGAGTTATCCTGATGCCTGATTGGATTTGGGAAAGGATTTTCTTCCCCTAAAGTCAGGAACATTGGCTTCTACCTCACAGTTTTTTTGCCTTCCTCTGGATCACCTTGCAGGATATCCGGCTGAACTGGATGGACGGAGGCTTTTATCAGCCTTATAAACTAGGTTACTCTGTTCAGCTGCATCACAAGGGACACGACCAGTGAGTAGAGTTGAGCGAACTTGTATTTTAAGTTCGGCGTCCAAAGTTCGGGTTCATTGGAGAATCTCCTTATGGATTCCAAATGCCATTATGGTCCGTGGTAGCGGAATCCATAACGGGATGCTACGATAACCCCAACCCGAAATTTGGACGCCAAACTTAAAACACAAGTTCGCTCAACTCTACCAGTGGGATCCTACAGCCATGTGCACTACTTGGATATTTTCGGCACTCCCAAAGAAGCTTGTGCGGGCCCCGTATAAGTCCGGAGGAGGGTCCTGCACCTATTGGACACTGGGGGCGTATCCTGGCGATGGGCTCAGTATCTACACAACGCCCCCTTTTGTGTCTATATACGTCTCAAGGACTTTTCCGCTTTTATCACAGCGGGGCGTATCGGACCGCGGCCCGGGAACTTTCCCCCAACCTGGGACCTTCCCAAAAACCGCGGCCCACGGCGCAAGAAATCTCTCCGCACATCCAGCACTGTCAGCACTAACTACATCCGTTCACAGCTCCTGTTACCTGGGAGGGGAGCCTCCATCATGGCGGCCGGGGGCAGCTCGTACATGTAGAAAGAGGGTGGAAGGACCTGCAGTGACGTCATGAGACCAGAGCAGGAACGGGCGGAGCTCAGCTTTACACTGCTGAAGAAGTAGCCAATAACCTGTGGTAACGTCAAGTCACGTGAGAGGGCGGAGCTGCCAGGAATCTCCCCGCACATCCAGCAGCGTCAGCACTAACTTGATCCGTTCACAGTTCCTGTTACCTGGGAGGGGAGCCTCCATCACGGCGGCCGGGGGCAGCTTCTCCATGGAGACAGAAAGCGGAAAGACCTGCGGTGACGTCATCGTTAAGTGATCAATGCCAGAGATGTGGTACTCAGTAGTGTAGAAAATATGTGAGGACCTGCGGATATGTCACCACCATGTGATCATAGCCAGAGGGGCGGAGTGTTACAGCTCAGAATATATGTGTTTGTCACGGATCTGTGAAAATGTCATGTGACCTGAGGGGGCGGAGCTCAGCAATGTTGAAAAAATGTGATTATGAAAGACCTGCGGTGATGTCACTATCATGTGATCAGTGAAGGGGCGGGGCACAACAAGGATGAAGAGAAGTAATTGTAAGGAAACTGAAGACCTGGAAAATGAAGAAAGCGGGAAATCTCTCCAGAGAGGCTGGGAGTTGTAGTCCTCTCACACCTCCCTCTGTAATGTTCTCTGGTATCATATAATAACAGGCTGGTCATGCTGGGAGTTGTAGTCCTCTCCACTTCTACCTCTGCTGTAATGTCCTCTGATATCATATAATAACAGGCTGGACATGCTGGGAGTTGTAGTCCTCTCCTCTTCTACCTCCTCCTGTAATGTCCTCTGATATCACATAACAGGCTGAAGATGCTGGGAGTTGTAGTCCTTTCCTCTTCTAACTCCTCTCTGCAGTCGGTGGTCTCCTCCTCCATCTCTCTGTTAGGGACAGTGCTCTTCTCCACTCTCACAGCTCGGCCATTAGTGGAGGTCCGCTCTCTCTCTGCAGTCGGTGGTCTCCTCCTCCATCTCTCTGTTGGGGCAGTGATCTTCTCCGCTCTCACAGCTCGGCCATTAGTGGAGGTGCGCTCCTCTCTGCAGTCGGTGGTCTCCTCCTCCATCTTTCTGTTTGGGGCAGTGCTCTTCTCCGCTTTCACAGCTCTGCCATTACTGGAGGTCCGCTCCTCTCTGCAGTCGGTGGTCTCCTCCTCCATCTCTCTGTTAGGGACAGTGCTCTTCTCCACTCTCACAGCTCGGCCATTAGTGGAGGTCCGCTCCCCTCTGCAGTCGGTGGTCTCCTCCTCCATCTCTCTGTTGGGGCAGTGCTCTTCTCCACACTCATAGCTCGGCCATTAGTGGAGGTCCGCTCCTCTCTCTGCAGTCGGTGGTCTCCTCCTCCATCTCTCTGTTGGGGGCAGTGATCTTCTCTGCTCTCACAGCTCGGCCATTAGTGGAGGTCCGCTCCTCTCTCTGCAGTCGGTGGTCTCCTCCATCTCTCTGTTGAGGGCAGTGCTCTTCTCCGCTCTCACAGCTCGGCCATTAGTGGAGGTGCGCTCCTCTCTCTGCAGTCGGTGGTCTCCTCCATCTCTCTGTTGAGGGCAGTGCTCTTCTCCGCTCTCACAGCTCGGCCATTAGTGGAGGTCCGCTCCTCTCTCTGCAGTCGGTGGTCTCCTCCTCCATCTCTCTGTTGGGGGCAGTGCTCTTCTCTGCTCTCACAGCTCGGCCATTAGTGGAGGTCCGCTCCTCTCTCTGCAGTCGGTGGTCTCCTCCTCCATTTCTCTGTTGGGGGCAGTGCTCTTCTCCACTCTCATAGCTCGGCCATTAGTGGAGGTCCGCTCCTCTCTCTGCAGTCGGTGATCTCCTCCTCCATCTCTCTGTTGGGGGCAGTGCTCTTCTCCGCTCTCACAGCTCGGCCATTAGTGGAGGTCCGTTCTTTTCTGCAGTCAGTGGTCTCCTCCTCCATCTCTCTGTTGGGTGCAGTGCTCTTCCCCGTTCTCACAGCTCGGCCATTAGTGGAGGTCCGCTCCTCTCTCTGCAGTCGGTGGGTCTCCTCCTCCATCTCTCTGTTGGGGGCAGTGCTCTTCTCCGCTCTCACAGCTCGGCCATTAGTGGAGGTCCGCTCCTCTCTCTGCAGTCGGTGGTCTCCTCCTCCATCTCTCTGTTGGGGGCAGTGCTCTTCTCTGCTCTCACAGCTCGGCCATTAGTGGAGGTCCGCTCCTCTCTCTGCAGTCGGTGGTCTCCTCCTCCATCTCTCTGTTGGGGGCAGTGCTCTTCTCCGCTCTCACAGCTCGGCCATTAGTGGAGGTCCGCTCCTCTCTGCAGTCGGTGGTCTCCTACTCAATCTCTCTGTTGGGGGCAGTGCTCTTCTCCGCTCTCACAACTCGGCCATTAGTGGAGGTTCGCTCCTCTCTGCAGTCGGTGGTCTCCTCCATCTCTCTGTTGGGGCAGTGCTCTTCACCGCTCTCACAACTCGGCCATTAGTGGAGGTCCGCTCCTCTCTCTGCAGTCGGTGGTCTCCTCCTCCATCTCTCTGTTGGGGGCAGTGCTCTTCTCCGCTCTCACAGCTCGGCCATTAGTGGAGGTCCGCTCCACTCTCTGCAGTCAGTGGTCTCCTTCTCCATCTCTCTGTTGGGGGCAGTGCTCTTCTCCGCTCTCACAGCTCAGCCATTAGTGAAGGTCCGCTGCTCTTTGCAGTCGGTGGTCTCCTCCTCCATCTCTCTGTTGGGGCAGTGCTCTTCTCTGCTCTCACAGCTCGGCCATTAGTGGAGGTCCGCTCCTCTCTCTGCAGTCGGTGGTCTTCTCCTCCATCTCTCTGTTGGTGGCAGTGCTCTTCTCCACTCTCACAGCTCGGCCATTAGTGGAGGTCCGCTCCTCTCTCTGCAGTCAGTGGTCTCCTCCATCTCTCTGTTGGTGGCAGTGCTCTTCTCCGCTCTCACAGCTCAGCCATTAGTGGAGGTCCGCTCCTCTCTCTGCAGTCAGTAGTCTCCTCCTCCATCTCTCTGTTGGGGGCAGTGCTCTTCTCCGCTCTCACAGCTCGGCCATTAGTTGAGGTCCGCTCCTCTCTCTGCAGTCGGTGGTCTCCTCCTCCATCTCTCTGTTGGGGGCAGTGCTCTTCTCCGCTCTCAGAGTTCGGCCATTAGTGGAGGTCCGCTGCTCTTTGCAGTCGGTGGGGTTCCTCCTCCATCTCTCTGTTGTGGCAGGAGGATTCCCGCGACGCGCTGAGCCCTGTCCCTGCCAACAGTGAGCAGAGCCAAGTGTCACACTTCTGGTATTGCACTGGCATCACGTGGGACGTGCGTTGGCCAGCCGATAGCGGGGAAGACACAGACAGTTGGAGCACACGGACTCCAGTAAAGCATGCTGCAAGGAAGTTAAAATGGATTCCTCATCTGTAGGACAGCTGATGCTGGAGACGTTCCACGCCAATATGCAGATCCCTCAAAATATTGGAAGGTGAAGCAGGCCTCAGATTTCCTAGCCGACGCTTGTGCGGACCTGGTAAGACTTTCGGCCAGATCCACGGCTCTATCAAATGCTCCCGTAGAGCAATCTGGTTGAGGTCTTGGTCAGGTGGTGCGGGCTCAAAGAGCCGTCTCTGCTCTATGCCCTGCGGGGGAGATGGGCTCTATGGGTCTGCACTAAACAATATATTGGATAAGGGCTTGGACAAGAAAAAAGGTTTTCCGTCTGAGTCCCAATTCTATCAGCAAAGAAACAAGTTTTCGTTCCCAATATAGAAATAAAGAGGAACAGAAAAAAGGGATTTCTCTGGAAGATAGCAGTCATCTAGAGGGAGAGGAAGAAGGTTTATATTTAACCCTGACTCCTCTATGAGTATGTTGGGAGGCAGCCTCACAAATTTCCATCAGGCCTGTGATTCTATAGAAGCCTCCCCCTGGTCCTAGACCAGATTCTCTCTGGTCACAGCACAGAATTTCATCCTTCCCTCCCAAAAAAGGTTTATGATAAACAAGACTATGTCACATTCCCTCAAGAAGATAGCTCTAGAGTCAGAGGTAGTGACCCTGCCAGAAAAAGAGACAGAACAGGTATTGTACCTATTTCTGTTTTTTTTTTAAAAGTGTACAAT
Organism: Bufotes viridis; assembly: GCA_033119425.1. NCBI lineage: Eukaryota > Metazoa > Chordata > Amphibia > Anura > Bufonidae > Bufotes > Bufotes viridis. The sequence continues at coordinate 3,331,286 of CM065592.1, forward strand.
TCAGAACCATCTTCTTAAAGTATTTGAACAGCTTCAAAAAATTCAAGATGTGGTCGAAAAGATCTACAATAAATCTTCCAAGCTGAGACTATTATATGGTGACACTCAATCTAGCAGACTTACTTATTTTGAGCTAAAAATCCTTTTTTCAATTGATCTTTCTTAAAAATATAGAGCCCTTTTTTCTGTACAGAGCTGAGATGCTCTAGTAGCAGCCTCTGGATTTTGCTGACGGCTCCTTATCTCTGACATTATAAACACTCATTAGATGACTGCAGAAAGCGAAACTCACACAGTTAACCCTTTTGACAGAATGTCTCAATATTTTTAATAAAGACCAATTGAAAATATGATTTTTAGCCAAAAATGAGTAAAATGCAATCATAAACAAAAATTGCCCCCAAGGTGTACACAGCCTTTACAAAAACCCTATCATCTAACACAGTAAAGTAGGGCGCTTTACAAGAGAAAGTCTGAATTTCCCCAACTTGCCTATCTGTGGGGATGGCTATAAGAAAGGTCGTTGTTAAGGTTCGCCGTGACGAGGTTTGCCGTGTCGGCTGGATGCACGCCTTTTTGTGTGCTGGCTGTGGGTGATTCAGTGCATGCTGGTTGCTTTTGGCTGTGGTGCCTAGGGTAAACGCTGCCCGTGTGTGTACCCCTTTTGGCTGTATGGTCTCCCTGTGGGTATTTCAGGATGGTTGCGCTCTGCGTACTAGCTCCTGTTGTTCCATGGTTGCTAAGGGCAACGTCCCGTACCACAGTTTGGGTTGCTGTGGTTTCTCTTCACCCCTGACCTGATTGTGTACCTCCCTGTTTGGTTCTGATGGGGTTAACCTCCCCTGGTCGGTTTCTGGGTGTGTCCTTTCAGGTTCACTCGTTAGGCTGCTATTTCTGCCTTTGAGCGTGGAGTTTTGAGGTCAGTCTGTCTTTGTCATGTCTTGTGGCTGTTTCACCCTTCTGCTCTGTCAGGTCTCTCTATGTTTGCCTTGCCAGGTTTTGCCCTTTGCTGCTGACTCACAGAAAAAAGATGCACCACATGGATAAGCAACTGACAACACTGGCTAATCCCTCACTCTGGTGTTAAAAGCTGAGAGATTCGCCAATATTTCCAATCAGGAACATATCGGAGCCCCTTTAGGCACCACTTCACGGTATCTCAGCATGACATGGGGTCCTACCACTAGACTACCCATGGTGTGTGAACAAGGTCTGAACAGGTATTAAGCAGCCTACAGCCCCATCCCACTCACCTGCACTGCAGGACCAACAATGCAATGGGGAACACATGAGGCCATAAGCTACACCTACAACAGACCATGTGACACCGGCTTCCAGGTGCAACAGAATGTTTACCAGCCATATGCAATGGCACATTCAATACATATAAAACAAGAATCACAAAAATAAACGTGGCCTAAATGGGTGGGACTGCTCCATTTAGGCCACGTTTATTTTTGTGATTCTTGTTTTATATGTATTGAATGTGCCATTGCATATGGCTGGTAAACATTCTGTTGCACCTGGAAGCCGGTGTCACATGGTCTGTTGTAGGTGTAGCTTGCGGCCTCATGTGTTCCCCATTGCATTGTTGGTCCTGCAGTGCAGGTGAGTGGGATGGGGCTGTAGGCTGCTTAATACCTGTTCAGACCTTGTTCACACACCATAGGTAGTCTAGTGGTAGGACCCCATGTCATGCTGAGATACCGTGTAGTGGTGCCTAAAGGGGCTCCGATATGTTCCTGATTGGAAATATTGGCGAATCTCTCAGCTTTTAACACCAGAGTGAGGGATTAGCCAGTGTTGTCAGTTGCTTATCCATGTGGTGCATCTTTTTTCTGTGAGTTATGTGTTTATATATTTTCATCCGCACGTTTTATTTTGTGTAGGATGTTTGTGTGGTGCTTGTGGTTCGCGCCGGTATCCTCCATTGTATGCAATTTTTGCTGGGGATAGCCGTTCGCTGCGAACCACATGCGGAGGAACTGCCCCCCCAGTTAGAAACACGCCAGTGTTTGGGGTCTGGAGCAGTCCCACCCATTTAGGCCACGTTTATTTTTGTGATCCTTTGCTGCTGACCCAAAGGGTTCGGCCATCTACACCTCGGTCTGTGCCGCCTAGTTCTGTATTGTTGGCTTCATGTCCTGTATCATGCCTATTACCTGTCCTGTATCATGTCTTGTACCTGTCCTGTATCATGTCTTGTACCTGTCCCGTATCATGCCTTGTACCTGTCCCGTATCATGCCTTGCCACTTCTTGTACCTGTCCTGTATCATGCCTTGTACCTGTCCTGTATCATGCCTATTACCTGTCCCGTATCATGCCTTGTACCTGTCCTGTATCATGCCTTGTACATGTCCCGTATCATGCCTTGTACCTGTCCTGTATCATGCCTATTACCTGTCTCATATCATGCCTATTACCTGTTCTGTATCATGTCTTGTACATGTCCAATATCATGCCTTGTACATGTTCTGTATCATGTCTTGTACCTGTCCTGTATCATGCCTATTACCTGTCCTGTATCATGCCTATTACCTGTCCTGTATCATGCCTTGTACCTGTCCTGTATCATGCCTTGTACATGTCCCGTATCATGCCTTGTACCTGTCCTGTATCATGCCTATTACCTGTCCTGTATCATTCCTTGTACCTGTCCTGTATCCTTGTACTTGTCCTGTATAATGCCTTGTACCTGTCCCGTATCATGCCTTGTACCTGTCCCGTATCATGCCTTGTACCTGTCCCGTATCATGCCTTGTACCTGTCCCGTATCATGCCTTGTACCTGTCCTGTATCATGCCTTGTACCTGTCCTGTATCATGCCTTGTACCTGTCCTGTATCATGCCTTGCCACTTCTTGTACCTGTCCTGTATCATGCCTTGTACCTGTCCTGTATCATGCCTTGTACCTGTCCCGTATCATGCCTTGTACCTGTCCTGTATCATGCCTTGCCACTTCTTGTACCTGTCCTGTATCATGCCTTGTACCTGTCCTGTATCATGCCTTGTACCTGTCCTGTATCTCGCCTTGTACCTTGTTAGCCTAGCAGAGCTGATCTGCATCTGATGTTCTGTCCATGTCTTCTTCTGTTCTTGTCAGTCCATGTACGCTTCCAGAAGAGGGTTCCTGTGTTCCCCGGAGGGGGAATGCCCATTCTCTGTCTGTGTGGAGCTCTGCCTGGGGCCGCTTAGCTTCTATTGCTGGCGACCCAGGTAACTGCTTCTGCCTGTTATGCCTTGCTGTCTGTGGACTCTATGTACTGTCAGTACCTTGTCTGGTATCTCCGTGTTGCCTGTACCTTCTGCCACTGACTTGGTTTACGCTCTGGAGTAACCCCTGGCAACTACCCTAACGGCCCAAGCCTATCCTCACCATCTGAGGCTCTGGTGTAGACCAGGTAGCTGCTTAGTTACGCCCCTCCAGAGTATTGCTTGTCAGTGGCTCAGTGGGTTCTCACCCGCTGCTCCGTGGCAGTACATTGAGCTCTTCTGTCAGTCATGTGTTTAGTTTCCTTGTAATAAAGTTCCTGTGGTCCATGATCTGTTTCCTAGTATCCTCTTCTGCCTGATGTCTCGGAGGTCCCCCTCGGGACCCCTGGCATGTGACAGGCACCGCAGTGAGGGCAGAGAGAACGACGTTTAAATCCCAAGGAGGAACTATAACGCAGTAGGTGGGACACATTCTACTTGTGCCTTTTATGAATCTCCTAACAAGAGGAAACACTGCCATTTTAAGATCCAAAGAGGCACTGAAAGCCGATATCTGAAGATTCTAAGACCCTTATCGAAGCCTGCCTGCATAAATTCTAACACTAGACCCACATCTAATTACTTCTGTGGATCCCATCTGTTATCTGCAACGGACAGCACGGTGTTCCATGTCTGTACATAAGTTCTGGAGGTGATCTGTCTCCTACCATGAAGTAAAGTAGATATGACAGCATCAGAAAGGCCTTTTCAAGTTGTAAAACATTCAGGTGGAAGGCCATACCCTGATGGAGAAGGTCTGGTATGGACGGCAGAATCCAGTATTCCCCTGCTGATGACCAGAGTAGGAGGAACCAAGACCTTTTTGGCCAGTAAGGGGCAATCATTATTACTTTTGTGACACTTCTTCCCTTATCTTCATCTTGAGAAAATTAAGGTAATGCATAAGCCCTTGGGCCATGTTAATGAGAGGGTGTCTGTATGATTCAGACCTTCCTGGGGACAAATAGAAACTTTTTACTTTCCTGTTCTGTCTGGAGGTGAAATGATCTAGGATTGGAAGACCCCATTTCTCTGCAAGATTTGTGTTTAGGGACCAGTCTCCTTCCCTGAGGGATTGTCTGCTGAGCAGTTCTCCTCCCCTCTTAGGTGTACTGCAGAGATGGAGGGGAGATGCTTCTCTCCCCGTGCAAATATATTTTTTCAATTCAGGTATGCTACTATCGTTGCATTGTCAGAGTATACATTTACATGATGACCTCTGATTATGTGATGCAGACTAAGGAATGTTTTTAGAACTGCTGATAACTCCACCACTAACTGGAAAGGTTGATTTCACAGAAGTGTGTGTCACAGTCTCTCCTGTGAGAGAGGTGAGAAGATCGGATAGACTTGCTGCACAAAAGGGTTACAGGTCTCTCTGTTTTCTTCTATGTAAGGCTACTTTCACACTGGCGTTAGGTGCTGATCCGTCTGGTATTTGCACAGACGGATCCGCACCTATAATGCAAACGTTTGTATCCGTTCAGAACGGATCCGTTTGCATTAGCTTTAAAAAAAAAATGTCAAAGTCAAAACGGATCCATTTTGAATTACATTGAAAGTCAATGGGGAACGGATCCGTTTTCAAATGCACCATATTGTGTCATTAAAAACGGATCCGTCCCCATTGACTTACATTGTAAGTCAAAACGGATCAGTTTGGCTCCGCATCATCAGACGGACACCAAAACTGAAGACTGAACGGAGCCGAACTGATGCATTCTGAGCGGATCCTTATCCGTTCAGAATGCATTGGGGCTGAACTGATCCGTTTTGGACCGTTTGTGAGATCCCTGAAACGGATCTCACAAACGGAATCCAAAACGCCAGTGTGAAAGTAGCCTAAGTTGTTTGGCAAGATCTCACCTCTCCTCAGGTGCCGCTCATTATCAGTGGCGAGGCTCTATTTAGGTCTGCCTCACACTGCTGACCATGCGGTTTATATTTCTGCCTTGGAGTTGCTAGAGCTTGTTTGTCTTGGATCTTCTGCTTCTCCATCCATCTCTAATCTAAGTACTTGTTGCCTTCTTTGTTATTCTCTGGTGTGTGTTGTTTCTAGGCCTCAGGGAGACGCATGTTCCTTTTAACCAGCTGCCTCATCTCCTGCTCCCTATCCTAGGGTTCATCAGTTTTAGCAGGGCTTTATGTATCCGACGTATGAGTATTTCCACCATTAGGATCTGCTCATAATGGCAGGAGTTAGGGAAAGGCCTTGAGATTACTAGGAGGTCACCACCCCTCTTCCTTAGCTTTGAGGCCTAGACTGTTGTCTATTAGTAGGTGTCACAGTGCCAGCTCCGAGTACCAAGAGAGATACTGATGCCTTTTTGTGGCTGCCATGCTGGTTTCAAGGCTGGACAAAGCGGGCGTCACTTTAAACTGTTTGTGCCGTCAACAGTTATGGGGAATGTGAGATCACTGGGGAACAAGGCGGATAAACTGCACGATCTTGTGAGGAGCCAGCGAGTGTATAGAGAACGGAGGTGATCATCAGAGACCTGGCTATGGGATAAGATTCCAGATTCTAGTGTGCATGTCCATGGAGTTAAGCCAGAAAATTACATTATTTAAATTATGTTTGACACATATTTAAGAATTTTTGGTTAATCTTTTTTACATTTTCAATGTCACTATACACTGAAGGGTAACAACGTTTTCATCTTTTGACTTTCAGGCTCCATATCTCACCATCCACTACAGCTTCGGACTGGAGACTCCCATCATTTTATAGACCAGGGGTAGGCAACCTCGGGCACTCCAGCTGTTGTGAAACTACAACTCCCAGCATGCACAATTCCTCTGCTCTTCTCAGAACTCCTATAGAAATGAATGGAGCATGCTGGGAATTGTAGTTTCACAACAGCTGGAGTGCGAAAGATTGCTGATCCCTGTTATAGACGATCATCTTGGCATCTCACACATACATTGGACTTGCAGCTATTTAGCAGATGATTAGTTCTGCAGATTCTTCTCATGTGACTGCATTATTACTGTTCTGCTCCTAAAATGCCAAATTTAAATTTTTATTATTTTGTAAACCCACATTTGGCTTTCAGCGCTGCCTGAATCCTTCTGGACATGATCTTGATCAGATTCTAGAAGGTCTTGACTGAAATCTGTTCCCGGGTCTCTACTACACGTTCCCAATGTTGCATACTGGTCGACTCACTTGGGTAAGAATACAGCTTTTTCTTCAACTCTACCCACAAGTTTTCGATAAGGTTGAGGTCTGGGAACTGTGGTGGCCGATCCAGCACCTCTACTTTATTGTCAGTGAGCCATTTTTTCTCCAATCTCATCGTATGCTTCGGATCATTGTCCTGCCGGAACACTCTGTCGTCCTTTTCATACTCAATACTTGTGTTTAAGAAATAACTTGTCATGTAGGATGCTCACATATAGCTCAGCACTAAAACCACCATCCATCCTGGTCAAATATCCAACGCCTTTGGCTGTGAAACAACCCCATAGCATCAGGCTTCCTCCACCCAACCTGACAGTTCCTTCAGTTTCTTGATCTGTTAGTCCCGTTTTCCCTCATTTCTTCCAGACCCATTTGCACCTATCAGAGCCTAGTCTATTGACTTTCGTTTCATCGCTCCAAATCACCCATTTCCAATCTTCTAATCGCCACTGTTCGTAGTTTTTTACAAACTTGAGCCAACACTTTTTAAGATGAGATCGAAGTCGAGTCTTCTTCACCTTTTTTTGGGGCCACCATTCCAGACTTGTGTAAAGTGCGTCAGACGGTGCTTGCATGGACGTCTGTGATCTCACTATTACGAAGCATACAAGCGCCTCCACTGCTGGGTTTGTTCCACCAGAACTGATACACCTTGTTATGAGCCGACTTGTTGCCTCCAATATTTTGTCTGGACGTCCACCTCTTGACCTTAGAATGGAATCAACCTAATAACACAATGAGCTATTACGGAATATGAGAACAGGTTGTAATATATAGTCTACAAGAAAAAGATTGTTCCACCATCAGAAGCAGAACAGTAACAATGCAGTTATATGAGAAGAATCTGCAGAACTAATCATCTGCTAAATAGCTGCAAGTCCATTTTATGTATGAGATAGCCGAGATGATTGTCTATAACATGATGGGAGTCTCATGCCCGAAGCTGTAGTGGATGGTGAGATATGGAGCCTGGAAGTCAAAAGTTCAAAACATTGTTACCCTTTTGCTCGTCAGTGTATATGCCTGAATAATGTACTCCTCTGTATTAGATATGCACTGAGAGTTTTCAAATCTGATGACCCCTGTAACCCTCAGGAAGTGTTAGGTTTGGGATCTCTACACCCAATGTGGTGTGGTCTACAGCGGTCTTAATGTTTTTACAGGTCTCGAAATCATTCCAAAAAAACTCTCCCCTCCCCCGATAGATGATAACACAGATGTGCGTCTCTGCATATTTCTGTGCTTGGTGGGGGGTTAGCTTGTAGTTGGGGATGCACAGCAAGCTGAGGCGCTCTCCCCTTTTGATTTGCCTGCAATACTGAAGCTTGGAATATTTCTCGCTTACTCTGCATCTTCATGTGTGAACCGTCCATCTTATGGGAATAAAGTGCTTTACTGTCACCAATTCCTATTGCTCAGTGTCTATCTAGATTTGGAGGTCATAAGCCACTTTCATGACAAATTCCAATTTAGAAAAATGGTAATTTTTCAAAATTTTCAGTAAATTTTTTATTTTTTTAAAATAAAGGTAAAACATATTAAATAAAGGTAAAACATATCAACCCAAATTTACCATTATCATAAAGTATAATGTGTCATAAAAAATGTGTCGGAAATGTTTGGATAAGTAAAATCATTCCAAAGTTATCATATATAGCGACAAGTCAGATTTACAGAAAAAAGGCAAAAGGCAAAAGTGCAATTGGCTCCGTCTGGAAGTGGTTTGTTTCTTTGTAAAACATTATTCTCACACAAAACATCAACATGTCTTCTCTCCTATGTGAATTCTCTTATGTTGATCAAGACTTAATTTCTTGGTAAAGCATTTCCCGCATTCTGAACACAAAAATGGTTTCTTTCCTTTGTGACTTTTCTGATGTATAGTAAGACGTTTTTTTTCTATGAAACATTTCCCACATTCTAAACATGAATATGGCTTCTCTCCTGTGTGAATTCTCTGATGTGCAACCAGATATGATTTATCTGTAAAACATTTACCACACTCTGAACATGAATATGGCTTCTCTCCTGTGTGAATTATCTTATGTTGATTAAGATTTGATTTCCTGACAAAGCATTTCCCACATTCTGAACATGAATATGGCTTTTCTCCTGTGTGAATTCTTTTATGTTGTTCAAGACTTGATTTCTTGGTAACACATTTCCCACATTCTGAACATGAATATGGCTTCTCTCCTGTGTGAATTCTTTTATGCCGTTCAAGATTTGATTTCTTGGTAAAACATTTCCTACACTCCGAACATGAATACGGCTTCACTCCTGTGTGAATTCTCTCATGTTTTAAAATCTCTGATTTATCTCCAAAACATTTCCCACATTCTGAACATGAATACGGCTTCTCTCCTGTGTGGATTCTCTTATGTTGATCAAGGCTTGATTTCTTGGTAAAGCATTTTCCACATTCTGAACATGAAAATGGTTTTTCTCCTGTGTGAATTCGTTGATGTATAGTAAAACTTCGTTTTTCTGTGAAACATTTCCCACATTCTGAACATGAAAATGGTTTTTCTCCTGTGTGAATTCGTTGATGTAAAGTAAAACTTCGTTTTTCTATGAAACATTTTCCACATTCTGAACAGGAGTAAGGCTTCTCTCCTGTGTGAATTATTTTGTGTCGATTAAGACTTGACTTCTTGTTAAAACATTTTCTACATTCTGAACATAAATAAGGCTTTTCTCCTGTGTGAATTATTTTGTGTTGATTAAGACTTGACTTCTTGTTAAAACATTTTCCACATTCTGAACATGAATACAGCTTCTCTCCTGTGTTACTACTGTGTACAGAAAGCTCTAACTCATATCTGAACTGTTTTCCACGTTCCTCAAAATTAAACCTTTTACCCCGTTTCTGCCTTATATTTGGAGTAATAATCTGTGATTGGTCAGGAGAAGATTCCTCATGTTCAGCATGATTATATGATAGGTTTGGACTTGGGTTAATAATCTGTGATTGGTCATTAGACAGTTCCTCCTTCTTGGGGGAATTATTTGATGGCTCTGCACTGTGAGGTCCTGGATGTACATTACAGGTAATGAGGTTTTCTCCTGAAGAGCGCTGCCTGGTATCTTCATCTTCTTTATAATCTAGAGATAACATGATGTTTCCTTCAGGCTTCTCACAGGGATTTTCTGTTAGGATTAGGAATAGATTTTATGATTTTTTGTTAAAACAATTTGATAAATTTATCACATTCCAATAAGGCCGGATTCACATATAACAGACATATCCATCTATGTTACGTGCACATGTATCTACGAGTTGATTCAGCTGAACATGCCTTCGGGACACATGTGCATAAGGCTACATGCACATGACAGTTGTTTTTCTCAGCTTCCGTTTCATTTTTTTTTTGCAGATAGGAACTCAATTATTTCAATGGGTCAGCAAAAAAATGCTGACAGTTCAACCATTTGTGTTCTGTGTCCGTGTTTCCCTTCAGCAAAAAAAGTAGTGCATGTCCTACTTTTTTCTAATTTGCGGACGAGGATAGGCATTTATGACAAGGGATCTGTGAAAACAAAGGAATCCTCAAAAAAAACTGATGGACCATCAGTTTTTTTTGTGGATCCCGATTTGCGGACAGCAAAAAACAACTGTCGTGTGCATGAAGCCTAATACAGATGGATAATATGTCCGTAATAAGCTCATGTGAATCGGGCCTTAGGCTGGAGGGACACATACAATATAAAATACATTATTTGTGCCATAGTCAGAAGTGGATCCATCAGGAATGTGAGGAATACACCCTTCCCTTTCTCTGCTATGTATCTGCTGTATGAATTTAAGGCTGACTCTGGAACGTCTCCTGAGTTTCTGCAGTTTGGATATTGAGGATCTGCTCGCAGATTTAGTCTAAATCAATGGAGCGAATTTGCCCAAGGAAATTGTGACAGGAGGAAGTCACTTTTGTCACTTTTTTGGGGGACATGTACACTGTGTTCCTATGGTTCTGACTGGTACCTCGGATCTGAAGCCGAGTTCGGATCCAAGTTTTAAAGTAGTTTTCCACTTCAAATGCCGCAGTCATTCCATGAACTCTTACGAGACTTCTCCTCATCGGAGGCCGTACATTTTAATGCTGTAAGGAGACGGATCTCCGTACAGCATTAATCCGAAGTTTTGAGGGAAGAGACTTCAGATCTAGGATCCACAGCTCGCTCCGCTCCTCACCATTAGTAATAGTGGGATGTTATCCGTCATTCCATCCTTCTGGATATCTAGTTTTCAGTACGCCTCTCGTTCAGTCATCTTCTTTTCTGAATCCCCCCTCCCCCTATCGTTCCCATAGATATAAACTCTCTATGTTGTTCTTGTGATGTTGTGTGAAATGTTTGGAGGTCGAGGAAGGGTTAACTGCATTTTTGCTGATGACAAATGCTTCTGCGTCCTCTCTTTTAGGGCTCCTGCACACGACCATTGGCATTTTTGCGGGCCGCAAATTGCGGATTTGCAGATCATGGTTACCGCCATATGCGTTCTGCATTTCGCAGAACCAAAGGTCCTGCCCTCTATAGAATAGTCCTATCCTTGTCCGTAATGCGGAGAAGAATATAACAGGTTCTATTTTTATTTTTTTTGCAGGGCCATGGAACGGACATACGGATGTGGACACACATGGTGTGCTGTACGCATCTTTTTTTGGACCAAAAATACGTTTGTGTGCATGAGACCTTTAAAGGGCAGGTTGTGCGGCCCACGTACTGGACATTGCATTAAGTGCAAGTTATCGAAATAGGAATGTAGTGTCCTCTGTAGTGCAAGATTGAGGCCAATTTTAAATCAGCGTTTTTCCTTTCCGGTATTGAGATATGTCATAGGATCTCAATACCAGAGGAAAACGCTTCAGTTCTGTCCCTTCATTGTTAATAGGGACAAAACTGAAAGAAACGGAGTCACCAGATTACTTTTCGTTCCATTTGGTTGCGTTCCCATACCGGACAGAAAAACGCTGCACGCAGTGGTCATGGGATAATGTCTCTGAGAAGACGGATCCAGCACCTTTGACTTACATAGTGTTTCATGCGAGATCAGTTTTCTCAGAAACAAAAGAAAACGGATCCGGCACCCATTGACTTACAATGGTTTTGGCGCTGGATCCATCTTGGTCATTTTAAAGATAATAGAACCAGATCCGTTCCTTACGGATGCAGACGGTTGTATTATCCTAACTGAAGTGTTTTTGATTAACCCTGCCAGATCCAGCAAAAAAGCAGATGTGAAAGTAGCCTTAGGGCGCATTCACATGAACATGGTTTTGTTCCGCATCCAAGCCGCACTTTTTGCAGCTTGGATGTGGACCCCTTAACTTCAGTGGATACTTCACTACACTCCGCACAGTACCTTGAGCAGGACGGTATACGACAAAATGATGCTGACCACAGTTACCACCCTACAGAACTAAAGCTACAACCTTCGCTTAGACTTAAAGGAAAACCTTTTGCGTCAGAACGGTATTATACAGACTGCTCTAAGCCAGATACCCCTAAAAGGTATGGTGATACACCACACCGGATAGTATTGGCGCTAACCAGGCCACCATGGACTTCGCTAAGTTCTTTGCTAAACGGGAGATGGTTACCAAAGGACTTATAAAGTTGACTGATAGCCCTGAGAATTACAGGGCATGGTGAGCCTCCTTCCAGAACGACATAAGAGACTTACATCTTTCCTATAGTGAGAAGTTAGATCTCGTGATAAAGTAGCTTGGAAGCGAGGTTGCTGAACATGCCAAAAGAATCAGAGACATTAACATTAGCTATCAGGGCAAAGGCCTAAAGATGGTGTGGGAAAGACTTGATGAGTGTTATGGGTCAATAGAAGCTATAGAAAATGCTTTATATAAGAGAACTGATAATTTTCCCGGAATAGTGGGTAGAGGTTACCAGAAGCTCAGAGAATTCAGTGACTTGTTGCGGGTGTCAATCCGATTGTCCAAAAGCTCCCTTATAATCTACAAGAGATATGGATCACGCATGTTACCATTATAAACAGTTTCATAATGTACCATTCCCCCTCTTTATGGTGTTTGTAGACGTTGCCTTGAACAGGCAATGATCAGAAATGATCCCAGTTTTGACTTTACTCTGTCATGTCCCATTACCCCTGGTGTCAAACCTCATAAGACACCAGTGGCAGTCCACAAAACTAATGTTGCCTCCACAGGTTCTTCTTACAGGCAGTTTAAGTCTTCTCAAGAAGAGAACAAACACAACGTTTTTACCAAAGAATGCTCCCTGCACAAGAAGCTACATTCTCTACTAAAATCCAGAGCATTCAGGGAGAAGTCTTTAGAGGACCGCAAAGAAATCCTCAAAGAAAACAACATCTGCTTCAGGTGCTGCACTACAACATCGCACAGGAACTGTAAGGTCAGTGTGACATGCACAGAATGCGGTAGCACAGAACACAACACGGCGTTACACCCTGGACCACCCTCTCAGGTATCGCCCCAAGCAGAGGAGCATGACGGAAAGCAGATAGACACTTATATAGACACCGCAGTACTCAATTCTCACTGTACAGAGATCTGTAAAGGACTTGCAGGAGGGAAGTCCTGCTGAAAAATCTGCCTTGTCAGAGTTTACCCGGTCGGTCACCGAGATAAGGCAATCAAGGTATATGCAATCTTAGATGATCAAAGCAACCAGTCTTTAGCTAAATCCACCTTCTTCGACACCTTCCACACCGTAGGGCCTGGTTATCCCTACTCCTTAAGGACATGTGCAGGTACTGTTGAGACAATGGGGAGGAAAGCAACTGTGTACAAGTTAGAGTCCGTGGATGGTCAGACCTGCTTGTCACTGCCAACAATACTGGAGTGCAATCACATACCTGACAACTGGTCCAAGATACCAACACCAGAGGTAGCAGCATACCACCCCGCCTGAGGCATATAGCTCACCTGATACCAGAAATGGACCCAGAAGCCCCGATAGTCTTACTACATGGAAGGGACAAGCTACGAGTTCACAAGGCTAGAGGACAGATTAACGGTTCCCAAAACGCTCCACACGTCCAGAGACTTGACCTACGATGGGTCACCATAGGAGATATCTGTCTAGGAGGAGCACACAAGCCGACCTCTGTCAACACTATGCTCACCAACACACTTGAAAATGGACGTCCTTCCCTATTCCAGCCATGTCAGAGCAGTTTCCTAATAAAATAATTGCCACACAGAACTCCTGTGCCTTGTCCTTTCGTGGATCCCTCCTGTGAAGACCACGCCTGCGACGGTAACCAAGATCACTTATGGTGCACAGATTTCCACAGGACAAGAGAAGACAATAGGATCATAATGTCCATAGAAGACAGGCTGTTCTTGGAGATCATGGATCAAGGAATAGTAAAAGATAAGTAAAAAAGCTGGGTCGCTCCTTTACCATTTAAACCCCAAGGACAACAAAGCACTTGTCTACAGTCTATTTATCTCCCTCTAGCACAAACTTCAGAAGATAACAGAGACAAAAGAACATTTATTTACCTTTATGGAAAGGATATTCCAGAACTATGCAGAAATGGCATCCACGCTCCAAGACTCCGAGGATTGTTGGTAGATACCCATATTCGGCGTGTATCATCCTAAAAAACCAGGGCAGATACGAGTGGTATTTGATTCGAGCTCCAGGTGCGAAGGCGTCTCGCTAAACGATGTTACTGTCTGGTCCAGACCTCAACAACAGACTTCTAGAGGTACTTCTCCGCTTCCGCAGAGATTCCATAGGGCCAACATACAACAGATATTCCCCTGCTTCCTCATCAAAGAACGATACAGAAACTACTTGATGTTCTTCTGGTATCCCAACAACGACCCCAATGAAGACATTCTAGAGTACCGAATGAGAGTGCACATCTTTGGAAACAGTCCTTTCCCTGCAGTTGCTATCTATGGTCTCAGACATTCAGCCTGAGAAGGTGAAGCAAAGTGTGGGTCAGATGTCAGATCCTTTGTGGAAAAAGATTTCTACATCGATGACTGCTTGAAATCCACACCCACGAACGAGACCGCAATCAATCTCCTAAAAAGGGCTTAAGAGATGCTCCCTTTATCTAATCTGAGGTTGTATAAAATCGGCTCCAACAGCCGTGAGTTAATGAAGGCCTTCTCACCCCAAGACCATTCAAGTGATCTAAAGGACTTGGATCTTAGCACCGACTCCCTTCCCATACAGTGGAGCCTCTGTTTGCTCTGGGATTTAAAGGCAGCCACATTCACCTTCCAAATCAGCAAGGACGAAAAGCCATTCACACGTAGAGGAGTCCTGTCCACCATAAACAGCTTATGTGATCCTCTGGAATTCGTAGTGCCTGTTACCATCCAAGGTAAAATGATGTTAAGAGACTTCACCACAGAGACTTCTGACTGGGATGATCCACTTCCCATGGTGAAAAAGGCCCTTTGGACAGGTTGGAAGAAGTCTCTCAAAGCTTTAACCAGCCATCATGTGGCAAGACCCTATGCTTCCATGCCATCTACTGAAGTCAAGATGCAATAACTATATATCTTCTGCGATGCTTCAGTCAAGGCAATTGCTGCCGTAGCAATCTTACAGACCATTGATGTCAAAGAACAATGCCATATAGGATTTGTCATGAGCCAGTCCAAACTGGCGCCACTGGAGTTGGCTGAACTTATAACTTCAGGTATGAACCTAGAAATCGAATAACTCGAGTTTTATACGGACAGCAAGCTAGCCCTAGGATATATCTACAATGAAACCAGACGTCTTTATGTGTATGTCTGCAATCGGGTGCTACGGATCAGGAGATCCACTTGTCCTAAACAGTGGCACCACGTACCTACACAGCATAATCCTGCAGACCACACGACTAGATCCGTGGCACCAAGCCTACTTAAGGACACAACATGGTTTATGGGTCCTGCGTTCCTGTACCGTTCAATGTCTTGCAACAACAGATCCGACACATTCGAACTGGTAGACCCAGATGCCAATGAAGAAATCCAACTTGAAGTATCTGTTCTATGCCCAGTGACTTCAGACCACCAACTCAAATCCCACCTGTATGTCGCTCGTTCTTGCTATAGCCTGTCTAGTTTTTTTTTATAGCTCAGTCTTACAAATTTACATTACCTGTGAGCCAGAGGCCCTGCAAAGATTGGCATCACTGCAAACACACCTTTACCACTGCTAATCTAGAAAAGTCCAAAAACATAATCATTCGAACTGTACAACTTGAATGTTATGCTAAATAAATAAACTACCTCAGCAAAGGCCAAACAGTTTCTAAGAACGGCGCCTTGAAGAAGCTTGATCCTATCATTGACCAAAATGGGTTGATATAAGAGGCAGTCTTCAAGAAGCCAAAGTAGAATTCCCGAACATCATCACGTCACGAACCTGCTCGTGCGACATGACCACGTTCAAGTGAAACACCAAGGCCAATTGTTTACCGAAGGGAATCTACGAGCTGCCGGACTATGGAATGTTGGAGCAAAGAGGTGTGTGAGCAAGCTCATCTTCAACTGTGTAACCTGTCGCAAACTTTGTGGCATATTCCACAACCCAAAGATGGCAGGGTCTCCCAACTGAGAGACTCAGTACAGATTCTCCTTTCACCAACGTTGGTCTGGATGTATTCGGTCCTTGGTAAGTGGCTACATGGCACACTAGCAGTATTCACGTCAGTGCGAAGCGCTGGGCGGTCATGTTTACTTGTATGTCCAGCAGAGCTATCCATATAGAAGTGATCGAATCCGGTTTATTGCTATTAGAGGGCCCTTGAAGCATATTAGTTCGGACAGAGGCACAAATTCTGTTGAAAGAACTTCAAATTCCTTCCAACTTGGACACTATCAATGTGGAAAAATATTTAAACGAGCAAGGATGCACCTGGACCTTTAATCCACCTCATTCTTCTCACATGGGCGGCCTCTGGGAAAGGATGTCAGGCATAGCAAGGAAAATCTTGGATTCAATCTCCTTCCAAGTACGGAGTACAAGACTCATACATGAGAGTTTAACCACATTCTTGGCGGAAGTCTCCGCCATCATGAATGCAAGACCGTTGACTACTCTTTCCAGTGACCCTGAAGATTTGACTATCCCCACCCCTGCCATGTTACTCACACAGAAGACCAGCACCCTGAATGCTCCTCTTGGAGAATTTAATGACAAAGACCTCTATAGACAACAATGGAGGCAGGTGCAAAGTCTTTCTGGGAAAGGTGGAGGAAGCAGTATATCTCTTCCCTGCAGTCACGAAGGAAGTGGCAAACTAACAAGCCGAACATCAGACCCAGAAATGTCGTGTTCATGAAAGACATCCAATCACACTGGAATTAGTGGCCACTGGGCCTCATCTACGACACATTATCAAGCAAGGATGGGAACATACGCAAGGCCGAGGTCAAGATTTGGAAGTTTGGCGAGTGTAAACTATTCCTCAGGCCATCAGCAGAACTTGTTTGTGGGAGGGCAATGCATCCTGGGAAAGAGAAGTCTCCAGCTCACATCAGCAGAGCTGATATTCTGCATTTCTCCTTCTTAAATCCATCCTCCTTGTACAAGTATATGTGGTGAGAGGTCTACCTTTGTTTCAGGGATGTTGTGTGAGGCAGAACTGTTCAGTTAGTTGTATTATTACTCAGGGAGGTGTTATTGTTAGATATTAGATATGCAATCCTATGTATAGGCAGCCATTTTGGACATGTGCTTTCTCTGTTACTGTTAATATTACTGTACATGCTATTCTATATGTTTTACTTATACAAGCTATTTGTATTCTTGTAGTTTTACTAATTGATCCTGTTTTCGATCGACTACTCCTGTTTTCCAATCAATCAAACAACCTGTTAACCAATAAACAAGTTAGACTACAAAGAACAGTCCTCTTATTTGGAAGACAGGAATGGTTTATGCTGAATGTCAGACTGCACACTGTTTGAACTATAAAGACAGAACAGTATCCCTGTCCAGGGGCGGATTGGCCATAGACCCTACAGGAAAATTTCCCGTTGGGGCGGTGCCCCAGGGGGCCACTAAAGTTCTCCTCTCTGCTGCTGATCAGGTACATAATGAGGACTCAACAGCAATTAATGCTGTGAGAATCAGGTACTTGGGTACTCAGCCAGCGACCGCACATGCCCTCCTGAATTCATCTGCTATGGCCCCTAAGTCCCCTTCTCCATAGATGACTGGAGGAGAAGGACAGAAGATGGTAGTTATTGATGGCCACCACACAGGGACAGCTTTTGGGGCAGTATATTATGCTACATTGTGTTATTCGTTTCTGCTACAATGGTATTTTTCACTATGGTATTGTTGATCCCGTCTACTTGTGTTGCCCTGTCTTCTGTTAATTTAGACTTGCCTACAACATGGGGCCACTTTTAGTTTTTTTTCCAAGGCCACCTTAAGTTCCCAGTCTGCCCTTGCCTTGTGAAGAATAGTTCATAGTCAGAAGAGGAGTTCCTCATCAGAGGAGGCAGAGTCGGATAAAGTAATAGAAGATGCCAACTTCCCAGATAATGTGGAAGATGATTCTTAAAAACTTTAAAAGAAGTAGATACTTCCATCCTAATCACATCTAATGTTCTCACTGAGAGATGGGGATTCTTCCTCCATAACCTTATCCACTCACTGCTTATACAATGGTGGAAGCCATGCGGGGGCTGGTTTCTTGAGGAACACTCTCAAGGGTACAACTCTCCTTTTAAACTTCAGCTCGCTCAGCGCTCTGCTCATACATCCAAGAGGCAAGGCGTAGTGAACATTCCATGAAGCGATGTAGGCTGGCTGGGTTCCTTCATAAAGAAGGCGCAGTATTCAGAATGTAGGTCTTATACAGTGCCATAAAAAAGTTTTATACCCCTTGAACTTTTCCAAATTTTTTCACATTAAACCCGCAAACTTAGATGTATTTAATTAGGATTTTATGTGATCAACCAACAAAAGTACAAGTCCGTGTGAAGTGAGAAGAAGATGAGAAATGGTTTTCAAAATGTTTAATAAATAAAAATCTGAAAAGTGTGGCGTGCATTTGTATTCAGTCCCCTGTACTCTGATCCCCCTAAATAAAATCCAGTGTGACCAATTGCCTTCAGAAGTCACCTAATTAGTAATAGAGTCCATCTGAGTGTAATTTATTCTCAGTATAACTCCAGCTCTTCTGTGAAAGCCTCTGAAGTTTGTTAGAGAACATCAGGGATCAAACAGCATCATGAAAACCAAGGAACACGCCAGACAGGTCAGGAACAAAGTAGTGAAGAAGTGTAGAGCAGGGTTATATTACAAAAAATATCCAAAGCTCTAAACATCTCACAGAGCACTGGTCAATCCATTATCCGAGAATGGAAGGAGTATGGCACAACTGCAAATCTAGCAATACATAACCGTTCTTTACAGCAGGGACAGGAAAGCTGGTCAGAGTTGATGGGAAGATGGAAGCAGCTAAATACGGGGAAATCATGGAGGAAAACCTGGTAGAGGATGCAGAAGACTTAAGACTGGTGCAGGGGTTCACATTCCAGCAGGACAACAACCCTAAACATCCAGCCAAAACTACAATGGAAGGGTTTAGAATCACAGCCTAGACCTAAATCACATAGAAAATCTGTGACAAGACTTGAAAATTGCTGTTCACAGACGCTTCTGCATAGAATCCTCACACATATGTATACTTTGTGTTGGTCGATACTTTACTGCAGCTCTAAGGTGGAGCCTCACCTTAAGAAACCTCCCAATTCCCTTCCTCCATTCATGATCCCATACCTGTGGTGACATGGACTGGAATGTCCTCCTCCACCTCACTCTTACACGGGGGATCGCCCATCATCCGCTCTTCTTCATCCTCCACTTTAATATCAGTCACATCTTCCCCCTGATTTGTCATCTGTAACAATTCAGGACAATACAGCAGACGGGTGGGAAATCTAACAGATCCACAGAAGAGACCCCCACCATCTATGACCCCCCTATGACTGCAGGACCCCCCTATATAGATGTGTATAGGGCTCAGCTCCATCTACCTGATGGTTCTCTGGGGGCTTCTCCTCTGGACAGTCCTGGGAATACAAAGGACGGGGACATCTCTCAGGGGGATTTCCTTCTATGAGTCCATCTGTAGGAAACACACAGGGACAGGAGATATTATTACATGAGATGATGGGAGTAGTAGTCAGGTGACCCATGACAGCCCCCCTCCTTACCCTGCTGATTGCCCCATAAATCCGTCTCCTCTTCTTCTCCATCTTTAACCTCAATCTTAATATCCATCAGATTTTCATCCTAAAGAAGAGAAATGTAAAATGGTCTTTGTACAAAAACACAAATGATGAGGCTCTACCAGTCCAGCTGAAATGGTTTGGTGCAACCAGCCAGTAATCCCCCTAATTACCAAGGTACAATAGTGAATGAATAAGAACGGTTGGGCACTCAGATACTGGATCACCTGACTAGGCGGAGACTTGCTAGTATACAAAAGATTTATTAAAACAGCATGTAAAACAAGTACACAAAACATTCCTTAATCCTTAATAGACAATCAATATGGGTGGCTTGATTTCGATTAACTTGTTGTCTCCATGATTGTAGGACCAGACTGAAATGTTACAATGTTATAAAATATCCCCTGAATGTATATCTCCACTTCCAAGGGTAAGTGATGGCGCCTCCACTATCGATAATAAGTCCAGATAATTCAACGATAGGCTTATATTTCTCTTGCAATGATACTTCGATGCAATACACAAGGTATGTACTCACTGTCCGACTGGATCAGCTGTTATCCGCGGGCGCTGTGTGTGGCGTCCCACACGTTCCTTACTCTGCACCGCTGGTTTTCTCGTAGTATCGCGAGAACGCAGTCGATCTCGTCAGAAACAGACAAGCAATTCAATATTGGCTTCCTTAACGTGGTCCATACGTGGCTGCCGGCAAACCACCTTACATCTATTGGGTACTGTCCACTCCAGTGTCAAAAGCGCCAGACGCGTTTCGGAAACTCTGTATTTCTTGTCCCTTCCTCAATGGCAATATGTGGCAGTGTTTTGTACCCTTTTTATACTAATTTGGCTCCCCCCATAATGGGCTTCTCGTAATCTCTGGGATGGATCCACTTTTTTTGTTCCATTCAAGCTGTTTAAGCAGTTCACTCTTGATTATAGATGGGGGCTCTCGTGGATTCTATTGTTCGCCACATAAGTCACAAGTATCATCATATACATCAAGGTATCCCGATATAGAATCCTTTACTTTCAAATTTTTTACATTAAATCACGCTGACAAGAAAAAGATGGTTGAAATGTTCTCATTTGAAAATGATATGAATGTATTTGCTACGGGTTCTGAATCTATGACTTCAATGCTTCTGTCTCTCTAAATATTGATGTTAAAGCAATTGAAACAGAGGTGGGAGATCAAAACTCTGCAGGAATATTTAATAAAAGAACAGGTCCCTAAAGGATTACAACTGATTAAAACCCCAGCTCAGGATTTATATAGCGTGGAATTTGAAACTGAATGGAACAAACTACTGAGAGAACAATCCTTGGCTCTGATGCAGCTAATAATACAAATGTTAGAAGAAATAGATGGGAAATTAGAAAAATTAAAAGGGAAAGTGGATCAATTACCTAAAAATGATGAATTTAATAACTGGAAAGTTTTAATATGTAAAAGTTTGGACAAAGCAGAGCAGGAAATAATGAAAAAGAAGAAGAAAATTAACCATCATCATAGAGAAAATAATAGGGAATCAAGAGACGATGAGGAATGGAGATACAAAACATACACTTTCTCAGCATTTTAAAGATTATCACAATAGAGACCCCACAGGGTTGAGGTTTGCTGCAATAGACAAAGTTGATATACATTAGAGGGGGGCGATATAATTAAACAAAATTGGAGATTGGAATCAAAACGCATTTTTGAATTGAATACTCTGGTGCCATTCGGCTTAAATGCCGACTTGGAGATATTCGGACAGGAGGGACACCAACGAAAAGACCGGATAAATGAGTATGAAATTCCGGACAGAAATAGATTTGAGGCCCTAACAGAGGAATCTTTTTTAGATGGGACACCCCCACACCACAGGTCGAAACCACTAGGGAGGGCACAAAAATCACACAGATCACCCAGTCCCATGAGACACACAAGTACACCCAGGACACAATATCAAGGAGGGATACACAATCCACACAATTCACACCAGTACAATTGAAGAGACAGATATACGCACCTTCCACAGAAACACATACCAGAGGATGCACAATGGACACGAACACGGGGAAACCAGGACCAATACAATCAAAGAAGACAATACAATCAGACACAAGGAGAAAGATTAGAAGGGGAGGGAGATACAAGAGCAAAAAGACACAGATAGTAACACAAGATATGGATGCAATAGTAAATTTGAGTTCAGTAGAATTGTCACAAGCACAAATCACTCTTTTAAATAGGGGACTCATGTATATATAGGGGTGGAAAAATTTATACGACAGCTCTGCCTTAAAAAATACTATATGAAAGACCCTATAGAACAACAAACATCTATGGGTTTGGGTGTAACGTTTCAGCATACCGATTTCCGACCAAAATCTTTGAAATATCCACAATGGGAATTAAGTGAAGAAAAGGTAACCTTTAAAAATAATATAGAGCACGATATTCGACAAATGCGAGTAAATAAGAAAAAACAAGATAACCTGACCAGAAAGGAGAGAGAAGCAATTACAGGCACAAGAAAAGATAATTATACGCCCAGCCGACAAAGGTGGGGCGATAGTGGCCTTAGATTTAGCTAAATATGAAGAGGAATGCCTGAGACAATTGGCTGACCCATATACATATAAAAAATTAACAAATAATCCAACAGAGGAGTGCCAACGCAAGTTGGTGGAAATATGTGATAAGGAATTGGCCAACAATTTATTAACAGAGCAAGAATATAAATATATAATCACCACTCAACAAAGGATTCCATTGTTTTATTGCATACCGAAATTACATAAGGATCCTGTCAATCCACCTGGTCGCCCAATTGTCTCAGGGATAGGTTCAGTATCCTCCAACCTCTTTAATAAATTGTTGCAACCTACGGTAAAACAAACTATGACAAATTTGAAGGATACCACACAGATTATTAAAATCTTAGAAACGTTAGAACAGGATCCACAGTGGCCAATATGTACACTTGATGTGCAATCATTATACACGGTGATTGATCACTCTCAAGGTATAGAAGCAATGGTGCAATTCTTATAGAAGAGGAACGGCTGGAGAAACCACAAATAGATTTCCTGACGGAGGGAGTAAATTATGTATTAAATCATAATTATATGTATTTTAATCAAGATTACTATATGCAGATTAGGGGGACGGCTATGGGCACCAGGTTCGCCCCCAGTTAAGCGAATTTATTCAGGGCACACTGGGAGCAAGATTGTCATCCCAAGACTGGAGTCGGACCTGGTGCTCTGGCATCGTTATATAGACGGTGTGATTATAATTTGGCGCAGAGACAGAGATTCCCTCCCAAATTTTTGAGGAAATAAACATAAATTATCTAAATTTACGGTTTACTGCCAAAATTTGTGAACAACAAATAGAATTTCTCGATCTATTGTTAACTACAGAACAAAATAAAGTGATTTGTACCACATACAACAAGCCAGTTGCCAAAAACAGGTTTATTTTGTATAGTAGCTGCCATATGCCAAGATGGTTGTTGAATGTGCCGGAAGGGCAATTCCGGAGAGTAAAGAGGAATTGCACGAAGGAAGTAGCTTTTGAACAAGAGGCAGTAAAATTGAAAGAGTTATTTCTAGACAAACATTATCCATTAGACCAAATAGAAAAATCACTCCAGAAAGTAAGAAGGATGGATAGAGAAACATTTTTTATACCCAAAATGAAAATAGTGGAGAGCAGTGTAAATAAGTGTAAGTGTAAATAATCACTGGCACCTATTACAAAAGGATAAATATGTAGGTAAAATAATTTCAACAAAACCATTATTAACCTTCTCATGAGCCCCAAGTTTAGCACTCAAAATAGCCCCCTCTGTTAGACCTCCAAAGAAATCGGACACAACACTATCTAAATGGGTGGGGTTGGAAGGTTTCCACAAATGTGGGAAATGTAGTGTGTGTCTGTTAACTTCATTCCCTAAGACTACTAAAGAAATAATTTCCAACAGTAATAGTACAAGACATGTGATAAAAGAATGTTTGACGTGCAAATCAGAAAGAGTGGTGTATATCATTATATGCCCATGCGGTAAACAATATGTGGGTCGTACCAAACTAATGCTGAAGAAACGTATTTCTGAACATGTTACTAATATTCGGAATGGATATACAAAACATACCCTTTCTCAGCATTTTAAAGATTATCACAATAGAGACCCCACAGGGTTGAGTTTCGCTGCAATAGATAAAGTTGATATACATTGGAGGGGGGGGCGATATAATTGAACAAATGTCGAGATTGGAATCAAGACGTATTTTTGTATTAAATACACTGGTGCTATTCGGCCTAAATGCTGACTTGGAGATATTTGGCTTTTTGTGAGTAGAGGATGTAGTTCTTCGGAGGACAGAGGACCCCCGAGTGTTTAATACCCTCGGGGGTCCCTCTCCAGCGAAGACCCCCGCCCCATCCCCAATTCAGACTCGCAATAGATAGAAGAACATTTTTGTGAATGTTTTGTAGTTCTGACAATATATTGAAGACATTAGAAAGATTAAAGAGAATGTTTTGCAAGCAATGCACAAAAAACCGCATCAAATGAAAAAAAAACGCATGAAAAATGCATAAAAAACGCATATGCTTTTTTTTTTCTTTAAATATGATGTCAACAGAATGGTATGAAGTGTGCATAAATGTGGTAATGTGGTTTAATGTTAAAAATTTGAAAGTAAAGGATTCTATATCGAATACCTTGATGTATATGATAATACTTGTGACTTATATGGCGAATGATGAAATCCACGAGAGTCCCCATTTATAATCAAGAGGTAAATGTTTAAATAGCTTGAATGGAACTGGATCCATCCCAGAGATTATGAGAAGCCCATTATGGGGGGAGCGAAATAAGTATAAAAAGGGTACAAAACACTTCCACGTATTGCCACTGAGGAAGGGACAAGAAATACAGAGTTCCCGAAACGCGTCTGGCGCTTTTGACAGTGCAGTGTACAGTACCCAACAGATTTAAGGTGGTTTGTCGGCAGCCACGTATGGACTACGTTAAGAAAGCCAATATTAAATTGCTTGTCTGTTTCTGACGGGATCTACAGTGTTCTCGCGACACTACGAGAAAACCAGTGGTGCAGAGCAAAGAAAGTGTGGGACGCTGATCCAGTCGGACAGTGAGTACATACCTTTAAGAAATGCCCATATTATTGGGACTTTAGCCCAATTGTGCATTGTATCTAAGAACCATTGCCAGAGGTATATAAGCCTATCGTTGAATTATCTGGACTTACCATTGATAGTGAGGCCACTATCACTTACCCTTGGAAGTGGAGATATACATTCAAGGAATATTTTATTACATTTTAACATTGCAGTCTGGTCCTACAATCATGGAGACAACAAGATAATCAAAATCAAGCCACCCATATTGATTGTCTATTAAGGAATTCAAGTGTTTTATGTACTTGTTTTACATGCTGTTTTAATAAATCTTTTGTATACTAGCAAGTCTCCGCCTAGTCAGGTGATCCAGTATCTGAGTAAAATGGTCTTTGGGTCAATCCCTTTCTGGTCAGATTCTGGGGAGACTTCAGCTCCATCTACCTGATGGTTCTCTGGGGGCTTCTCCTCTGGACAGTCCTGGGAATACAGAGGACGGGGACATCTCTCGGGGGGACTTCCTTCTATGAGTCCATCTGTAGGAAACACACAGGGACAGGAGATATTATTACATGTGATGATGAGATGATGGGAGTAGTAGTCCGGTGACCCATGACAGCCCCCTACTTACCCTGCTGATCGCCCCATAAATCCGTCTCCTCTTCTTCTTCATCTTTAACCTCAACCTTAATATCCATCAGATTTTCATCCTAAAGAAGAGAAATGTAAAATGGTCTTTGGGTCAATCCCTTTCTGGTCAGATTCTGGGGAGACTTCAGCTCCATCTACCTGATGGTTCTCTGGGGGCTTCTCCTCTGGACAGTCCTGGGAATACAGAGCACGGGGACATCTCTCGGGGGGTCGTCTCCTCCTGGAGTCAGAACCTATAGGAGATAACACACAGACTGAATACAATACTGAGCGCTGAAATGCGGCAGAGGAGAGCAGGAACCTGCGGGGGAATAAGGGTGGAGTTCAACCGCTGCCCTCTGAGTGTCCGGATGATTGGGGTGCGGCAGTCAGCAGCCGGGAAGTCTATGGGCAGCCGGCAGCAGTTTATGAGCCGCAGATTCACCGGACATTTTATGGTTTCCAGGAGAATTTCTGACCCTTCAATTTTCTGCTTGTAATGGAAAAGAAAATTCCTCGGAAAGTGTGACCCCCATAGAGAGACCAGAGCACCCCCCAATATCAGGGATGAACCCCCATAGAGGGACCAGAGTACCCCCCGATATCAGGACTGAACCCCCATAGAGGGAAGACAGCACCGCCGAGATTAGGTCTGAACCCCTATAAAGGGACAAGAATGCACCCCGATATTAGGGCCAATTCCCCCCCACGATATCAGAGCAGAACCCCCATAGCAGGAAAAGAACACCCCCGATATCAGGACTGAACCCTCATAGAGGGACGAGAGCCCCCCCCCCAATATCAGGAGTGAACCCCCCATACAGGGACGAGAGCACCCCCGATATCAGGGCTGAACCTCCATAGAGGAAGGACAGCGTCCCTCGATATCAGGTCTGAAATCCCTGATAAAGATGACTTCTGCATTTCCCATACATTACTGTAGGGTCATTTAGAGTGTCCATAGGATGGTTGATACTATATACTATAAGAGCAGTGAGACTATGGACTCTATACTGTAAGAGCAGTGAGACTATGGACTCTTTACTGTAAGGGCAGTGAGACTATGGACTCTGTACTGTAAGAGCAGTGAGGCTATGGACTCTGTACTGTAAGAGCAGTGAGACTATGGACTCTATACTGTAAGAGCAGTGAGACTATTAACTCTTTACTGTAAGAGCAGTGAGACTATGGACTCTTTACTGTAAGAGCAGTGAGACTATGGACTCTTTACTATAAGAGCAGTGAGACTATGGACTCTATACTGTAAGAGCAGTGAGACTATGGACTCTATACTGTAAGAGCAGTGAGACTATGGACTCTTTACTGTAATAGCAGTGAGACTATGGACTCTTTACTGTTAGAGCAGTGAGACTATAGAGTCTTTACTGCAAGAACAGTGAGACGATGGGTTCTTTACAGTAAGAGCAGTGAGACTATGGGACCACTTATATGTGGTTTGTAATGTTTTGCCTGATAAAAGTGTTGCTAACACTACTACGGAGCGCTCACTAGCACATAGACTAGGACCTTAAGTGAATGAAAGCAAAACAATTACTTTATACTGGTACAATGGTCACTTTTAGAGATGAGCAAATTTCTCAAAGATTCGATTCTGTGAGTTCGCCGAATTTTCCAAAAAGATTCGAATCAAATTTATTCATGGTGAATCTCATTAAAAACTAGCTATTTTCTGGCTGCAGAGAGACTGTATAGGGGTGTAGAACACTGTACCTCGCAGTAAGATGCATAGGGAGTCTGCTGTGGTAGTAAAATAATACTTTGAGTCCGTATGACATGCAGATGACAGGCGTTGCTCTTAGAATCACTGCACACTTCACTTATTTGGGCAGTCATGAGGCGAAAACTGACCAAATAACTCAAGGGTGAACTCAGCCTTACAGGTCGATGTTAGCGCCAGGTATAAAGAACCGTGCAGAGGCGCAAGATCCTACTGTAGCATGAAAGAGCGCACTCCTTTTACACCGTCGGCAGCTGATTCCACAGATGTCTACAGAACCTATTCTATTAAAAGCTCATACAAGTTGAGCCCC
The DNA here is from genome assembly GCA_033119425.1 of Bufotes viridis. Taxonomy (NCBI): domain Eukaryota; kingdom Metazoa; phylum Chordata; class Amphibia; order Anura; family Bufonidae; genus Bufotes; species Bufotes viridis. The sequence goes on from CM065592.1 coordinate 3,358,750, forward strand.
CCCCCCCCCGACAGAGTGGAGAGGGTGTCAGCAGTAAGTTTCTGTTGACGTCACGGGTTAATTTGCCATTCCTGTGATCCGTCAGAACAATAACCCCCAAAAAACGGATCCTGTCTGTGGAACATCCGCCTTCACTCAGTCAGCATTTGCTCAGTGATCCATCAGTATCGCTAATGCCCAAAAAAAAACAGGAGTGGATCCAAAACAGAGATGACTTGTGAATGGAATATTTGCATGTCTTCTATGTTTTGTACCCACTACTGCTTTTGGCTACCAAATCATAAGCCAATTCTGATGGGACCATACAGGCCTTAAAGCTGCCACATAGACAGGATCCGTTGTGCGTCTAATTTTTTCTTCCTTTTGACAGATCAGAAGGGTCAAATAAATTATGTCAACCAGGCCAAAAGGCAAAATAGTGGCTCAGTCATGGAGTGGGGAGGGTGGGAACAGAATGAAAAGTCCACAGAGTGGCCGAATGACAGAATGCTGAGGTGTCAGAAGCATAAGTAGACCACAGAGTGGCCGAGTGACAGAGTGGTAAGGTGGCAGCAGCATGAGGAGACCACAGAGTGGTGATGTGGCAACAGCATGAGGAGACCACAGAGTGGTGATGTGGCAACAGCATGAGGAGACCACAGAGTGGTGATGTGGCAGCAGCATGAGGAGACCACAGAGTGGTGATGTGGCAGCAGCATGAGGAGACCACAGAGTGGTGATGTGGCAGCAGCATGAGGAGACCACAGAGTGGTGATGTGGCAGCAGCATGAGGAGACCACAGAGTGGTGATGTGGCAGCAGCATGAGGAGACCACAGAGTGGTGATGTGGCAGCAGCATGAGGAGACCACAGAGTGGTGATGTGGCAGCAGCATGAGGAGACCACAGAGTGGTGATGTGGCAGCAGCATGAGGAGACCACAGAGTGGTGATGTGGCAGCAGCATGAGGAGACCACAGAGTGGTGATGTGGCAGCAGCATGAGGAGACCACAGAGTGGTGATGTGGCAGCAGCATGAGGAGACCACAGAGTGGTGATGTGGCAGCAGCATGAGGAGACCACAGAGTGGTGATGTGACAGCAGCATGAGGAGACCACAGAGTGGTGATGTGGCAGCAGCATGAGGAGACCACAGAGTGGTGATGTGGCAGCAGCATGAGGAGACCACAGAGTGGTGATGTGGCAGCGGCATGAGGAGACCACAGAGTGGTGATGTGGCAGCGGCATGAGGAGACCACAGAGTGGTGATGTGGCAGCGGCATGAGGAGACCACAGAGTGGTGATGTGGCAGCGGCATGAGGAGACCACAGAGTGGTGATGTGGCAGCGGCATGAGGAGACCACAGAGTGGTGATGTGGCAGCGGCATGAGGAGACCACAGAGTGGTGATGTGGCAGCGGCATGAGGAGACCACAGAGTGGTGATGTGGCAACGGCATGAGGAGACCACAGAGTGGTGATGTGGCAGCAGCAGCATGAGGAGACCACATAGTGGTGATGTGGCAGCAGCATGAGGAGACCACAGAGTGGTGATGTGGCAGCAGCATGAGGAGACCACATAGTGGTGATGTGGCAGCAGCATGAGGAGACTACAAAGTGGCCCAGTGACAGAGTGGGGAGGTGGGGAACAATACCAGTACCAGCTGAGGAAGGTTGCTGGCAGTAGAAGCACCTGGCAGCAGGTGTGAGATCAGGCGGGTGGCAGTATCAGAATAGTAGCTGAAGAAGGTAGCCAAAAGAAACAGGTCTTTTTTGTCAAAGTGTTGAAGTGTTGGTGTGGCACCATGGATGATCTAGTCTGATGCATCAGGCACTGGTGTTTGAAAATCCTGGCTGATCCATGCCTGATTTATCCTTGGCGTAACTATGGCCCCCGCTGCACTAAACACCCGCTCTGATGCCACACTGCTGGTCGGGCAGGAAAGCTTGTCCAGGGCAAACTCGGCCAGTTGCGGCCATAAATCGAGTTTGGCTGCCCAGTAGTTCTGGAGATCTTCGATGTGGGGTGGCAGGATGCACTCCAAGTATGCCACAACCTGCTGGTTCAGGTTCTTCTTAAGTTGCTGCTGATGGAGCTGGTCCTGCTCCTGCCCCCCCAAGGAGCCATGGCAGTGGAATGTGAACACAGCGGGCCCCCTAGGGCAGAACTACATGAGGATGGGCGATGGCGCACATAGGCAGCAGTCAACTGACCTTATTAACAAGGAGATAACAGAAGAGGAATTAAAAATCAAAAATCTCTCCACTGGGAAAGCATCGGGGCCTGATGGGTTCCCGGCAGAATTTTATAAGGGATTAGTAGGTGAAGTCACGCCAACACTTACACTACTCTTCAACTCCATTTTAATGGGTAAAGGGTTACCAACCTCAGGAAAAATGGCCTATATTAAAATACTCCCAAGGAAAAGACTTGACCCAGCCAGGGTCATTTAGGCTAATATCACTTATAAATCAAGATATAAAAATATTATCAAAAATTCTGGCTAATAGACTGGCCCCATGCCTACCAGATCTGATTGGGGCCCACCAGGTAGGCTTCATGAAAAGCCGATCAGTAGTCACAAATATTAGAAGAGTTTTAATAGCACATGATGGACAGAGGGGGGTGAATCAAGAGGACAACCCAGCACTTTTAGCTGTCAATGCCGAAAAGGCCTTCGATAATGTTAGTTGGGCCTGGCTTGATGATGTCTTAGATATCATGGGCTTGGAAGGCGAGTTTTGGAATTACTTGAAGGCTATATATGAAGAGCCCCAAGCAAGAGTATATATACCAGGTTTCTTGTCTAATGTAATAGAATTCAAAAAGGGAACTAGGCAAGGATGCCCACTGTCCCCTCTACTGTTCAACATGGCCAGTTAGAACAGGAACTGGCAGATCCTTGGGTTCTATCGGCGCTTCTTCATACAAAACTCAAAGACATTTCTCCCCAGGTTAAACAATCAATACTCTTGAGGGACACAAGAAGCCATAACGAAGATATATAGACTTCACATATGCCAATATGGTCATTGCCGTCCTTTCCCCAGGGAAGAGACAATAAAATGTATAAAGAATGGAAACAAAAGGGCATAAATAAGCTGCAAGATGTTCTAGATAATGCAAGACGGGATCTGATTTCTTGGGATGAATTCCAAGTCAAATACCAAGTTACCACTTCCCCTTTTCTTCCTTTTCAACAGATAAGATCTTACTGCAGATCGCAGTCTGAGAAATTGGGCGAGGCAGATAGGCTCTCGTTATTAGAGATGAGCGAACTTTAAAAAAAAGTCCGGCGTTCGGGTTGTGGTAAGTCGCGCATCCCGTTATGGATTCCACTATTGCGGCATATGGAATCCATAAGGGGCGGCTTCCACGAACCCGAACTGTTGAACAGCCAAAGGACCTGGGGTGAGGTCACCGTCATGTGATCAGTGCAGGGGGCGTGGCTCAGCACGGGATCAAATCCAGCCCCCTGCACTGATCACATGACGGTGACCTCACCCCAGGTCCTTCGGCTTTTCAACAGTTCGGGTTCGTGGAAGCCGCCCCTTATGGATTCCATATGCCGCTATAGTGGAATCCATAACGGTATGCGCGACTTACCACATCCCGAACGCCGGACTTTTTTTTAAAGTTCGCTCATCTCTACTCGCTATCTGATATATACCGCAGAATCCATAGTCCACAAACAATAGCTTTGTTTAGGGATGGTATGGAGTTTGTAAGAAGAGCAGTATATAATGAACAACGAAGGGAAACCCAACTGCGGATAATGCACAACGCAACTTTTGCTTTGACTTATCGTACAGAAAAGCCCTAGCTCACCATTTGCGGTAATGCCCCAAATGTGCATTGCCGAAAGCGGGACTTCTACATGGTTTGTGGACTTGTCCGAATCTATAATCACTATGGGCACAAGCCACTGAGTATATTAAGTTGTGTGGGGGGTAGAGGTGACACTTGACCCACAACAAGGTATTTTTCAGTTTATACCTAAAGACCAATTAGAAGTGGGAATAGGGGTGTCGGAGGGAGGAGTGCATATATTGCTTATGGGGTTATAGGGACCATGAAACAAGTGCTTTTTATGGAAAGAATGGAGATGGAAGGGAACAAAGAAAAGACAATAGGCAAGTTTATTAAGAAATGGAAAAAATTTATTGAATCATCGTTGTCGGAGGTAGAGATGAGGGAGCTAATGTCGCCTTTCACTCAAACCAAATAGTATCTAGAAGCCCAAATTGGAGGAAAGTTAGGAAAACTAGCAGTTTAAGAAGACAGGAGATCATTCGATGAGACAAGGCATGGAATATTATATAATCCTTTCACATGGAAGATAAATTGGAGTCGGTGAGAATTTGAAGGGGGGGGGTAGTTGGGAGCGTAAGGGAGAATTTGCTAAAAATAAACAAAAGGATCAGGATGTATCAATAATGTGCATTGTTACCTTGGACGAATTTATTAAGTTGATGTAATTAATGTACACCCTGTCATATGTCCTGATTGCAATAAAAATAATTGGGAAAAAAAATAAAAATCACTTAAAAAATAAAAACCAATGTCAACCATAAACCAATCCATCAAAATCTGCGCTGCAAAGGCCATTATAGCGCTCCTTCCCTTCTGAGTCCTGCCATGCGCCCCCACAGCAGTTTACCACCACATAAGGGGTGTTGTCATATTCAGGAGAAAATGGGAAACAAATTATGGGTGCTTTTTCTCCTGTTACCCCTTGTGAAAATTTGCGGCTAAAGCAACATTTTATTGGAGAAAACTGTTCATTTTCACAGCAAAGTGTTTAAAAAATCTGCACAACGCTTAGGGGTCAAAGTGCTCAGGACCCCCTAGAGCTATTCTTTAAGGGGTATAATTTCCAAAATAGGGTCACTCTTTGAGGGTTTCCACTGTAGGGGTACGTCAGGGTCTCTTCAAATACAAAATGGCGCCTAAAAACCATTCTAGCGAAATCAGCCACCAAAATCCATATGGCGCTCCTTCCCTTCTGACCACTGCTGTGTGCCCATAGAGCAGTTTACCGCCACATATTGGGTATTTCTGTAAACTGCAGAATCAGAGTAATGTATATTTATATTTATTTTGCTGTTAACCCTTGCTGCGTTGCAAGAAAAAATTAACATAAAAAAATTCTACCAAAAAAAGTGAAATTTTTACATTTCACCTCCATTTCCCTTTAATTCTTGTGGAACACATCAAGGGTTAACAAAGTTTGTAACATCAGCTTTGAATAATTTGAGAAGTGTAGTTTCTACAATGGGGTCATTTATGGGGGGTTTCCATTACGTAAGCTCCTCAAAATCACTTTGTAACTGAATTAGTGCTTAAAAAATGGTTTGGAAAATTGTGCAGAAAATTTTAAAAATGGTTTCTAAATGTCTAACTTCCTAAAAAATAAAATGACATTTACAAAGTGATTCCAACATAAAGCAGACGTGCGAGGAAGGTATTACTATATGTCTTAGGCCTCATGCACAAAAACGTAGTTTCTTTCAGTTTCTGTTAATTTTTTTTTTTCAGGAACCGTTGCTGGAACCATTCACTTCAACGGGTCCGCAAAAAAAAGGAAAGTTTCTCCGTGTGTATTTCATTTCCGTACCGCTAAAAGATAGAACTTGACCTATTATTGTCTGCAAATAATGTTCCATGCCTTGATTCAAGTCAACGGGTCCGCAAAAAATACGGAATGCATACGGAACACATCCGAATGTCTTCCGCAATGTATTTTGCGGAAGTACGGAACGGAAACACAACGGATACAAAAAAATAGAATAACGGATCCATGAAAAACGGACTGCAAAATACATATGGTCGTGTGCCAGAGCAGCAGAACAACTGCAATATGGCTCCGCAGTCAGTTCAGCAAGGTGTAATAGGATCGCTCCTATTCCCCAGGCTGTAACCTCCCCGACTGATCCTTGTTCTACATAAATGTTGTAGAATGATTCCTCCCTATCCTTTCCCTGAACTTCTATACAGCAAAATATGTTTTCAAGTCTCTCCTAGCACTGTCCTAAGTCTCTCCTAGCACTGTCCCAAGTCTCTCCTAGCACTGTCCCTAGCGCCTGCTGACGTCTCTCCCTGCACTAAGTACACTGGAAAATGGCAGAATCCAAGATGGCTGCCGCTATTTATAGGGCTGTGACATCACAGGGCTGGCTGGCTGCTGATTGGCTGCATGGCATTGTGGGTGATCCCGCCTTCCCAGAGTTCCTTGCTCCATGTCCTCACACGTGCAGCAGCCATTTTGGGGAAAATGTGATTCGTTACCATAAAGCGTGAGGAAGTTCGAATTCTGTGCAAATCGAATTTTTCCTAAAATCCGGATCGAATTAGACTTTGTCAACTTCGATTTGCTCATCTCCAGTCACTTTATTTACCTCAAGTTGACTCCCTTCACCATCACCTCTGAGGCAGTAGATAGAAGCCGACACTGATCGCTGCCCCGGCCCACAGCTTCCCAAATTATGATAAAAATATTACATTATTTTGTTATGAACTGGGGGCAGGGGAAGCCTCGGGGGTCTCGTATACGGGCACAGGGGTACACAGAAGCCCCCGGGATATTACTGGGATCCTCTGTGTACGAGCAGCTGAACTCATCAACAAGATGAAGGACATAGTCCTCGGAGGTCCTCTCATAGACCATCCAGCCCAGACACCTCTCCAGTGACTCCACAAACAGGAGGCTGCGCTTATTACAACCCCCGATCCTGTTATATAATCCTGTAATGCTGTGACCAGCTCTGCTGCTGTCCGTGGGGTCAGAGAGGGGGGGATGGGAAATTACACTGATCATCGAGAGACCACGGACCAATGAGGAGGAGCGGTCTGCGATGATATATGTACATGGTTAATTAAAAATACAAAAATAAAGGAGACGGCGCGTCCAATTCCGTGAGGTTTTATTCCAGATGCAACGTTTCGCTACAGAAAGCCTTTGTGAAGCACTCATATACAGCTACCAATGAAGGTATAAATCCCCCTGAGTGACCTCATGTGTGGGAGTAACCCCTGTAACCCCCTAATTCACTGGGGTCGGGGAGCGTGGTGATAACCAACACATAATATATACAGATCTGTCCGGACACATATGGACATACATAGGAATCAATCATTGTGGGCAGGGTACTGGAGATTAAGAAGCCAGGCCACGAGGGACGCCGTGTGTAAGCTGTGCAGGCTGGTGGAACGCAAGTGCGCGCGAACCTGGCGTGGAAGGAAATATGTTACTGGCGCCGGAGGACATTATTAACTTATGTCAGCAGGGAGAATAAGCAGCGAGGCGCACTACAAACCAAAAATTCTGACTATTGATCGTGCGCAAGTGCGTTCCACCAGCAACATACCAACAGGCGCACTAACCTGGAACGCATTTGCGTGTCACAGTAAATTAATTGTGGCGCAAGTGTGTCCGCACATCAACGGGTATTGAAATGTGGAAGCGTGCTGAGGTGGTACCTACAGTAAAACCATATATAGGGGTGTGGACAAGTTGGCGCATATCCCATAGATAGCAGACAATCGTGTGTCCCATTGGCTAGGAGTAGAGTTGAGCGAACTTCTATTTTTAGTTCGGCATCCAAAGTTCGGGTTCGGGTTATCATAGCATCCCGTTATGGATTCTGCTACCACGGACCATAACGGCATTTGGAATCCATAAGGGGATTCTTCATTGAACCCGAACCTTGGACAACACGGAGGACCTGGGGTGACATCACAGTCATGTGATCAGTGCAGAGGGCGTGGCTCAGTACTGGATCACCTCTTATCCAATCCAGTGCTGAGCCACCCCCCCTGCACTGATCACATGACGGTGACGTCACCCCAGGTCCTCCGTGTTGTCCAAGGTTCGGGTTCAATGAAGAATCCCCTTATGGATTCCAAATGCCGTTATGGTCCGTGGTAGCGGAATCCATAACGGGATGCTACGATAACCCAAACCCGAACTTTGGACGCCGAACTAAGTTCGCTCAACTCTAGCTAGGAGCCTTGTCAATACATTACCCAGATCTCAGACGCATTATCAATAACGAATCACGGTGCATACAGAGGATGGAAGAGATGAAGAACAAGTTTGCGTTCAGAAGTTACCCTAGCTCCAAACACTCCAATCATGTATTGAAAATTCCACGGCACAATATATATGTAAGGGGCAGCACTACCTTTGCTTTAAATCTTGAAATGTTTTAAATGGCGGTGCCTGCGATGTTGGATCCTGGTCCAATCCCCGTTAATGCAGAAATAAATGTATAGAACTGCGGCACTCACGTAGCATTAGTTTCTATTTCTCCCAAGACGTGACATTTCGACTTAACACAAGTCTTTTTCAAGCATACAAGGTATGCTTGAAAAAGACTTGTGTTAAGTCGAAACGTCGCGTCTTGGGAGAAATAAAAGAAGAAACTAATGCTACGTGAGTGCCGCGGTTCTATAAATTGTAAGAGGGTGCAAGGTGTTGTATTTGATAGCAGGTACGTGTCACCGAGGTTGCTGGCCTCGGTGAGGTGAGAGCCGGGTTTTTGTCTGCAGCAGCTAGTGCTGCTCTGTTAAATAGCATGGCTGCAAAGCCGATCCGGGCCGGCTCTTACTGGGAGCAGCTAAAGAGTAGGGTGGGTGGCTGCTCCCCACGGTCCAGTCCATGTTTTGGGCTGGGTATATAACGCAGCCAGCAGCTGTGTCTGGGGGTGTGTGATTATCCTGGAGCCTGCAAACAGGGCTGAGGTGTTCTCTGTCCTGGAGGAAGGAGCTCAGCAAGGTGGTGTTTCCCTGCGACCTGAAGGTGGAATCGCCTGCGGCTGAGCCGACTGCTAGGTGTGAACCCGCACCTAAACCACCCAAGGTGACTGGACCCTGTGTTGGCCTGTTTTTGTTTTGCCACAGTATTTCCGTTGTGTGTGAACTGTCACCAAGAGACTGCTTTTCATTTTATGGCGTGCAAGTGTGAATAAAACACTGTTTGATGCACCACCTGGACTCCTTGTTTTGCCTCTAAACTGCACCCGCACCACTGTCTACCAGAGCGACTCCCCACAACATTTATTTCTTAAAAATTCCACGGCAACAATTACTAACATGTTCCCGTAGGAAGGAATCAACCGGAGTCCCATACGTCAGTACCTATGGCCATTACAGCACCAAGGTGAGACAGATCATTAGGGACAATTGGGACATTGTCCGGAGAGGTCATTGGAACGTGGAATTATTGAGGGAATCTCCGATTATGGCCTATAAGAGACCAAAAAATGTAAAGGATCTCTTGGTGAAGTCTGACATGGGCCCCTCAGGTGGCCTGACGCAGACCTCCCCGGCTCAACGGAAAAGGGGTTGTTACCCATGTCTGAACTGCAGCATTTGCAATGCGATGCTGAGGGGACCGCACCTCAGTCCCCCGCGTACTGGCAAACAAGATTAGAAACTTCTTAACCTGCCAATCGACATACGTGATATATACCTCACTCCTTTATGTGGGGGAAACCACTATGGAATGTAGGGAACGGATTACTAAGCACAAGTCCACCATTCGGAAAAAGAACATAGACATTTGGTGGAGGCGAAGCAGAATATTAGCCAATTACGCTTCCGGATCATCGATCATGTACCCAAAGAGGAGCGGGTGACCGAGAAAAGCTGCTGAAACGCTGTGAACTCAGATGGATCCATGAACTCGATACACTATCACCTGAGGGCACGAATACTGATTATGCATTAAATCCGTTTCTCTATTTTTTTTTCATAGGTGTAGATAGATATATTGTTTCCTGCGCTAAATTTAGTTTTTATTTTTTTAGGTCCCCCTGGGACTTTTTTGGTTGCTCCACCCGCCTGTCGGTATGTTAATGGTGGAACGCACTTGCGCACGATCAATAGTCAGAATTTTTGGTTTGTAGTGCACCTCGCTGCTTATTCTCCCTGCTGACATAAGTTAATAATGTCCTCCAGCGCCAGTAACATATTTCCTTCCACGCCAGGTTCGCGCGCACTTGCGTTCCGCCAGCCTGCACAGCTTACACGCGGCGTCCCTCGTGGCAGGGCTTCTTAATCTCAGGTCCCCTGCCCACAATGATTGATTCCTATGTATGTCCATATGTGTATGGACAGATCGGTATATATTATGTATTTGTTATCACCACGCCCCCCCGACCCCAGTGAATTAGGGGGTTACGGGGGTCACTCCCACACATGAGTTCACTCAGGGGGATTTATACCTCCACTGAGGAAGTAGTGCATCCAGACCTCGAAACGTGTTTGGGAAAGAACAAAAACCTAGCTTCAAACTTAGCTGAAACTTAAAAGAACTTTTGTTGGAGTTGAACTGCTTTCAGATCCAGAAGCCAAACACTGCGGCGGGTGCTGGCAATTACAGACAACACCTAACCTGAATGAGGAGAGACTTCAGGGAATCTGTGGATGGAGACCAGCGCACACTATTGAAAAAATGACGATTACTTACCGGTAATTGGATTTTCATGAACCCACGACAGCACCACGAGAGAGAGGATCCGCCTCCAAAGACAGGAAACCTGAAGTACAAAAAGGCGGAGACTCCTCTGCCACTTCAGTATGCGTCTTCCAAGACTTTGAGGAACTCCGCCGTTCAGTTTAGTATGATATATATATATTCTATTTTTTTTATTTTTTTTTGCAACACCCGTGAACTAACGCACACACACAGAATAGGGAGGGAATTAAGGGTGCTGTCGTGGGTTCATGAAAATCCAATTACCGGTAAGTAATCGTCATTTTACCCCTCACCCACGACAGCACCACGAGAGCGAAAAGCAAGGAATTTTTTAGGGTGGGAGAACAGCAGAAAGCACCTTAGTACCAAAAGATAAGTCAGAAGAAGGATTCAATTGCAATCTATAGTGAGCAAAAAAGGTCGAAGGAGAAGACCAGACCGCTGCTTTGCAGATATCTTCAATAGATACAGCCGCCTTCTCTGCCCAAGAAGTGGATATGGCTCTAGTAGAATGAGCATGCAGTCTCTCCGGAGGACTCTCCCCGGATGAAGAATAAGCCTCTGAAATAGCCAAAGTAATCCACCTGGCCAAAGTATTTTTGGAGGCCTGCCGACCTTTATTCTTCCCCTGGAAAAGAACAAATAAAGAGGAGGATTTCCTCCAGTCTTTAGTTACATTAAGGTATTGAAGAAGACACCTTCTGACATCCAGGCAGTGAAAAGAGCTTTCCTCCTCAGACCGGGGATCAGAAAAGAACAAGGGCAATATTATTTCCTGAGATCTGTGAAAAGTGGATACTACCTTTGGAAGAAAGGCTGGGTCTGGTCTGATTAATACCCTATCTTCTAAAATGGTAGTGTATGGCTTTTCTATAGACATAGCCTGAAGCTCATTGATTCTACGTGCTGAAGTTAGGACTACTAGCAGACTTAACTTGAGGGACAGAAATCTAACAGAAATCTGATCTATAGGCTCAAAAGGAGGTTTTGTAAGGGCGCCTAGAACCAAATTTAAGTCCCAAGGAGCTATCCTAGGTGAAATATTCAAGGCTGACCTAGAGATGGATCTAAAGAAACGTAGAACCCATGGATTTAATGCTATCTGATCCTCGAACAGGACTGAGAGGGCAGAGGTCTGAACCTTCAAGGTGCTGGGTGACAAGCCTAAGTGCAACCCCGTCTGAAGAAACTCCAGTATCTTTACTAGGGGAGTAGGACATGGAAGATCTTCAAATAGAATACCAGAAAAAGAAAGGAATTTCTTCCAAACTCTAGCATATATGTTAATAGTGACTTCTTTCCTACTTTTCAAAAGAGTACTAATCAGATCTTTAGAAAATCCCCTTCTGGCTAGTAGCTGCCTCTCAAATTCCATGCCGCTAGATGGAGGTTCTGTACTTCTGGATGGACTAACGGTCCCTGAACAAGAAGGTTCCTGGTCACCGGAAGGATCCATGGATCCGTTATTGATAGCTTTCTGAGGCAAGTGAACCACGGCCTTTTTGGCCAAAAGGGTGCTATTAGAATGACTCTGGCCCGATCCTCCCTTATCTTCTTTAGGACTCGAGGGATCAGAGGTAATGGAGGAAAGGCATAAGCTAGGGGGAAGTCCCACTTGTGGAGAAGAGAGTCCAGCCCATACGGGGATCGCCTCTCGAGACAGGGAGAAGAACTTCTGCACTTTCTTGTTCCGATGTGTAGCAAATAGGTCTATGGATGGTAGGCCCCAGCTGTCTGTAATTAACCTGAACACTTCTGAATCTAGGCTCCATTCTCCCTGAGAAACTAAGTGTCTGCTTAAGTAACCTGCCTGGGTACTGTCTACTCCCCTTATGTGGACTGCCGATATTGAGCTGCAACACCCTTCCACTGATTGAAGAATGCTGTCTAGAACCGACATTAATGTCCCGTTCCTGGTCCCCCCGTCTGTTTATATATGAGACAACCGTCCTGTTGTCCGACATGATTCTCAGGTTTCTTCCCTGAATCATTGGCAGGATCTTTAGAATCGCATACTTCACTGCCAACAGTTCTTTGACATTGGAGGAGAGGGACTTCGCCTGTAGGGGCCAGCGACCCTGAAGGGATAACTCGAGAATATGAGCCCCCCAACCCCAAGGACTCGCATCCGTAGTTAGGCACAGAAGGTTGTCCAATATCCAAGGAGAACCCTGGTTCAAGTTGTCTGAGGTCAGCCACCATTCTAACCCCTTTAGTGTTACCTTCCCAATCTCTAACATAGTGTTCAAAGGATGACGACCCCCTTGCCACTTTGACAAAATTTCCCATTGCAGAAGTCTTGCATGGAATTGTGCCCAAACCACTGCCGGGATGCAGGATGTGAGGGTTCCTAGAATGGACATACCTTCTCTTATAGTGATTCTTGGATGTTGTCTCAGTCTCTGAATCTTTTCTTTTATTCCCAGAATCTTTTCCCTTGGCAGAAAGCATCTCTGGCATGTTGAATCGAGTATGAACCCCAGAAGGAGCTGACGTTGTAGAGGCAGTGGTCTTGACTTTCCTAAGTTCAGGATCCAACCCAGATCTTCTAGGATTTTTGACACTTCCCGGACCGCTCTGTCGCAGCCTACTTTGGAGTCTGACACAATTAAAAAATCATCCAGATATGGAATGAACATTATCTCTTTTCCCTGATGTGGGCCAACATTTCTGCAACAATTTTTGTAAAGATTCTTGGAGCCATTGCTAACCCGAAGGGATTTGCCTGAAATTGCCAATGCTGAATTGCTCCCTCTACTTCCACTGCAACCCGGAAATACTTTTAATGATTCTGATGAATGGCTATATGGAAGTAGGCGTCTTTTAAATCGAGGACAGCCATAAAGCAATCGGGGGACGACAGATTTACTACTAACCTCATTGTTTCCATCCTGATCCTCTTTGTGACAAGATAAAGATTTAACTTTTTAGATTTATGATGGTTCTGAAAGAACCATCCGGCTTTCTGACTAGGAAAAGAGGGGAATAGAAGTTTCTCAACCTTCCCCCCACATGGTGTCTGGCGTCATTGCTGACCGGGTCTTTTGTCCTCATTAGAGGTCTTGTTAAAGAAAAAACCTCTACCTCCCTTCTTCTGGGCACTGGGTCTAAACTCTGACTCTCTTCTCTCCTTGCCTCTGTTACTCTGGAAGTAACGAAAGGAGCGGTTAAATCTGCCTCTGGAAGAAAAGCTATTAGACACAGGAAACTTCTTTTTCCTATCCGCTGCTCTTTCCAAAAGCTTGTCTAGTGAAGACCCAAAAAGATACTCTTCCTCACAGGGTACTGCACACAACCTCTTCTTAGACTGTAAGTCTCCATTCCAGCTTTTAAGCCACAAGGCTCTTCGGGCTGAATTCGCTAGGGCGGAGGAGCGAGCTGTCAGTCTGACGGCATCAACGGATGCGTCGGCTAGAAAATCCGCCGCCTTTCTAATGGTGGGTAAACCTGACAATATCTCCTCCCTAGGACATATATCCCTAACTCAGAAAGCCAAAATATAAGGGAACGTGAGGTAGCAGCCGAGGCTATAGAAGGCCTAAAGGAAGAGGTAGCGGCTTCCCAGGCCCCTTTGAGGAAACCGTCTGCTTTTTTATCTAGCGGGTCTTTTAGGGCGCCCATATCATCAAAAGAAAGTGAGGATTTTTTAGACTCTTTAGAAATAGCAACATCTATCCTAGGTGCCTTATTCCAATTTATTGCTACATCTTCAGAGAACGGATACTTCCTCTTGATAGTCCTGGAAATATACACTCTCTTATTAGGTTTCCTCCATTCATTTTTAATTAGCGCTGAAATATTTTTATGAACCGGGAAAGATCTCTGATGCTTAGATTCAAGACCCCCGTACATCATGTCCTGCACAGACTTTTCTTCTTCAGAATCTTCAATTCCCATTGAAGCTCTCACTGCTTTTAACAACTTTTCAGTATCCTCTACAGGAAAGAAAGGCTTCCCAAACTCCTTATCTTCCTCTTCAGAGAGGCACGATGAATCGTCAGATAATAAACAATCAAGCGACTGAGACTCCCCCCTTTCCTCTGCTGATGATGAGTCTAGATTTTCTTTCTTTTTTAGATGCCCAAGAAGAATCAATTTCAGAGCGGACCAGAGACTGTAAACCCTTATAAAAAGACGGGGATTCCTCCGCTATAGTCCTGTCAATGCAGACTTGACACAGCCTCTTTTCATATTCAGAGGGAAGGGAACCCCTGCATATGCCACACTCTTTATGTCTTTTCTTAGTGACTGCTTTCTTAGGTTTCCCCTGTAATACACATATACACAGCTCCATGAGTGGTGAAAAAACACAAAATTGTGGACCAAAGCCTCTCACCCCCTAAAGGTACCAGGGCCGGGTTGGAGACTGGATCCTCAGTCAGCTCCCTCTTGTCTTCCTCCATAGCTGCCAGCCAGCGCTCATTCAGGACACCAGACAGTGCTCCATGTGAGGAGGAACGCCAGGCCATCACTTCCGGGTTCCTGTGTAAATACATCTCCCCCGATCACGTGATGCGCCGCCATGCGCGCGCATACGTGCGCTCCAGGCCTCGTTCCTGCTAGAGCGGACTTCCAGTGGCTCCTCCCCCCAGGCGCGGCGCAAATCTTCTGCCCGCATGCCCCTTGTATGACCGTCTTGCAGGTAACACCGGAGCATGAAGCCCCAGCGCTCAGGACCTCATCGCCTTGCGCCTCTGCCGATCCACACGCTCCAATGCGCCTCATACTTCAGGACCGCAGGTGAAAGGGGCACCCCAAGAGAGGAGACGTACTCCAGGCTTCCCTCTTCAAAGACAGGAAACCATACTGAAGTGGGAGAGGAGTCTCCGCCTTTTTGTACTTCAGGTTTCCTGTCTTTGGAGGCAGATCCTCTCTCTCGTGGTGCTGTCGTGGGTGAGGGGAAAAAACCGAGTGTGGTGAGTTACAGGTTCAGTGCGGCACTGAGGTAGGACGAGAAATCCTTACTGTATGGCGGGACGCCACCGCTACACATCGCCTCTGCTCTATTTCATTAAGAGACTGAATCACTAAATGCCGCTTTAATTATGGCAAAATATACTGAGCCCCTCACACCGATGAAATTACCTGCACACAGATGAAGTGGATGTTATCTATATAAATCCCCTATCAAATTGTTTTCCTGTGAGCAACACGTTGAAATATAGATAAAACCAATAAGGAACATCCTTCATTGGGATTGAAGTGTATAATGTTTCAGCAGTGATACACAAAAAATCACATGAGGTAAAAAAAAAAAAAAACGCACAAGAATCGCAATATAATCGCAGGTCGTGGTAAAGAGGATTACTGGACTCTGTAAGATTAATTGATCTGTCTGTGGATTATAAACTTAAAATATCCAATAGAAGCTGAAATGTGCACTATTGCAATGCGATTTATAAATTTTTATACGTTAATGTGAATATAATGGATTTGCACTAGTGTTTTATAGTTCTTTTATGTATGTTTTATAATAAATGTCCGTACTCCAGGTATTTTAGTGCCATACCCTTAGTTTTATTTATCTTGGATTTATACCTCCATTGGTAGCTGTATATTTGAGCTTGACCAAGGCTTTCTGTAGCCGAAAACTTGTATCTAGAATAAAACCTCACGGAATTGGACGCAATCTCCTTTTTTTATTTTTCTATTTTTGATTGCTCAATTTTGTTTGGCGATTTTTGTACCGCCCCCGGAGACGAGCACCCATTGTATGGATAACTGAGGAGTTCTGTTCATCCTGTTTATTATATGTACATGGTTGTCAGACGTCGAAGGACATGGAAACCAAAGGGCCAGCACAGTGTCACCTATGGACTACGTCTCAATGACCCTTAGACAGGGTTCACACCTGCGCGTACGACGCTCCATCTTTACTTTTATTTTCGCATTGTGAAAATGAAAGTAAAAATCGCACGTCGTGCGCTCGTTTGCGCTATATATCCCTATGGCAGACGCGCGACAATACGCCCCAAAGAAGCTCCTGTAATTCTTTGGGCGTAGGGCGTTTTACAGCGCGTTCGTACACACTGTAAAACGCTCAGGTGAGAACCATGCCCATAGGGAAACATAAGTTTTCGCCTGTTGAGCGTTTTACAGTAAAACACTCAAGTCTGAACCCAGCCTTATACTGAGTGTTCTGTAGACGATTCTAGATGGTGGAATGCGAACCAAGGGAAGTTCATCACCAGGAACGCCGCGGTCCAGATACAGAAAACATCGCCTTCTAGGTGCTCAGCACTCAATGCAGGGTGTAATCTGAGTAAGGACATCTACATCAATGCAGGGTGTAATCTGAGTAAGGACATCTACATCAATGCAGGGTGTAATCTGAGTAAGGACATCTACATCACTGCAGGGTGTAATCTGGGTGAGGACAAGGAGGTGACATCTATATCACTGCAGGGTGTAATCTGGGTGAGGACATCTACATCACTGCAGGGTGTAATCTGGGTGAGGACATCTACATCACTGCAGGGTGTAATCTGAGTAAGGACATCTACATCAATGCAGGGTGTAATCTGAGTGAGGACATCTACATCACTGCAGGGTGTAATCTGGGTAAGGACATCTCCATCACTGCAGGGTGTAATCTGGGGGAGGACAAGGAGGTGACATCTACATCACTGCAGGGTATAATCTGGGTGAGGACATCTACATCACTGCAGGGTGTAATCTGGGGGAGGACATCTCCATCACTGCACGGTGTAATCGGTGAGGACAAGGAGGTGACATCTCCATCACTGCAGGGTGTAATCTGGGTGAGGACAAGGAGGTGGACATCTCCATCACTGCAGGGTGTAATCTGGGGGAGGACATCTCCATCACTGCAGGGTGTAATCTGGGTGAGGACATCTACATCACTGCAGGGTGTAATCTTGGGGAGGACATCTCCATCACTGCAGGGTGTAATCTGGGGGAGGACATCTCCATCACTGCAGGGTGTAATCTGGGGGAGGACATCTCCATCACTGCAGGGTGTAATCTGGGGGAGAACATCTCCATCACTGCAGGGTGTAATCTGGGGGAGGACATCTACATCACTGCAGGGTGTAATCTCGGTGAGGACATCTCCATCACTGCAGGGTGAAATCTGGGTGAGGACATCTACATCACTGCAGGGTGTAATCTGAGTAAAGACATCTACATCACTGCATGGTGTAATCTGGATGAGGACATCTACATCACTGCATGGTGTAATCTGGATGAGGACATCTACATCACTGCAGGGTGTAATCTGGGTGAGGACATCTCCATCACTGCAGGGTGTAATCTGGGTGAGGACATCTCCATCACTGCAGGGTGTAATCTGGGTGAGGACATCTCCATCACTGCAGGGTGTAATCTGGGTGAGGACATCTACATCACTGCAGGGTGTAATCTGGGTGAGGACATCTCCATCACTGCAGGGTGTAATCTGGGTGAGGACATCTCCATCACTGCAGGGTGTAATCTGGGTGAGGACATCTCCATCACTGCAGGGTGTAATCTGGGTGAGGACATATCCATCACTGCAGGGTGTAATCTGGGTGAGGACATATCCATCACTGCAGGGTGTAATCTGGGTGAGGACGTCTACATCACTACAGGGTGTAATCTGAGTAAAGACATCTACATCACTGCAGGGTGCAATCTGGGTGAGGACATCTACATAACTGCAGGGTGTAATCTGGGTGAGGACATCTACATCACTGCAGGGTGTAATCTGGGTAAGTACAAGGAGGTGACATCTACATCACTGCAGGGTGTAATCTGGGTGAGGACAAGGAGGTGATATCGACATCACTGCAGGGTGTAATCTGGGGGAGGACATCTACATCACTGCAGGGTGTAATCTGGGTGAGGACAAGGAGGTGATATCGACATCACTGCAGGGTGTAATCTGGGGGAGGACATCTACATCACTGCAGGGTGTAATCTGGGTGAGGACAAGGAGGTGACATCTACATCACTGCAGGGAGTAATCTGGGGGAGGACATCTACATCACTGCAGGGTGTAATCTGGGGGAGGACATCTCCATCACTGCAGGGTGTAATCTGGGTGAGGACAAGGAGGTGGACATCTACATCATTGCAGGGTGTAATCTGGGTGAGGACAAGGATGTGACATCTACAAAACTGCAGGGAGTAATCTGGGTGAGGACATGTACATCACTGCAGGGTGTAATCTGGGTGAGGACATCTCCATCACTGCAGGGTGTAATCTGGGGGAGGACATCTCCATCACTGCAGGGTGTAATCTGGGGGAGGACATCTCCATCACTGCAGGGTGTAATCTGGGTGAGGACATCTCCATCACTGCAGGGTGTAGTCTGGGTGAGGACATCTACATCACTGCAGGGTGTAATCTGGGTGATGACATCTCCATCACTGCAGGGTGTAATCTGGGGGAGGACATCCATATCACTGCAGGGTGTAATCTGGGGGAGGACATCTACATCACTGCAGGGTGTAATCTGGGGGAGGACATCTCCATTACTGCAGTGTGTAACCTGGGTGAGGACATCTCCATCACTGCAGGGTGTAGTCTGGGTAAGGACATCTCCATCACTGCAGGGTGTAATCTGAGTAAAGACATCTCCATCACTGCAGGGTGTGATCTGGGGGAGGACAAGGAGGTGACATCTCCATTACTGCAGGGTGTAATCCGGGTGAGGACAAGGAGGTGACATCTACATCACTGCAGGGTGTAATCTGGGTGAGGACAAGGAGGTGATATCTACATCACTGCAGGGTGTAATCTGGGTGAGGACAAGGAAGTGACATCTCCATCACTGCAGGGTGTAATCTGGGTGAGGACATCTACATCACTGCAGGGTGTAATCTGGGTGAGGACATCTCCATCACTGCAGGGTGTAATCTGGGTGAGGACAAGGAGGTGAAATCTACATCACTGCAGGGCGTAATCTGGGTGAGGTCATCTCCATCACTGCAGGGTGTAATCTGGGTGAGGACAAAGAGGTGACATCTACAGCACTGCAGGGTGTAATCTGGGTGAGGAAAAGGAGGTGACATCTACATCACTGCAGGGTGTAATCTGGGTGAGGACATCTACATCACTGCAGGGTGTAATCTGGGTGAGGACAAGGAGTTGACATCTACATCACTGCAGGGTGTAATCTGGGTGAGGACATCTCCATCACTGCAGGGTATAATCTGGGGGAGGACATCTACATCACTGCAGGGTGTAATCTGGGTGAGGACATCTCCATCACTGCAGAGTGTAATCTGGGTGAGGACATCTCCATCACTGCAGAGTGTAATCTGGGTGAGGACATCTCCATCACTGCAGGGTGTAATCTGGGTGAGGACATCTCCATCACTGCAGGGTGTAATCTGGGTGAGGACATCTCCGTCACTGCAGTGTGTAATCTGGGGGAGGACATCTCCGTCACTGCAGTGTGTAATCTGGGGGAGGACATCTCCATCACTGCAGGGTGTAATCTGGGTGAGGACATCTCCATCACTGCAGGGTGTAATCTGGGTGAGGACATCTCCATCACTGCAGGGTGTAATCTGGGTGAGGACATCTCCATCACTGCAGGGTGTAATCTGGGGGAGGACATCTCCATCACTGCAGGGTGTAATCTGGGGGAGGACAGGGAGGTGACATCTATACGACTCCAGTTCTGCGTTTGGTGTAGAACCTGATGTCGGAGCCGCCACGTCTTGCGCTCTGGAGATAAGCCTATATACAATGCTGAGGATGGACGGCGGCTATTATATAAGGGGCGGCCATGTTGGAGAGCAGACCCCTCCGGCTCTGGTGAACGCCCTGACAGGGGCCACAGAGGCAGCATTACTCCCCTGGATGGTGGCCCCTCCAGAACCGGAGGGAGGCAGGGGCCACACAAGGAGCCTGGAGCCGCTGTCCCCCATGATGGCCGCCCTGGCTCACCCCTCACATCTCCCAGGGAGCCATGTCTGCCGCAGTCTGGGAGAACTGGCTGCCCCAGGGAGGACTGATATGTGCGAAGCATAACCAGGCAGGTCTGCCCGACACGTGACCCGAAACCACGTGACCACAGCCACCAACAGAATCCCGCAGTGTCAGCGCTGACCAGACCCATCCACAGCCCCTGTTACCTGGGAGGGGAGCCTCCATCATGGCGGCCGGGGGCAGATCCTCCATGGAGAAAGAAGGTGGAAGGACCTGCAGTGACATCACTGTCATGTGACCACAGCAGGAAGAGGCGGAGCTCAGCTTTACATGGGGAAGAAGTAGCCAATAACCTGTGGTAACGTCAAGTCACGTGAGGGGGCGGAGCCGCCAGGAATCTCCCCGCACATCCAGCAGTGTCAGCCCTGACCAGACCCATCCACAGCTCCTGTTACCTGGGAGTGGAGCCTCCATCACGGCGGCCGGGGCAGATCCTCCTCTGGCTCCGCCCACAATGAACCGCCACATCTAACGTACAGCACTGAGCAACAGGACCTGCGGTGACATCACTGTCATGTGACCGGAGCAAGAAGGGGCGGAGCTCAGCAGTGCAGTGTAGACATTGATACAGGACCTGCGGTGACGTCACTGTCATGTGATCACAGTTGTTGTGGGGGGAGCTATGTAGAGCTGAAGAATGATGGCGTAGAAGCTGTAAAGAAGTCATGTGACTTGAAGGGGCGGAGCTTTGAGCAGAAGAGAAGATCCTCTGATGCCGCATAGGAGACTGGGAGTTGTAGTTCTCTCCATTTTATATCTCCTCCTGTAATATCCTCTAAGACCACATAATAACTGGTTGGACATGCTGGGAGTTGTAGTCCTCTCCTTATACTTCCCATGTAATGTCCCCTGGTATCACATAATAACAGGCTGGATATGCTGGGAGTTGTAGTCCTCTTGTCTTCCACCTCCCCCTGTAATGTCTTCTGATATCACATACCAACAGGCTGGACATGCTGGGAGTTGTAGTTCTGTCCTCATACTTCCCCTGTAATGTCCTCTTATATCACATAATAACGGGCTGGACATGCTGGGAGTTGTGGTCCTCTCCTCCTCCTGTGATGTCCTCTGGTATCACATAATAAAGGCTGGAGATGCTGGGAGTTGTAGTCCTCCCCTC
The DNA here is from genome assembly GCA_033119425.1 of Bufotes viridis. Taxonomy (NCBI): domain Eukaryota; kingdom Metazoa; phylum Chordata; class Amphibia; order Anura; family Bufonidae; genus Bufotes; species Bufotes viridis. Next base: position 3,380,264 of record CM065592.1, read on the forward strand.
TTGTAACGTCCTCTGGTATCACATAATACCACATGGCTGCCCGCCCTCTATACGGCTCAGGCTGAGTGCAGTGAGGTAGGGGGCTGCAGCTTTATATTCCCAGCCCCTGACCCCATATGGCAGTGATAGATGAGTATTACCTCACATTTACAGCCCCCGATACTCTGCTCATTCACGGTGTGGCGGTAAGCACAAGGCCCCTTACAGTATTAGTTGGAGGGAGATTGGTTTGGCCTCCGTATTACCGATGAGCCCTGCGCCCTATTGGTTGCGCATAGTCCCTGCCTAATGTAATGTCCACTCAACGCGTTTCTTTGCCACCCTATTTGGGCAGCCTTTCCCCAGGAGCAGAGTTTAGAGCATCCAGCTCCAGAATACCCATGTATCTGGTGCACCCAGACAGAGGAGAGAGGTCCCAAAGCAAGGAATCATGCGTCATATCAACCACCACCGGAGAAGGCCACTCTCAGTTATTTCGGCCCAGCACCCAGACAGAGGAGAGAGGTCCCACAGCAAGGAATCATGCGTCATATCAACCACCACCGGAGAAGGCCACTCTCATTTATTTCAGCCCAGCACCCAGACAGAGGAGAGAGGTCCCAAAGCAAGGAATCATGCGTCATATCAACCACCACCAGAGAAGGCCACTCTCATTTATTTCAGCCCAGCACCCAGACAGAGGAGAGAGGTCCCACAGCAAGGAATCATGCGTCATATCAACCACCACCAGAGAAGGCCACTCTCATTTATTTCAGCCCAGCACCCAGACAGAGGAGAGAGGTCCCAAAGCAAGGAATCATGCGTCATATCAACCACCACCGGAGAAGGCCACTCTCATTTATTTCAGCCCAGCACCCAGACAGAGGAGAGAGGTCCCACAGCAAGGAATCATGCGTCATATCAACCACCACCAGAGAAGGCCACTTTCAGTTATTTCAGCCCAGCACCCAGACAGAGGATACAGGTCCCAAAGCAAGGAATCATGCGTCATATCAACCACCACCAGAGAAGGCCACTCTCAGTTATTTCAGCCCAGCACCCAGACAGAGGAGAGAGGTCCCACAGCAAGGAATCATGCGTCATATCAACCACCACCGGAGAAGGCCACTCTCATTTATTTTGGACCAGCACCCAGACAGAGGATACAGGTCCCACTGCAAGGAATCATGCGTCATATCACCCACCACCGGAGAAGGCCACTTTCAGTTATTTCAGCCCAGCACCCAGACAGAGGAGAGAGGTCCCACAGCAAGGAATCATGCGTCATATCAACCACCACCGGAGAAGGCCACTCTCAGTTATTTTGGACCAGCACCCAGACAGAGGAGAGAGGTCCCACAGCAAGGAATCATGCGTCATATCAACCACCACCGGAGAAGGCCACTCTCAGTTATTTCAGCCCAGCACCCAGACAGAGGATACAGGTCCCACTGCAAGGAATCATGCCTCATATCAACCACCACCGGAGAAGGCCACTTTTAGTTATTTCAGCCCAGCACCCAGACAGAGGAGAGAGGTCCCACAGCAAGGAATCATGCGTCATATCAATCACCACCGGAGAAGGCCACTTTCAGTTATTTCAGCCCAGCACCCAGACAGAGGAGAGCGGTCCCACAGCAAGGAATCATGCGTCATATCACCCACCACCGGAGAAGGCCACTTTCAGTTATTTTGGACCAGCACCCAGACAGAGGAGAGAGGTCCCACAGCAAGGAATCATGCCTCATATCTCCCACCACCAGAGAAGGCCACTTTCAGTTATTTCGGCCCCAGCATCCAGACAGAGGATACAGGTCCCACAGCAAGGAATCATGCGTCATATCACCCACCACTGGAGAAGGCCACTCTCAGTTATTTCGGCCCAGCACCCAGACAGAGGAGAGAGGTCCCACAGCAAGGAATCATGCGTCATATCAACCACCACTGGAGAAGACCACTCTCAGTTATTTCGGCCCAGCACCCAGACAGAGGAGAGAGGTCCCACAGCAAGGAATCATGCCTCATATCTCCCACCACCAGAGAAGGCCACTTTCAGTTATTTCGGCCCCAGCATCCAGACAGAGGATACAGGTCCCACAGCAAGGAATCATGCCTCATATCTCCCACCACTGGAGAAGGCCACTTTCAGTTATTTAGGCCCCAGCACACAGTCAAAGGAGAGAGGTCCCACAGCAAGGAATCATGCGTCATATCACCCACCACCGGAGAAGGCCACTTTCAGTTATTTCGGCCCAGCACCCAGACCGAGGAGAGGTTCATTCAACTTTGGGTTGCACCGCAAGATCATGGTAAAGTTAAAAAAATGAGGATTCAATAAAGAAGTTCCCTGGAGTACAAGAATACATGGTTGAGGGGGAGGCAGTTATAAATGTCTATTCTGCACAAGGGAGGGACAGGTCCTGTGGGATCCATGCCTGGTTCATTTTTATGAATGTCAGCTTGTCCACGTTGGCTGTGGACAGGCGGCTGCGTTTGTCAGTAATGACGCCCCCTGCCGTGCTGAATACACGTTTAGATAAAACGCTGGCCGCCGGGCAGGCCAGCACCTCCAAGGCATAAAATGCTAACTCTGGCCACGTGGACAATTTGGAGACCCAGAAGTTGAATGGGGCCGAACCATCAGTCAGTACGTGGAGGGGTGTGCAGACGTACTGTTCAACCATGTTAGTGAAATGTTGCCTCCTGCTAACACGTTCCGTATCAGGTGGTGGGGCAGTTAGCTGTGGCGTGGAGACAAAACTTTTCCACATTTCTGCCATGCTAACCCTGCCCTCAGAGGAGCTGGCCGTGTGTAACGCACCAAATTGATCAGTTAGGATCTCAACTGCGGAGTCCTTTGACATCCACTCCTGTCACACTACTTGAGTGTTGATGGAGTCTTTTGCGGCTGCTCAGTGTGTACCCCAGGCGGCTCTCTCAGTCTTAAGCGGAGAGTATGGGGTAACAAAATCATGTACCGCGTACTAAAGATAGAGTGTAAAACTAATAGTGAGGAAAGTTCATTTTAGGAATCAGAGTACAGATTAAAGTTCATGAATAACAGCTCTAGGCAACGTTCAGGAATCCCAGGCCTGCAGTACTAATAACCACCAGCGCGAGTCCCTTCCTTTCAGTGAGCAATGTCAGTGAACAAAATGACAGGCTGATACTTGCTGTTAGAAGTCATGCAGGGATCCTGCAGTGGTGGAGCTGGATAAGGTAGGTGAGGGTTTCTCCTGGAGGTTCAGAGTTGCAGGTAGTTAGGAGCTTGCGTCCTCGTGGTGAATGGAGCAGGCAGGGTGTGCACTCCATTAGTGGAACACCCTGTGCAGCATCTGGCTCCTATTTATTGACCAAGTGTGGATGGGCGGAGCCACCTTAGACGGCCCAGCGGCCACTGCTTCCAGCCTGGGAGGCAAACAGCGATCGTTGTCATGGTTACACAGGGCATGGATCCAGGCTGGAGCGCAAACCACCGTATCCTTACAGTACCCCCTTAAGGGGACCCTCTCCGGGTACCCCAGTAGGGAGGGTCGGTCGGGAAATCTCCTGTGGAACAACCTTTGGAGTCTGGGTGCATGGACGTCTCGCACATCTTCCCAAGAGTCATCCTGAGACCCGTAACCCTTCCATCTAACGAGGTACTGGATCCTCCCCGTCTTCTTCTGGAGTCGAGAGCTGCTCAACCTCAAATTCCTCCTCACCACGGACATCTATCGGGGGAGGGTTGAGGAACCCGTGAGGGGAACGGGCTAGGTCTAAACGGTTTTAGCAACGATACATGGAATGTGGGATGTACCTGTAGTCGAGGAGGAAGGGTAAGTCTCACCGTGTTGGGGTTGATAATTCTTTCTATCAGAAACGGACCCAAAATTGCCTACCCAGTTTCTTAGCAGGTACCCCCAACCGAAGGTTTCTCGTTGACAGCCATACCGAGTCTCCAACCTGATAAGGAGGATTTTCTCTTCTGTGACGGTCGTAGTAGATCTTCTGCCTTTCCTTTGCCCGTTGGAGGTTGTCTTTCAGCATCATGAGGGTTGTTTGCAAGGTAGTTACATAATCATCTGTGGCAGGAACGTTTGTAGGAAGGCTGATTTCAGGGAGAGACCTAGGGTGGAATCCATAATTAGCAAAGAATGGACTATGTAGAGTGGAGGAATTTACAGAATTGTTGTAGCGAATTCGGCAAGAGGGAGTAGGCTTTCCCAGTCATCTTGAAGGAATGAGCAGTGACATCTGAGAAATTGTTCCAGACATTGGTTCACCCTTTCCGTCTGCCCGTTAGTTTGGGGGTGGTAGGCGGTAGACATTCTATGGTCGATTTGGAGTCTAAGACAAAGTGCTCTCCAAAATTTGGATATAAATTGTGAACCCCTGTCTGATATAACTTGGGTAGGGATTCCATGTAGTTTTATGACATTGGACAGAAAGGCCTCGGCAGTTTCACTGGAGGAAGGTAATTTTTGAGGGCGATGAAGTGTGCCATCTTAGTTAGTAGGTCTACTACAACCATGATGGTGTTGTTTCCTCTGGAGCGGGGAGTTCTACAATGAAGTCCATTGAAACCCATTCCCAGGGTCTGTTGGGGATAGGAAGACTCATAAGAAGGCCATATGGTCGATTTCTATCACTTTTGCATGAGGCACATGTCTCACATGTGGAAACATATTGCTTAATTTCTTTGGTCATTTTTGGCCACCAGAAGTTCCTGCGTATCAGGTTTATGGTTTTGGCAATGCCAGGGTGTCCCGCGAGGGGTGTGTCATGGCAGAGTTTGATTACCTGGGTGGTGAGAGGAGTTGGTATGTACAGTAGGTTGTTTTTGTAGAGGAAACCCCGTTGGTCTTTCAGAAGTCCTGGGGGATGTTAGCACAGTCAATTTTCAGAGCATCCTTAAGCTGGGTTTCCAATTCGATGGTGGCGAGGATAATTTTGTTAGGTGGTATAATGCATGTGGGGGCTGTGACTGCGGCGCGGCATTCAGCCAGACGTGATAAGGCGTCAGCCTTCCCATTTTTGAGCCTGGTCGATAAGTAATTTGAAAGTCGAATCTGTCAAAAAAAACTCCACCGTACCTGACGTGCTGACAGTGTTTTACTGGTTTTCAGGTATTGTAAATTACGGTGATCCGTGTATATTGTGATGGGGTGTGTTGAACCTTCAAGTAGGTGCCTCCAGTTCTCTAGGGAACATTTTATGGCAAGAAGTTCCTTTTCCCCTATGGGGTAGTTGATTTCAGCGGTGTTTAGAGTCTGGGAGTAGAACCCGACAGGATGTAATGGGGATGAGAAGGAGCTCCGCTGGGACAGAACAGCTCCTATGGCTGCCTGTGATGCATCTACTTCCAGCACAAAGTGATAGTTTGGATTCGGAATGGTCAGAATTGGTGCTGAAGTGAATTTGTCTTTAAGTAACTCAAAAGCTGATTGGGCCTCCAAGGACCAAACAAATTTCGTATTGACACTAGTTAATCTGGTTAGGGGTTTGATGGTAGCGGAGAAGTCTTTGATGAATTTCCTGTAGAAGTTCGAGAACCCTATGAAACGCTGGAGGGCTTTCCTAGAGTCCGGAATCGGCCAGTTTTGGATGCAAGTGATCTTTGACTGATCCATCTGAATTCCCTTGGGTGAGATTATATAACCAAGGAACGGAAAGGTAGTAGTCTCGAATATACACTTTTCTAGTTTGACATATAAGTGATGGACGCTTAATCGCCCAAGTACCCAACGGACGTGTTTCCTGTGATCTTGTAGGTTATCGGAGTAGACCAATATGTCATCTAGATAGATGACAACACATACATCTAGTAGATCCCTAAATATGTCGTTGATAAAGTTTTGGAATGTGGCAGGGGCATTGCACAAGCCGAAAGGCATTACCATATACTCAAAGAGTCCGTACCGGGTGCGGAAAGCAGTTTTCCATTCATCCCCGGTTCTAATCCTAATCAAGTTGTATGCGCCTCTCAAGTCCAGTTTAGTGTAGATAGTTGAAGTCTTTCAATAAGCTCGGATATTAGCGGCAGGGGGTACCGGTTTTTGATTGTTATTTTATTTAATGCTCTGTAATCAATGATGGGTCTGAGGCTCAAGTCTTTGTTCCTTACGAAGAACATACCTGCGGCTGCAGGGGAGGTTGAAGGCCGAATGAATCCCTTCCTTAAGTTCTCTTCGAGATACTGTTTGAGGTGGTCAAGTTGTTGCGGGTATAAAGCGCAAAAATGCTTTATATACAAAAAAAACAAAAGAAAGGATCAAAGGAAAAAATACCAAAGTTATTGATCCTGTTGAGGAGAGGGCGACATAATAACCTCTCAGCTCGTTTGCGAGAACCTTAATTATTTTGTGCAATTAGAAAGGAAACAAGGTATCAACATCTATGCAAAAATATATGTGAGTTTATTATACATAAGTGCTAGATACAAAACCAATGATACAACCTATACAATGCTAGATAATGCAATATAATACTACTAGCTTCAAACAATACTGAATATCGCCAATCAATGCAATGATATGCAACAATCCAAATTAAAGAAAAGTACCCCTTTCTATCACCTTTTAACCAATTGAGGTATATGGCGGCACTATAAATTTTACCAGCTCGGTATCAGGCTAGGGAATAACAAAGTTCCCAAGGACTAGGTATCAATGTCTGATCCTCAGTTAGCAATATGCATCTTTGTTAAGGGAATGATCAGACTTGATTAGGAGCCTTATCAATTACGGATCCACAATTGGGGACCTTTGACTATATACCGGGCTAAGTAACTTATCAATACCGCAAGCAATAAGCAAGATATACGTTACCAAGGGTCAAAAGGTGAGTAGGGCTCCGGAGGGACGGTCAGCTCTCCAGAGGGTTCCCGGGGTCTCGGATCAAATCCACGTGTCTGTTTAATGCTTTGTTTGTAGTTTTTTTTTCCTTTTTCTCTCTGGATCCCTCACTCATACCGTCTATGATTAATATTCACAGACTTATCAAAAGCATACACCCTTTTAGATAACGGTCTTCCAACCAAACCAGGGGGTGTGCACATATGGTAATGATACTATGAGATCATACATTACCCAAAATATTTTGTGGTGAACGTGTTATGTTACCTGCCGATACCTAGGCGGCAATGTTGTATAAGCTATAAATGTGAAGCTTTTAAGAGTTAACTTTATAAAATGTGACTCCATGTTATTTGTTAAACATGCAGCACCTGGGACATACGTCAGAAGGGATGTGTACCCCCTACACTTGAAGCAATTAAAAACCCAGATTCCCATAAACTAGTCCGATTGTTTTCATAAAACAAATGTGTGGGTTTTGGGTCTCACGGATGCTTCGACTATGAAAACAGCACAACTTCTCTGAGTAACTCCTCATTATAGGAATCCAATTTAGAATATTTTCTTTTATACTCCCAGGAGTATACGCTTCTAGTGATACACACACAGGATACATACATATATATATATATATGCTAATACACAATGATAATGTGTAATGTGTAAGCAATATATGTGTAGCAATATAAAACAATACGTATGTGATATATCGATTGACTTATGTGAAAAACTAAATATAATCAACACATAAAATAATAGGATTATATGTTTGCTTTGTTAGTAACCCTCATTATAGAGGCATGCCAGGAAGCATCCCCATCCCGGTGCAGAGCCTAGGACAAGGTGACATTACTCCCTTAGATAGGCATACATCTGCCAGGCTGAACCTTGAAACATGTAATGTTTTTCTGTAACAAACAAACTTTAGCTTAGCCTGTCTCTTAAAGGCAATGAGCTTCCATCTTGACTACAATAAATGGATATCAATATATATATATACCTATGAAAAGGCATGACAAATTCCCCCTTCATTACGGCCTAAACCAACACAGTCAATTGGATTAGGTTGGAATGTCCAAGAGGGCTTTTCATATGGATCCTTCAAGGATCATAAGTCCGACAAATGTTTCTCTTGATTTTCCATCTCTGCATGAATACTTAGTTCCTTTTCAGTGAACCGATCTCAGGTTCTAATGTCTTAATGGAAATGGAATTGGCAATTGTTACACCGGTGGCAATACCAGCACCTACGACGCCAAAGATGATGGCGGCTACAATTGCAGAAATGAACCTCTTTGGCCATTGATTGGTATAAAACTTTCTCGCCTGTTCCAGGATCTGTGTAATCCGTTCTTGGGAATAACCGATGTGTGCTTGATACCATGAGCGAATCTCCGGTGTTAGGATCTCGGATACGTTGAACTGTCTTTCAACGAAGGTGCGTGGATCCAGACTGATGTAGATCTTCTGGGACAGGACCCTCTTGTTCGTCAAGATGAACCCCGCAGTATCCTGCAGCATAATCCCGGATGAAGGGCCTGGTACAGCAATCGGCTCAGCGTGGAACTCCTTCCCCAAGATCAGAATGGCGTAGACAACAGCGATAACTCTCGACGTCATCTTGCCTACAAAATATTGTATGACAAATATAAATATACACATTTTCCACTTTTTATTCTGCAAGAAAAGAGTTTATCTTACCATATACCCGCAGTATCCTGCAGCATAATCCCGGATGAAGGGCCTGGTACAGCAATCGGCTCAGCGTGGAACTCCTTCCCCAAGATCAGAATGGCGTAGACAACAGCGATAACTCTCGACGTCATCTTGCCTACAAAATATTGTATGACAAATATAAATATACACATTTTCCACTTTTCATTCTGCAAGAAAAGAGTTTATCTTACCATATACCTCAATTGATATTGGTCCTTTTGTTGAACAGAACAAGTTCTCATTCAGAAGTGAGTAGAGATAGTTAGTTACATAGGAAACACACATGAGGATAGGTTAGTACACTTGTTTGTTTATACAATACCCATCCTGGGTTTCCGTCTTTAGCTGGAACCTCAATATCTCTTCACCTCTCTTCATCCAACTCCTTCTATTTCACGAAGTCGTGAGCTAGGATGACAAACTCGTAATTGATTAATATGCACCCATTTCTCCACAAACTCATCCCCCTTAGGAATTTTGATTTTGTAGACCACAGGTGACAATTTGTCAATGACGACGTATGGTCCTTTCCAAGAAGGCAAAAATTTCCTTTCCTTCACCTGATCCCGGGCAAAATTATACAGATAGACCTGATCGGAAATTTGATATTCCTTCTGAGTCGTCCTTAGATCGTAGTAAGTTTTAGTGCCCACTGCTGCTTTTTCCATGTTCCTTTGGGCAAACGCAAAAGCGTGTTGAAGATGCTTGCGTAAGTTTTCCATATATTGATGAGAAGTTGAAGCGTTTATCAAGTTGTAGTCCGTTGTCCGGTAGAGTAAATGCTGGGGTAGCACCATCTTCCTGCCCGTAAGCAATTCGAAAGGAGAAAGTTTGGTTGCTGTACTTGGGGTGGCCCTGATGGCCATGAGAACCAAAGGCAATTTGACATCCCAGTCCTTACCGGATTCGTTGACAAACTTCTTTAAAATATTGACAATGGTCTGGTTGTAGCGCTCCACTCCACCACTAGAGGCTGGCCGGTAAGCTATATGAAGTTTCCTCTTTACTCCCAGTATCTCCCACATCTTTGACATAACCTCACTAGTGAAATGACTCCCACGATCGGACTCGATACGTTGGGGAAGACCAAACCTGGAAAATACGTGGTTAATGAGTAGAGAGGCACATACACTTGAGCTGCATGATTTGCAAGGCAGACATTCCACCCATTTTGTAAATAGACAAGTTACGGTTAGCATGTATCTATTGCCTTTTGATGAAGTTGTTACTGGTCCGATGAAGTCGATCTGGATGTCAGACCATGGCATGGACATCCCCCTTTTCATAAGCGGTGCCCGGTGAGTGGGTGCTTGCGGTTGAAATTGAGGGCAGATTAGACATCCTTGACAATATGTGCGAACATCTTGTAACATATGTGGCCAATAAGCATAGTCCCGTAATAATTCGTACGTTAACTTTTCACCCGGTGGCCAGCTGTTGGGGCATCGTGAGCATGTTGTAACATTAAACCTCGGTATGCTGCTGGCACTACCCATTGTGTGATACCGTTCTTCGAGGTCCTTATCAACAATCCATTCTGTAACGAGAATTGGGACTTACCCTTCATCAAAATTCGCAACTCTTCTTTACCTGCACAGTCTTTCATGGTTATGGGACAATTCTGTGGATCCTCAATGTGTTTGTAAAAGACGCCAATAACCGGATCCCCCTTTTGGCTCGCGATGAGATCCTCACTAGGGGTATCTTGACTCCATTGAGCCACATTGGCCTCATTTCCCTTCCGTGCTTGTCTCCTTGTTGTTGCATCCACTTGGATGGTCCCCATGAGGTCATCAACATCAAAGACTTCTCCATCTAGGGCAGCTCTCTTGGCGAGGGAATCTGCTAGATCATTTCCTTCTTTACCCACCCCTGGATGTTTTGAGTGACCTCTTACCTTTTTCCAGTAAATGGTAAGACCGTGGGCGGTGACCATTTCGTCGATCCTGCAAAACATTTTACCATGTTTAACTGGCTTGTTATTGCTCCTTACCATGTTAGACCTTTTCCATCCTGGTAAATACTCCACAAAGCTGTTGCGAATATATTCCGAATCCGTGATTATGACAAACTCTCTAACATCATTTTCAATAGCCATTTGTACAGCTCTGTACACAGCGGTGAGCTCCGCGACCTGGCTACTTTTGGAGCCAATTTTGTATCCCACGGACAAATCATGGAAGATATTGTTCCATGCAATCCCGATACCTGCAACCAATGTGCGTATGGAAAGAACAACCGTCAATATAGACACACGGTAATGATTGGCAATACTCCTCTTCGTAAGATTTATATGGAGATGAAACTTGCTCCTCTAGGAAATCATTTTCCGGTATCTCACCTCTATGTTCCACATTAGTACAATCGTGGAGTTCAGCTAGTCCTTGAGCGACTGGATTCTTATTGTTTTGTTTGTACCTGATTTCCAGTGGCCATCCCATTAAGGACATTGTCCAGGCGGTTATCCTGCTGTTTGACAGATTTCCATCCTTGATTCTGTCACTTTGCAAATACTGCAGTGGTTGATGTGCAGTTTCCACAATGATCTTTTCGCCTTGGATAAAGCTCCTGAAATATTGCAAAGCCCACACTGTTGACAGCAATGCTTTTTCACAATCATTGAACTTTACCTCAACCGGTGACAAGGATTTGCTGGCATAGGCGATGACCTTGTTTAGGTGTTCCCGTTTCTGGAAGAGAACTGCACTCACGCTTTTGTCTGTGAAGCCAGTTTCAATGAAGAAAGGTTTCCCACCTTCAGGGTAAGCAAGGCACGGAGCTTGAGCAAGTCTGGTTTTGAGTTCGATCACAGCTTGTTCATGACGCTCACTCCATTCCCATTTCACTCCTTTCTTCAGCAACTGTAAAAGAGGTTTCGTAATTTCGGCATAATTATCTATGAACTTACGTGAATAATTCATCATACCCAAGAAGGATCTCAACTCCTTGGGATTTGCAGGTGACTTTGTATTGATCACTGCCTCCACTTTCTTCTTCTGTGGGTTGATCCCATCAGCGGTGACTTCGTGACCTAAAAAGTTAACCTTGGTACGACACCATTGAGCCTTCTGCAAGGAAAGTTTGACACCAGCTTTTCTCAGCTGGGTTAGCACATGTCTCAGTTCTGCAATGTGTTCCTCAAAGGTTGTGCTTTTAATCAGGATGTCATCCACATAAGATAAGGTACCCCGTTCAGCGGCATCAGGCATCGCCTTATGCATGAACACAGCGAACTCGTGACCTGCATTAATGTACCCGAAAGGTAATCGGGTCCATGCAAACTGTTGTTTTCCAAATGTGAAGGCCAGTTTGTATTGATCCCTCTCGTCCACCTTAATTGTCCAATATCCTTGCGCACAGTCCAGAGCAGTGAAAATTTTTGATCCCTGTATTTGCGCCAAACACTGGTCAATATATGGTACGGGCCATCCGGACATGTATACGCGTTTGTTCAACTGCCTAAGGTCCGAACAGAGACGAAATTGACCATTGGGTTTGAGAATCCCAATTATAGGATGATTGAACGAACTATGTACCGGGCGGATGATGCCCCGCCTTTCCAAGTTCTTGACGATTTCCGATAGTGACTCGTAAGCCGCCAGCGGAAGTCGGTACTGTTTTACATACACAGGGGGTGCATTGGGATCTGTTTGGATTCTTGCCACATGTAGGTTGGTTTCGCCACAGTCATAAGAATCCTTAGCAAACATGTCCTGGAATTCTGCGAAAAGCCCCTTCAATTGTAGACGCTGCGACTCACCAGCGCATGCGTCGGCGATGGAGATTTGCTCTTCCACCCGTTCCTGAAATTCCGGGAAAATCTCAGGCTGACTTAACTCATAAGCTTCCTCAAGCTCACTAGTTAAATCGCTTTGGGCATCACGTACCTTCTTTTCTCCTTGTTGACATGACTAGTAGTCTTTTTCACTGATCTCCTGGTTGAAAACCAATGATGTTTCCTCGATGTGGCATGTACCTTCTTTGGAGCTGAAAGGATAAACAGAGTGGACATTAAACAACCCTTCCGGTGTTGAGGTAAAGCACTGTTCCACTACCTGTTCTTCCGTTAGGTACTCCTCAGGAATAAGTCCAATGACATCATTTTGGAATCCAAAAGTGTAATACTCTGAATCCATAGCCAGACCGATTATGGTGTCCTTTTGCAAGGATATGCTATGGGAGGCCATATTGTGGATTACCATGTGCAATGGATCCTGATGGATGTTTATCACAGGAGTGGGCCTTACCCTCAGGCCAAGTTGCTGCATCCGGTTGGACAGACATATTAGGGCATCCGCATTCTTCAAATTTTGTCCCCTTTTCACTTGAATGGGAAGAAGAAATGGTTTGCATCCCTCAGGGATTTTAACCTCATCAGCAACCATGATACTTACAGCATAGGGCATCTGTTGCCCCCATCTCAAGGCCTGCTCATCATCCTGGAACTCTTCCGGGTTTCCAGGTAGCCTGGACCATAGGGTGTTGTTGACCAGATCAATCTGCACAGCAAATCGGTGTAGAAGGTCGTTACCTAAATACATCTGGTACCGTGGTTCATTCAGCACGAAAAACAAGTGTTCTGCAGTTTTATCTCCTATGGAAATAGACAAAAGACATCTTGCAACCACATTATGACTCTGAGAATCTCCGTCCAGATCATGAACCCATTGGTCCTGTGGCGAGGACACTTTTATCACTTTTGGGTTGGCGACCTGTTTCAAAAGGCTTAGGCTTATATAACTGGCTTCGGATTTCAGATCCAATTTGGCGTACTTCACTCGGGCTATGTTGTTCACCTGTGTGGGAATCAACAAACTGTCATTGACCTTCTCAATCCGTACCAGGGCTTGAGTATGCTTGGTCAGGTCCGCGATTTCTTCACTTCCCCCTTTAAGAGAAATGGTTAATGCATCTCCATCCAAGGTTACCTTTTCAATCCTGTCCTTCTGGATGGTGATGGTGTGAGCGGTACCATTGACAGCTTCCTCGAGTTTACCATTCTTCAGGATCGTAACATCAGGTGTTTGATTGTTCCTAAAATGAACTTCAACAGAATTAAGCCTTTCCTCGATTACATGACAACTACGTTGGGGTTGCGCATTGCAAGAGTACTCATAGGCAATAGGTGCCTTCACCTGAGTCCAAACTGCTTCATTGATGAAGTCTACAATGGAACTCAACCTTTTCAGGAGGTCGATTCCAATGATCAGCCGATCATTGGGTAGGTCCACAACCAATGTGGGATGTTTAAATGTCTTTTGCCAATCCTGAATGTTAACCATGATGTACCTCTTACCTGCAAAGTGTCTCCACCTACACTTATCAAAGAGCCATCAAACGACTTTAATCTTGGCTTCTTCGCTGTCGTATCCAGCACCTGTTGGAAATAACTGTGTGACATTATGGTGGCTTCTGACCCGGTATCAATCAAACCCCTGATTGGTCCGATAAGCTCATCTTGTAAGTAAGCATCAACGAAATATCGTCCTTCAATCTGAAATAAATCACATAAGAAATTAGGATGATCACTCATATGATTCTTTCTGAGGGTTTGACCTTTCTGCAGCGTTGTGACCTTTGAAGAATTCTTCACATTCCTCCTGCACGGGGAAAGAGCAGAGACAGCCCCCACCCTCGGGGACGCTGAATCACTTCACAGCTTACAGACGGCAGCTCAAGGCTGGATGCCGGTATCACAGGATCACTCCCTGAAGCAGATACGTCATTGCAGGGATCAACAGGATTAGACTGCAAAATAGACAACATGTTATACATCCCCTCCCCGGCCCCACTTTTAGGGTCAGGAGCACTGCAAGGCAGGATACGGTTAGTAATCACATTTGAGTTTTCCACAACCATTTCAGTAACCTTGCATTGGCCTGAACTCTGACCCTGCCCTGCCTGCTTTACGGGGCAGAGCTGGGACCCGGGGCCTTCCCTAAAAAAAACTCAGGTTGTTTTCCTGGGGAAACCTGGGACAACTTACTCACAGCGTCACTTAGCTTGGCCACTTGATCTGCCAGCTGATCAAGCCGACTGCTTGGTTTCTGTTTATTTTGGTCTTTTGGTGCGCCCTGATTATTGGCGGGTGACCTACTCCTAGGGGGAGTAGAGGGTGCAGATTTAGATTCCCTCTGTTGTCTGGGCCTGTGATTCCAGCGCCTGTATCCTTGGGGACTCCTATTGTAATACGGACGGTAGTTAGACCTTGCAGCACCAGGGTTATCCCCCTCTGATCCTTTGGAGTTACGGGGCTCTGACTGTTTGGGTCCTACCTGCTGTTGCTGGGATTGAGGAACAGGTCCTGTAGACTGAGGGAATTTACGTGGCTGCGTTTCAAATCCCAGGTTGGGGTTTACCTTAACCTCTGCCACACTCTGCCCTGGGGACCTTTTTGATCTCTTCTCACCTGTAGCATGACATTCACTGATATTATACAGTGCGGTGGCAGCCGTCACCAGCCTGTCTAAGGGAGCTTCAAGATCCAGATCTCTGGCTAAGCTGAGTTTGATCTGGGTTGGCATAGCATCATAGAACAGCTGTTTAAACTCTTCAGATTCCCAATTTGGGGACCTATATGCTAATCCATAGGCATTTTTAAGGATGGAGAGGAATTCTCGGGGGCTTTGATTGGGCCTGCATGTGAGACTATAAATGTCACGTTTTGCGGCAGTAATGGTTCGGTATGGCCCAAATTCCAATTTAACCTCATGAGCGACATCTTGCCAGCTCTGAATCCCTCTGTCCCTAAAGGAAATAAAGTAGTGGCGATATCTATCTTCAAATGCCCATGGCAGGAATCTGATCCTGTCAGCATCAGAGTACAACTTTAAAGAATCCATAGTGGATTCATACAGTTCTAAGTGATTTGCAATTTGCGATGAACCCTTTTAGAAAATTTAGGCACAGTGGCATTTAGAAATTTTATGATACTTGAGGAGCTCTGATCCTTTTCTGAACACTGAGGATCTTTCCCTCTAGAGACCACCTCGGTATATGATGGTCTCTTGGGACCTCTGTCCCTCCTGGGGGCAGACTCATACCTGCTCGGCAGGGAGTAAGTCACATGCCTCTCCACATCACTGTCAGTATCACATCCACTGCGATCGCTTCCATCAGACACACTTGGCACAGGTGATTTAACCCTAATGTCTCTCTTCAGGGGAATATGTGGAGACACAGTTCTAGGGGCTTCCGTGTTGCTGGCGCCTAGTAAGGCTGTTACAGTCTGGAATGCCCTACTTAACTGGGTTAATGCCTCCTGTGTGATCATGCCATCACTTACAGGTGGCTTGGGGTCTTGGATGGAGTCTGCTTTAAGAGCATGTGATGACATGTCTATATGCTGGGGCATAAGAAATGGGGGTCAGAAGATCCCACAGCATTAGGCGGATCCCTTTCAGCATCGACTACATTATGGGCTGATTCGCCTGTTTGCTGAATTTTTGAATACCGGAGATGTAACTCTTCTAAATCGCGTTTTGCTTTTTGATACGCATCATGACTGTGATCAAGGTTGTATTTTAAGTCCTTGATCGTGTCCTCTGCAGACTTTAGTTCTACTTCTAGCTGGATTATATGAGACTTTGTTCCCGTTATGGTCTCATGTCTCTTTTCTGAAAGAGAACTGACAGCCAATAGTGCATATAAAACAGGTGGCAATGCATACAATAGGTATTGGTCCCTTTTGGAATTATCGGTTGCGAGATCCATATATGTCAGGTATCTTTCAACCATGCCACCTAACTTCCACACATCACTACGTTCTTCCTGAGCTCTCATCTGTATCTCATTAATCCACTCACTCATTTCCTTGTCCACTTTAAACCGGGAATAAATATATTTTATAATCTTTTGGATTAACTGCTCCGGGTAAGATGAACTATCTGCTGCAGCATGGCCATCACCCGCATCACTGCCTGCTGTACTCATGTTTCTTGATCAATAATCAATACACAGATAATAACAACAATATGGCTAGGCAAGGAAATGTGGAAACTTTCACTATTTGCACAAATAATCAAAAAGTTAACTCGACATCTTGGTGGGACCTCCATTATGTCGCGGGTATAAAGCGCAAAAATGCTTTATATACAAAAAAAACAAAAGAAAGGATCAAAGGAAAAAATACCAAAGTTATTGATCCTGTTGAGGAGAGGGCGACATAATAACCTCTCAGCTCGTTTGCGAGAACCTTAATTATTTTGTGCAATTAGAAAGGAAACAAGGTATCAACATCTATGCAAAAATATATGTGAGTTTATTATACATAAGTGCTAGATACAAAACCAATGATACAACCTATACAATGATAGATAATGCAATATAATACTACTACCTTCAAACAATACTGAATATCGCCAATCAATGCAATGATATGCAACAATCCAAATTAAAGAAAAGTACCCCTTTCTATCACCTTTTAACCAATTGAGGTATATGGCGGCACTATAAATTTTACCAGCTCGGTATCAGGCTAGGGAATAACAAAGTTCCCAAGGACTAGGTATCAATGTCTGATGCTCCATTACCAATATGCATCTTTGTTAAGGGAATGATCAGACTTGATTAGGAGCCTTATCAATTACAGATCCACAATTGGGGATCTTTGACTATATACCGGGCTAAGTAACTTATCAATACCGCAAGCAATAAGCAAGATATACGTTACCAAGGGTCAAAAGGTGAGTAGGGCTCCGGAGGGACGGTCAGCTCTCCAGAGGGTTCCCGGGATCTCGGATCAAATCCACGTGTCTGTTTAATGCTTTGATTGTAGTTTTTTCCTTTTCTCTCTGGACCCCCTCTCATACCGTCTATGATTAATATTCACAGACTTATCAAAAGCATACACCCTTTTAGATAACGGTCTTCCAACCAAACCAGAGGGTGTGCACATATGGTAATGATACTATGAGATCATACATTACCCAAAATATTTTGTGGTGAACGTGTTATGTTACCTGCCGATACCTAGGCGGCAATGTTGTATAAGCTATAAATGTGAAGCTTTTAAGAGTTAACTTTATAAAATGTGACTCCATGTTATTTGTTAAACATGCAGCACCTGGGACATACGTCAGAAGGGATGTGTACCCCCTACACTTGAAGCAATTAAAAACCCAGATTCCCATAAACTAGTCCGATTGTTTTCATAAAACAAATGTGTGGGTTTTGGGTCTCACGGATGCTTCGACTATGAAAACAGCACAACTTCTCTGAGTAACTCCTCATTATAGGAATCCAATTTAGAATATTTTCTTTTATACTCCCAGGAGTATACGCTTCTAGTGATACACACACAGGATACATACATATATATATATATATGCTAATACACAATGATAATGTGTAATGTGTAAGCAATATATGTGTAGCAATATAAAACAATACGTATGTGATATATCGATTGACTTATGTGAAAAACTAAATATAATCAACACATAAAATAATAGGATTATATGTTTGCTTTGTTAGTAACCCTCATTATAGAGGCATGCCAGGAAGCATCCCCCATCCCGGTGCAGAGCCTAGGACAAGGTGACATTACTCCCTTAGATAGGCATACATCTGCCAGGCTGAACCTTGAAACATGTAATGTTTTTCTGTAACAAACAAACTTTAGCTTAGCCTGTCTCTTAAAGGCAATGAGCTTCCATCTTGACTACAATAAATGGATATCAATATATATATATACCTATGAAAAGGCATGACAAAGTTCTGGTTGTGCCAATGGGTAGATTCTTCCTGTGGGTATTTCACTGCCCGGCAGCAGGTCTATGGGGCAATCGTAGGGTCTATGGGGCGGTAGGGTTTCCGCCATCTTTGCACTAAATACCTCCGAAAACTCTGAGTATTGGGTAGGGACCTGGTTCACCCCTACATGCATGAGAGTTTTAATAGGGAAACAGGTCTCCCTGCAATAACGTGAGGTAAACCCAATTCTCCCCTGTTCCCATAGGAGAACTGGTTGATGTAACCGGAGCCATGGCAAGCCTAAAATGATGGGGAATGAAGGGGAGTGTATGACATCAAAGGATAAAAATTCTGTGTGGTTATTTTCGCTTGTCACCAAAAGGGGTTGAGTCTGGCTATGGATAGGTCTAGAGGTTGTACCATCAATAAAACTCACGGATATCGATACATCTTTCCTTGTATGGGGAATTTTATTTCTCTCTACTAGATGCTTATCGATAAAATTCCCTGAAGCTCCCGTGTCCACCATTGCATCAACGATAGTTCGGTTTTGGTCCCACTGTAAGGTAAGAGACGTATAAATGTAACCACTTGTGTTGTTATCTTTTCTGCCTAAGTTACAGAACGTCATCATTTTACCTTCATGTTTCTTTCTTATGGCAGGACATCCATCAACCGAATGGTCAGCCGACGCACAGTATAAGCAGAGGTTGAGGTTCCGTCTCCGGGTCTTCTCTCTCTCAGTCAGAGGACCACGAATTGCCCCAATCTCCATCATCTCTGCTACAGGATCCGGGCTGGTCTGTCTCGGGGTGGGTGTAAACCCTGAGACTCTCTCGGCCCTACGTTCCCTTAAGCGCCTGTCAATGGTGGTGACCTTCTGCATCAAGGCGTCGAGTGTATGTGGCAGCTCTCCGCGGGCTAACTCATCCTTCAGGGCCTCAGATAGACCGAGACGGAACTGATTTCTAAGAGTGAGATCATTCCATTCAGTCTCACGGGCCCAACGAGTGTATTCCGCAATAAAGTCCTCAACGGGTCGTCTCCCTTGCTTTAGGGTGCGAATGGCGGTCTCCGCAGTCAGCTGCTTGTTGTGGTCCTCGTAAAGGAGGGCCATTGTTTCAAGAAATTGCGGAAAGGAATTCAAGACCGGGTCTTCCTTTTCTAAATAGGTGTTAGCCCATGCTCTGGCCTCCCCTGAGGTACGAGATCATGGTGAGTACTTTGGTTCTATCGGTAGGATAGGTCCGGGGCGTAACTGAAACATCAGCTTGCACGCATTCAGGAATTCGCGGAACTGCTTCCGGTCTCCTGAGAAAAGTTCAGGTGGACTGACCTTGGGTTCCGGTCCATCGTGGTGGTGTCCTGTGCGCGACGAGACGAGATCTCGCAACGCCTGATTTTCCAATTGGAGATTCTGTACGGTCACGTTAAGGGTTTCCACCCTCTCAGTGAGGGCGACCATGTGCCGCGCGAGCTCCGCTGGATCCATGAGGGTTCCACTAATATGTAACGCACCAAATTGATCAGTTAGGATCTCAACTGCGGAGTCCTTTGACATCCACTCCTGTCACACTACTTGAGTGTTGATGGAGTCTTTGCGGCTGCTCAGTGTGTACCCCAGGCGGCTCTCTCAGTCTTAAGCGGAGAGTATGGGGTAACAAAATCATGTACCACGTACTAAAGATAGAGTGTAAAACTAATAGTGAGGAAAGTTCGTTTTAGGAATCAGAGTACAGATTAAAGTTCATGAATAACAGCTCTAGGCAACGTTCAGAAATCCCAGGCCTGCAGTACTAATAGTCACCAGCGCGAGTCCCTTCCTTTCAGTGAGCAATGTCAGTGAAACAAAATGACAGGCTGATACTTGCTGTTAGAAGTCATGCAGGGATCCTGCAGTGGTGGAGCTGGATAAGGTAGGTGAGGGTTTCTCCTGGAGGTTCAGAGTTGCAGGTAGTTAGGAGCTTGCGTCCTCGTGGTGAATGGAGCAGGCAGGGTGCGCACTCCATTAGTGGAACACCCTGTGCAGCACCTGGCTCCTATTTATTGACCAAGTGTGGATGGGCGGAGCCACCTTAGACGGCCCAGCGGCCACTGCTTCCAGCCTGGGAGGCAAACAGCGATCGTTGTCATGGTTACACAGGGCATGGATCCAGGCTGGAGCGCAAACCACCGTATCCTTACAGTGTGACACTGCTGCGTTGGCGACCTCTTGCTCCTCCTCTGCCTTCGCCTTGGGCTTCCACCTGTTCCCCTGTGACATTTGGGAATGCTCCCAGGAGCGCGTCTACCAGCGTGCGCTTGTACTCGCGCATCTTCCTATCACGCTCCAGTGCAGGAAGTAAAGTGGGCACATTGTCTTTGTACCGGGGATCCAGCAGGGTGGCAACCCAGTAGTCCGCACACGTTAAAATGTGGGCAACTCTGCTGTCGTTGCGCAGGCACTGCAGCATGTAATCGCTCATGTGTGCCAGGCTCCCCAGAGGTAAGGACAAGCTGTCCTCTGTGGGAGGCGTATCGTCATCGTCCACCGTATCCCCCCAGCCACGCACCAGTGATGGGCCTGAGCTGTGTCGGGTGCCACCCCGCTGTGAACCTGCTTCATCCTCATCCTCCTCATCCTCCTCGTCCTCCAGTAGTGGGCCCTGGCTGGCCACATTTGTACCTGGCCTCTGCTGTTGCAAAAAACCTCCCTCTGAGCCACTTCTAACAGACTGGCCTGAAAGTGCTAAAAATGACCCCTCATCCTCCACCTCCTCCTCCTGGCCCTGGCCCACCTCCTCTTCCATCATCGCCCTAAGCATTTTCTCTAGGAGACATAGAATTGGTATTGTAACGCTGATAACGGTGTCATCGCCACTGGCCATGTTGGTGGAGTACTCGAAACAGCGCAACAGGGCACACAGGTCTCGCAATGGAGGCCCAATCATTGGTGGTGAAGTGGTGCTGTTCCGCAGTGCGACTGACCCGTGCGTGCTGCAGCTGAAACTCCACTATGGCCTGCTGCTGCTCGCACAGTCTCTCCAGCATGTGCAAGGTGGAGTTCCACCTGGTGGGCACGTCGCATATGAGGCGGTGAGCGGGAAGGCCGAAGTTACGCTGTAGCGCAGACAGGCGAGCAGCGGCAGGATGTGAACGCCGGAAGCGCGCACAGACGGCCCGCACTTTATGCAGCAGCTCTGACATGTCGGGGCAGTTGTGAATGAACTTTTGCACCACCAAATTCAGCACATGCGCCAGGCAAGGGATGTGCGTCAAACCGGCTAGGCCCAGAGCTGCCACGAGATTTCGCCCATTATCGCACACCACCAGGCCGGGCTTGAGGCCCACCGGCAGAAACCACTGGTCGGTCTGTTGTTCAATACCCCGCCACAACTCCTGTGCGGTGTGGGGCCTGTCCCCCAAACATATGAGTTTCAGAATGGCCTGCTGACGTTTACCCCGGGCTGTGCTGAAGTTGGTGGTGAAGGTGTGTGGCTGACTGGATGAGCTGGTGGAAGCCGAGGAGGAGGAGGAGGCTACAGGAGGCAAAGAATGATGCCCTGCGATCCTTGGCGGCGGAAGGACGTGCGCCAAAGAACTCTCCGCCTGGGGCCCACCACGTCTGCGTCCCTTACTAGATGTTTTCCTCATTGTTTTCGTTCACCAGAATAAGAAAAAAAATATTTGGCCCAATGTATTGATTTCAAATTCAGGCCTTTTTTACAGGCACCTAACACTATCTGCCTATTTATTTATGTAGCGTATTACACTAATCCAGGCACAGCAGTAACCACTGATTTAGGGTAATATCTATTGTAGGCCTAGTATTTTGGCCCTGGATGAAAGCTATCCTTTTATGGAGAGATTTACACTTGGAGATGCACAGTAGCGTGTAAAAAAATATGTAGGATTATGCCTTCAGCAATTGTATTTTAACACTTTGTGTAATATATCTTTAACGGACAGAAATACAATGGGAGATGCAAAACAGTGTGTGCAAATGTAGAGGATTATGCTGTATTTTTACACTTACTGTAATACAGGGCTCGACAAATCCCAGGCGCCAGGTCGCCATGGTGACCAGGAATTTTGTCCAGGCGCCTGGGTATTTGTCAGCCCCGTTTTCTAAGGTGCCAGGGCGCAGGGCCGGCGCGTCCAACACTCGGACTAGGAGTGGCGTGTAGGACAGCCCCCGTCATGCTGCAGCCGACCGAGCACTCTATATAGAGCCTCAGATGGCTGCAGCACTGCTCAGGCTGGCGCGTCCATGAGGGCGCACTGCCCGGGCGCAGCATGAAGAGAGGGACTGACAGGAGGGAAACGCTCAGTGCTCCCTCCTGTCACTCCCTCATTGTAGCGTGGCCGAGCCCTGTATGGTCCACGGGTACAGGGAGCATCTGTCTCCTGTACCCGGCCGGACTGACAGGAAGTGCGCACACAGTGTGCACTTCCTGTCAGTCCGCCCGGGTACAGGAAACTAACGCTCCTGTACCCATGGACCATACAGAGCTCGGCCACGCTACACTAGAGGAGGGAGGGGGGGAGAAAGAGAATGACAAGGGGGGGGGGGGGGAGAATGAAAAGGGGGGAAATAGAATGACAAAGGGGGGGGGGGAATGAAAAGGGGGGAAAGAGAATGACAAAGGAGGGGGGGGGGAATGAAAAGGGGGGAAAGAGAATGACAAAGGGGGGGGCAATGAAAAGGGTGGGCGAATGACAAGGGGAGAAAGTGAATGACAAAGGAGGGGGGGAAGAATGACAAAGGGGGGGGGAGAATGACAAGGGGAGAAAGGGAATGACAAAGGGGGGGGAATGACAAGAGAGGGAAAGAGAATGACAAGAGGGGGAGAGAATGACAAGAGGGGGAAAGAGCTGGGGGTTGTAGTGATTCGGGGACTGCAGAGGCTAAGCCCTAGTTGGGGGTTGTAGTGATGTGGGGACTGCAGAGGCTGAGCCCCAGCTGGGGGTTGTAGTGATACAGACTGCAGAGGCTGAGCCCCAGGTGGGAGTTGTAGTGATGTGGGGACTGCGGAGGCTGAGCGCCAGCTGGGGGTTGTAGTGCTCAGTAAAGTGTCATGGTGCCTGCTGTGTTTATGCCCTCCAGACCCCTCTGCCCTCTCCTCCAGACCCCTCTGCCCTCCCCTCCCTCTCTTCTGGACCCCTCTGCCCTCTCCTCCGGACCCCTCTGCCCTCTCCTCC
Source organism: Bufotes viridis (assembly GCA_033119425.1). Lineage (NCBI taxonomy): Eukaryota > Metazoa > Chordata > Amphibia > Anura > Bufonidae > Bufotes > Bufotes viridis. The sequence goes on from CM065592.1 coordinate 3,403,669, forward strand.
GGACCCCTCTGCCCTCTCCTCCGGACCCCTCTGCCCTCCCCTACGGACCCTGTAATCCTTGTAAGGGTTTCCACATGCCATGGCGGCAGCCAGGGGCGATCACTTGGATGCTGGCAGCGTCTGACATGTCATAAAACCAATTGAAGAGGGGAAGCATTATGGGGGCCCTATATACTGGCACATTATGGGGGGCACTATGGAGAAGAGGGGAAGGACCACTATGGGGGCCCTATGTACTGTGGCATGCATCATTGGTTGGCTCTATGGAGAAGTGGGGGGGCGGAGAAGCACTATGGGGGCATCTACTGGGGGCTTTATGACGCGGCTCCGCCTGGCTCTTAACTTTTTTAGCTGGCTCCTAGATTCCAAGGAAATTTGTCAAGCCCTGCTGTAATATAACGGAAAGAAATACACTTGGAGATGCACGCTGGCCTGCAACAGCTGGAACACCAGATTCAGGGTATTAATATTTTGACAATTGAATTTCACCCCAGAAAATAATCTATCCTTTGACGGACACTATTAAATTAGGGGATTGCTATTTTGGCAATTGAATTTCACCCCAGAAAATAATCTATCCTTTGCCAGACAGCAGACAGTATTATACTTGGCTAGCCAAAGCTGGAACACCAGATTTAGGGGATTTGTATTTTGGCAATTGAATTTCACCCCTCAATAAAATATAGAAATTGCTATCCTGAGTTTCTAGGGGTGACAATTAGCACAGCCAAGCCCCTGATGTAGGATATAGCAAAAAAAAAAAAATAGTATTGATGGACTTGGTGGCAGCTTGTTCTGGTGCACCACAAGTCACAAAATGGCCGCCGATCACCCCAGAAAATAAGTGACAGAAAAACGCTTTGTGCAGCCTAAAAACCAGTGAGCAAGTAACTAGCAGAAGTTCAATCATTCACAGCTGTAGATCGATCACTTCATTAGGTGTTTTTGCTGAGTTTTCCCTGCCTAATCTCGCCCTCACAGCAGCTGCGTCCTCTCCATACACTAATCAGAGCAGTGTGACGTGCGGCGCTACGTGACTCCAGCCTAAATAGAGGCTGGGTCACATGCTGCACTTGGCCAATCACAGCCATGCCATTAGTAGGCATGGCTGTGATGGCTTCATAGGGCAAGAAGTAAAACGCTAGCTGATTGGCTGCTGTGCAGCCCTTCAGAAAGCGGGAAGAAATCGCCAAACAACGAACCTGAACTTTTTTGAAAATGTTCGGGTTCGGGTCCCGAACACCCCAAAATTCAGTCAGAACCTGAACTATACAGTTCAGGTTCGCTCAACTCTAGTTATAAGTATTTCAGTCTTTGAATCTTTTTTTTTACCTCCTCCATCTATGGGGGCTGTAAGGAATGTGTGGGGAGGGGTCGATCTTGATTAGTCACAGGAGTGTTGGTGTTTATGGGAGGAGGGTTAAGACCTTGACAAGGCTCCCATAACAGTATTATACAATGACACTACATGACAGACAGTGTGTGTGTATAGATATGTATGGCAGTCTGATTAGGCTGCATTTGTGGGAGGGGCGGAGGCTCTACTTAAACCAGGCACAGCCCCACCTAGGGGCGGGCGTTTTCTCAGTTGCACAGGGGATGCTGGTGTGTCAGCAGGGTGCACTCTCCTCTGCTAGGAGGTTTCTTTTACTACAGTTTGGAGCTGGAATGGAGCTTTTCTCCTGCCCGTGGCTACCGTAGGGACGCGTGCGCCATTTATGTAAGTTAATTGAGCCGTGTCCGTCTCTCCGGGCCGGCTGGAATCTGACTTTTCTTGCGAGCGGGAGGCATCGCCTCAAAATCGTCCGCCTCAGCTTCTCAGGTTTGTTTTGTCGGAGTTAAACAATTCCTTTCACTTTGTTTGTTAGGTAATCTGATTTAGTTCCCCTTCTATCTCACGTGTTTTACATTCACGTTGTTTCGCTTTGAAAAGTTACTTCAGCCTGTGCGCGGTAGGGAAGGTTTACCTGGGCTGCATGTGATGTTATGTTGGAGATTGGATGCAGCTGTTGCTTGTTACGGCTCTTGCTATAGCAAATACTTCCCATGTGACCTGCCCCTCCCCGCAATCAGGGCTGCGTGTATGCTTCAACTCTTTACGCCAGGTTTGCCCTGTCAATTGAGATGCTGCCTTCTCATGTCTGCTCTTTCAACATGCTCATTTTCTGAGCGGTGCTCTCATCCGCTCTCGCATCACGTTTACGCTCCATGCATGGTCACAACAGCGGGTAAATCTGTCTTATTCTCTGTGCATTTATTTATTTTTCTGTCATCCTGTTTTTGCATTCATACCGCTTTTGCTTTCATATGTTTGCTTGCACCACACTCAGACTGGTGTCACACGTCCACTGTTGCTTAGGCCCATTGCAAGAGCGCGTTCATGTCACCGTTAGTTTGTTTTTGCCTCGTTCACTGCAGGCTGCGGTCATACCAAATTTCACGTTCGGCCTATTGCCAGATTTGGGGTTCACACTACCGCTGTGACTCCGGGTTTTACTTTCACGTTTACGTCTCAATGTTCCCGCCCATCCATGGCCGCATCTCACGTCTGCTGTTACAGAAAGTTAATACTCCTTTCACGCTCTAGCTGAGTTCACACGTTTGCTGTTACATCTAGTACTACACTCCATTCCCTGCTAGAACTGCGTCCATGCGTTCGCTGTCGCGACGCTATCTTATTCCGCTCACATTCAGGTCTGCATTTTGGTTATACCATGTTTTTTAGGTTTTACTCATTCCAGCTCCACAGTCACCCATCTGCTGGCACACCATGCTCCCATTCAAGCCACATTCTCCCGTCAGTTTCTACGTCACGGTTGTTTTACTCGATTGTCACACTGAGGCAGTTGGTGGCTCCGGTGCCACTCTCCTGTCAAACATGACGGGCATCAATGGTCATTTCCTTTACATCTGGTTTTTCTGCGCGTATACATCAAGTGGGTCTTTTCTCTAGTTGCAAGCAAAAAAAAAAAAAAAAAAATCTTTTGTCTGCTCTCCTTTACTTCTGGTTTGTATTCACTAAGATTGCTCCCACTGCCCCAGTTTAATAAACAGCCTCGCTGGGGCCGTGGGTCATTAGGGTTTGAGCTTCCTACTCACTACTGTTTCTTTCAAACTTTTCGTTGTTTGTCGCGACAAGGGACTTGACTTTGCAAATCGCAATGCCTCAGGTTTTGGTTGTTCTCTCTTCTCTGTTTCATATTCCACGTTTGCATTTTTAAGTTTTATGGCTGGTTTCGGTTTTTATGCTTATGTCCGTCGTTCGGATTACTATTGTCCATACCTGTCAGCAATCACGTTCCTTTCCAGGCCACTTTTAGATGTCCCAATCATCCTAGTTGTTGCTTTTTCCATCATGTTGGGCTCACTCTTATTTATCTTAACCCATCACGTACATCTAGGACGGCCTCATGGCCCCGGGGGCCCCTTAATTGCTTGGGCCGCAAGGCCGCGGCGGCCCCTTAATTGCTTTGGTCTCATGGCCGCAGAGGCCCCATGACTGCTTTGGCCTCAGGGAGCAGGGATTCCATGACTGCTCCGACCCCATGGTTTCGGGGGGCATGATGACCGCTGCGGCCCCTTGGCATCAGGGTCTCGAGGACTACCTTGGCCTTACGGCTTGGGGACCTCATGACTGCTTTGGTCTCATAGCTCTGGGGGTCCCATGACTGCCTTGGGCTCATGGCGCTAGGGGCCCCATGTCTGCTTGGCTGCATGCCTTGTGGGCCCCTTGGCTGCTTGGCCTCATGACTTGAGGTCCTTGCGATTTCTGTGGCCTCAATGCTTTGCTTTGGCCTCATGGCTGGGGGCCCCCTATGGTGGCTCGGGTCTCATGGCTCGGGGGCCCCTATGATTACTTGGCCTCAGGTTTTGGGGGGCCCCATGTTCGCTTTTGCTTCATGGCTTGGGGACCCCATGACTGCTTGGCCTCATGGCTTAGGGGCTCGCTGACTGCTTCGGCCCTATGGCTTTGAGGGCTCACTGACTGCTTCGGCCCTATGGCTTTGAGGGCTCGCTGACTGCTTCGGCCCCATGGCTTTGAGGGCTCGCTGACTGCTTCGGCCCCATGGCTTTGAGGGCTCGCTGATTGCTTCGGCTCCATGGCTTCGGGGCTCGAAGGCTGCTCGCCCCATGGCTTGAGGGCTCGATGACTGCTTCGCCCCTATGGCTGGGGGCTCGGCGACTGCTTCGGCCCCATGGCTTCGGGGGCAAGATGACCGCTCGGCCCCATGGCTCGGGGGCAAGATGACCGCTTCGGCCCCATGGCTTCGGGGCACGATGACCGCTCGGCCCCATGGCCGGGGCACGATGACCGCCCGGCCCCATGGCTTCGGGGCACGATGACCGCTTCGGCCCCATGGCTTCGGGGCACGATGACCGCTCGGCCCCATGGCTTCGGGGCACGATGACCGCTTCGGCCCCATGGCTTCGAGGGCACGATGACCGCTCGGCTCCATGGCTTCGGGGCACGATGCCGGCCCATGGCCGGCTCGGCTGCCCATGGCGGGGCTGATGCGGCCCATGGCGGGACGATGACTGCTTCGGCTCCATGGCTTCGGGGCACGATGACTGCCGGCCCATGGCTGGGGCACGATGACTGCCGCTCCATGGCTTCGGGGCACGATGACTGCTTCGGCCCCATGGCTTCGGGGCACGATGACTGCTTCGGCCCCATGGCTTCGGGGCACGATGACTGCTTCGGCTCCATGGCTTCGGGGCACGATGACTGCTTCGGCTCCATGGCTTTGGGGGCACGATGACTGCTTCGGCCCCATGGCTTTGGGGGCACGATGACTGCTTCGGCCCCATGGCTTCGGGGGCACGATGACCGCTTCGGCTCCATGGCTTCGGGGGCACGATGACTGCTTCGGCTCCATGGCTTCGGGGGCACGATGACTGCTTCGGCTCCATGGCTTCGGGGGCACGATGACTGCTTCGACACCATGGCTTCGGGGGCACGATGACTGCTTCGGCTCCATGGCTTCGGGGGCACGATGACTGCTTTGGCTCCATGGCTTCGGGGGCACGATGACTGCTTCGGCTCCATGGCTTTGGGGGCACGATGACTGCTTCGGCCCCATGGCTTTGGGGGCACGATGACTGCTTCGGCCCCATGGTTTCGGGCGACCGATGACTGTTTTTCGTCCTGCCTGGTCATCTACCTGATGGGTTGAACTTCTGTGCATCCAGGTTGATTTGGCCCAAATGTCTCACATCCATATCTGCTTCTTTGTTCATCAGGGCGCAGGCCACTTTTTCCAAAGTCTGTCGGTGGTGCATCCATTGTCTGCCACGCTTCCCCAGGTGTACTCTTCCTTAACGAAGCTCAGCCTGGTCAGGGTCACCTGCTATGCGGGTCAGGCGACTTTTTCAGTAACTTTAGCCTGTCCGGTATTCAGGCTAGACCCTCGGTTTTAATTAGTTCGCATATTATTGAGGCCATTTGTCATAGTTATAACTTCCTGCGGTCTGCCAGTTAGGTATCGTATGTACATATGCATTCGTTCTGCATACCACAGGCGGTATCGCTGTATGGCTCCACCCACCAGGCAGTCCTTTGCATTGCGCTCTCCTGTTCTTCTAGTCCCTCGGCAAACATAATTTATTATTCACCATTTTGTACTGCTCCCTCGGCTGGAGAATCTTTTACTGCACGGCTACCTTCACCGGATAGTCGGGTATGCTTACTCTCCGGGTTTAGTCTTTACTACACTGTCCCTCTTCTGGACATGCTTCTTTACAACACGGCTTCTTCTGGCGGACTTTGGGTGCCGCATGGATGCTTTCCGTTTGCTCCTCATTTCTGCATTGCTTCCTTTGCTGGTCACTCCTTGTTACCATTCCGTTCTCTCTGCGGACAATTTAGTGCTTTGCAGGGATCATGGTAGGTCATTTGCTATGCTCGGCTGACAGGTAGCTGATTCCAGAACCATACTGATAGACTTAATCATGGTACATATAGGATGGGCGGTGGCGCCACTGCTGCCCAATACAACGTATCGTTTTTGTCATTGGAGCGTGGGCCACCCCCGGGTGTCTTAGCTCTTGTTCCTTTTGTTAGGCCCTTGTTCTCTAACTCAACGTCCTTAGCCCATTACATTCCAATCATCCACATACAATTATTTATGCCACACTTGGGCTTCTGTTTTAAACCTATTGTCTGTACTTGTTGCATTCTTCCTCCTACGTTTTCAATCACCATAGTTGGTTGCCCGCTTATGTTTTTCTTCACGTTCAATAATCAATGTGGCCAGCTCACAAACTCCTGCCTGGTCGACAGATCCCCTGTTTGGCGATGCTCCTCCCCCCCCCGCCCCCCCCCAGGACCAGACTTCAGTTTACGGAGTTCAAGTCATTGGTGTCATCGGCCACCTACCTTCAGGTTCTCGTACCAAATGACACTCGTCATTAGGTGTCACCGGCCACGTTGGTCTGGTCTCGTGTTCACGATATTCGCCTGTCAGGTTTTTTCAGGAAATGTAGTAGTTTTTTTTTTTTAAGTATCGCATATCACATCGGTCAGGCCCATGTTGTAATCCCGCCCGTACTTTCTTTAGGTCACCTTTTAGTTATTTTCTTGTTTACCCCTCATATTTGTCATTTGTATTACCATGCCGGTTACCTTTTCAATCAGCCAGGTCTGCGAACTAAATCGCCAGCAGCTTACTGCAATCGCACTCCTTCACTCGCGTGAGGGCATCGCCAGGATTCCATATACTACGTTCTTAGCTTATTGCTTTACATCCTCTCCTGGCCTACATGGTATTCTTCGGGTCCTTCTTTGCATAGTCCAGACAGTTAGGCTCTCAGTTCTCTGGTCTTATAAGGCTAGGGGGAATTTGTCAGTGCTCGCAACACAACCAAGTCTTCAGGTTTAGTTAGTATCGTCCACGCTTCCTTCTGATGCGTTTCCCAGATCCTCCCTCGTGCATTGGGGCAGAATCTGCGACATTCAGCATTCTGTCCTGGCTCTATCCGCAGGATGGATGCAGGCATCGTTATGGTTGACTTATGTACCCGAACTCTCGTGGGAGATATGGCTTCGCAGTTTGGATCAGGGGTTTCTTTGTACAGGCCATTCAAGTCTCTTTTCACCCTACATGTCTGGTTTTTGCCCCCCTTTTATAGGCCTACCCACGGACATGGCTACTGGCACACCACCAGCCATTAAGTTAGGTAAGATGCGTATTGCAGTTACGGTGGGTCTCGGTGTTTATCCCACTAGGGCTCTACGGCTTTCGTGTCCGTAGCCCTGACCACAAGTATGGCAGTCTGATTAGGCTGCATTTGTGGAAGGGGCGGAGGCTCTACTTAAACCAGGCACAGCCCCACCTAGGGGCGGGAGTTTTCTCAGTTGCCCACCCTCCCTCCCTTTCTATTTTCACTTCTACAGGGTATGCCCCCCTTTTATAGGCCTACCCACGGACATGGCTACCAGCACACCACCAGCCATTTAGTTAGGTAAGATGCGTATTGCAGTTACGGTGGGTCTCGGTGTTTATCCCACTAGGGCTCTACGGCTTTCGTGTCCGTAGCCCTGACCACAAATATCTATTATATGTGAGAAGGATGGCGTGGCAGCCTGGTCTGGATCGTGACTTGCCAATGGAGTGGGGTTTACACAGGAGGAGGGAGTTGCAAAGCGCCCGGGAAGGGGGGACATACAAAAATTTGCTATGGGGCCCAGTCACTTCTAGCTACGCCCCTGAATATATGCATCAGCTGTTGGTGCTATAAAAATCCCAACTCCCACTCTACCTGCACACACGAGTAAGGGGACGTGTTCTCCCGAAACGTCGCAAGGAGGGGAGGAGGTGTGAACGATATCTGTCTCAGCGTCCCTCATGATATATCACCATTTTATATTGGAAGGAAGTAAAAAGAAATAAAATAAACAAAAGTTTTTTTTTTTACCAGCGACTTGTGAGTCTGACTTCTGTTGCTCACTCACATACAATATTGGCACAATGAGGTAAAATGAACACACAGGTCTGCAAGTTTGAAAGACTCATTTCTTTGTAAAACATTATTATTACACAAAACATCAACATGGCTTCTCTCCTGTGTGGATTCTCTTATGTCGATCAAGACTACATTTCGTGGTAAAGCATTTCCCGCATTCTGAACATGAATATGGTTTCTCTCCTGTGTGACTTCTTTTATGTACATCAAAGCTTGATTTCCAGTTAAAACATTTCCCACATTCTGAACATGAATATGGCTTCTCTCCTGTGTGAATTCTTTTATGTCGATCAAGGTTTGCTTTCCGTTTAAAGCATTTACCACACTCTGAACATGAATATGGCTCTTCTCCTGTGTGAATTCTTTGATGTAGATCAAGGTTTGATTTCCGTGTAAAGCATTTACCACACTCTGAACATGAATATGGATTCTCTCCTGTGTGAATTCTCTGATGTGCAACCAGATATAATTTATCTATAAAACATTCACCACACTCTGAACATGAATATGGCTTCTCTCCTGTGTGAAATCTTTTATGTACATCAAGGTTTGATATCCGGTTAAAGCATTTCCCACATTCTGAACATGAATATGGCTTCTCTCCTGTGTGAATTCTTTTATGTACATCAAGGTTTGATATCCGGTTAAAGCATTTCCCACATTCTGAACATGAATATGGCTTCTCTCCTGTGTGAATTCTCTGATGTGCAACCAGACGTAATTTATCTATAAAACATTCACCACACTCTGAACATGAATATGGCTTCTCTCCTGTGTGAATTCTTTTATGTACATCAAAGCGTGATTTAGTGGTAAAACATTTCCCACATTCTGAACATGAATATGGATTCTCTCCTGTGTGAATTCTTTTATGTTGATCAAGGATTGATCTCTGGTTAAAGCATTTACCACATTCTAAACATGAATATGGCTTCTCTCCTGTGTGAATTCTTTTATGTTGAACAAGGATTGATTTCTGGTTAAAGCATTTCCCACATTCTGAACATGAAAATGGTTTTTCTCCTGTGTGATTTCGTTGATGTGTAGTAAAACGTTGTTTTTCTGTGAAACATTTCCCACATTCGGAACATGAAAATGGTTTTTCTCCTGTATGAATTCGTTGATGTGTAGTAAGACTATTTTTTTTTATGAAACATTTTCCACATTCTGAACATGAATATGGCTTCTCTCCTGTGTGAATTCTTTTATGTACATCAAGGTTTGATTTCCAGTTAAAGCATTTCCCACATTCTGAACATGAATATGGCTTCTCTCCTGTGTGAATTTTTTTATGGTTATCAAGACTTGATTTCTCGATAAAGCATTTCCCACATTCCGAACATGAATATGGCTTCTCTCCTGTGTGATATCTTTTGTGTCGATCAAGATTTGACTTCTTGGTAAAACATTTCCCACATTCTGAACATGAATACGGCTTCTCTCCTGTCTGACTACTTCTGTTTACAGAAAGCTCTGACTTATATCTGGACTGTTTTCCACGATCCTCACAATTAAACATTTTACCCCGTTTCTGCCTTATATTTGGAGTAATAATCTGTGATTGGTCAGAAGAAGATTCCTCATGTTTAGGATGATTATATGATAGGTTTGGACTTGGGTTAATAATCTGTGATTGGTCATTAGACAGTTCCTCCTTCTTGGGGGAATTATTTGATGGCTCTGCACTGTGAGGTCCTGGATGTACATTACAGGTAATGAAGTTTTCTCCTGAAGAGCGCTGCCTGGTATCTTCATCTTCCTTATAATCTAGAGATAACATGATGTTTCCTTCAGGCTTCTCACAGGGATTTTCTGTTAGGATTAAGAATAGATTTTAGGATTATTTGATAAAACAATTGGATAAATGTATCACATATAACAGACATATCCATCTATGTTACGTGCACATGTATCTACGATGCTGTGAGCTGATGTCAGCTGAACCTGTGGTCGGGACACGTGTTTAATACAGATGGATAATATGTCCGTAATAAGCTCATGTGAATCGGGCCTTAGGCTGGAGGGACACATACAATATAAAATACATTATTTGTGCCATAGTCAGAAGTGGATCCATCAGGAATGTGAGGAATACACCCTTCCCTTTCTCTGCTATGTATCTGCTGTAGAAATTTAAGGCTGACTCTTGAACGTCTCCTGAGTTTCTGCAGTTTGCATATTGAGGATCAGATTTAGTCTACATCAATGGAGCGAATTTGCGCAAGGAAACTGTGACAGGAGGAAGGATGACACTTTTTTTCTTGCTACATTGTGCGGATAAATCATCTACAAGATGATCGATGCAGCCCGGAGTACGACACAGAATACGTTCCGAAGTCAGGGTGGGAAAAAAAAGCTAATCAGAACATAAGCGAACATGTTTCAGTGACGTCCCAGATTCTGGTCAGCACTCGGTGACCCCCAGCCCCCCCCCCCCCCCCGAACACAAATCCTGGGACATTAACTCTTTAATGTTCGGCAATTTTACATTTTAGTTTTTTACTCCCAGCCTTCCCAAAGCCATAACTTTTTCATTTTTCCATTCACAAAGCCGTATGTGAGTTTTTTTTGTTGCGGAACAAGTTGTACTTTAGTAACACCATTAACGGTTGCATAAAATGTAGTGCGAATCGAGGGAAAAAATTAAAAAAAAAAAAAAAAGTAAAAACTGTTCCGCCAAAATTTTATGGGTTTTGTTTTTACAGCATTTCCTATGAGGTAAAACCGACCTGTTACTTCCATTCACCGGGTCACTGCGATTATATTAATATCAAATGTCTATAGTTTTTCTAGTGTTTTAATACTGGGGGGAAAAAATGAAAAATGTTGGAATTTTTTTTTTTTTCATTTATAATAAAATGACTATGTGCACGGAGCTGTGCGAGGGCTCATGTTGGGGCTTGTATGTATTGGAGTCCAGTAGAATTACACGGTGCTCCTATGGTTCTGACTGGTACCTCGGATCTGAAGCCGAGTTCGGGTCCAAGTTTTAAAGTCGTTTTCCACTTTAAATGCCGCAGTTATTCCATGAACTCTGGCGAGACTTCTCCTCCTTGGAGGCCGGACATTTTAATGCTGTAAGATCTCGGATCCGCAGCCCGCTCCGCTCCTCACCATTAGTAATAGCGGGATGTTATCCGTCATTCCATCCTTCTGGATATCTAGTTTTCAGTACGCCTCTCGTTCACTCATCTTCTCTTCTGTTTCCCCCCCCCCCTCCCCCCTCATCGTTTGACTTTTGCAGTTCCCATACATCTAAACCATCTGTGTGGTAGGACATGTTCTACTTTTTTTGTAGGGACAGAGAACGGACATACGGATGTGGACACCCACGGTTTGCTGTCCGCATATTTCACAGCCCCACTGAAGTGAATGGGTTCGCATCCGACCCACAAAAATTGCTGATCAGATGCGGACCAAAAATATGTTTATCTGCAAGAGCCCTTTAACCCTTTCCCGACCAGCGCCGTAATAGTACAGAGCTGGCCGAGTCTTTAAAGATGGCGCCCGCTCCTGAGATGCCTGTTTCTTATAGCAGACACCTGCGGCTAATGCCTGCAACCGACAGTAATGCCGATCGTGGACATTGAACCCATCAGATGCCGTGGTTAAATCCTGAACAAGGCATTTGAGCACGTAAAACACTGGAAATAAGTGCTTCCGGTGCTCCTCTGGACCCCCCCTCCCCCGAGGCGATCGGAGGAACTGGAGCGTGTGTGCAGCAGACCCCACCTTTGTGAATGACAGGAGGCTGCTGCATAGTATTTCCTATGGAGTCCTTTCTAAAATACGTCCGTCCACGTAGCGTAAACCCGTCTCGTGTCATCCAATACACCGTAAAAAAGCCGCCCCTATGGGTGAGCGTTATAGGGCAAAGAGAACCTGCTCCACTGAAGGTGGGACTACAAGTACCAGACTAACTGAGAGGCTATCCCGGGTGGACCGTCCATCGGGCAGCGCAGAATTAACATGATCAGCGGTGATGGGAAATCCAAAGCACAGAACGAGACGCAGTCAAATACCGCGAACAATTCAGGAAATAAAGAGGATATTGGATCATTTCTCCCCAAACTGAGACAAGGCCACGTGTCAGATAAAACTGCCGCAAAACGAGCGCAGATTGTGCCTAAGAAGCCCCAACATTGGGACATAAAACCTGCAGATACTCGGCTTAGTGTGAATGGTTCTCAGAAGTGTGGACACAATATCTGCTAAACTCACAGGTTCTTGGAAGTGGTGCCTCTTTTTTAGGGCTCATGCACACGAACATGCCGTGTTTTCCTGTCTGCAAATTGCGGATCCTCAAAAAGCGGATGCCGCCCGTGTGCCTTCTGCAATTTACGGAACAGGCGGCTCATTATAGAAATGCTTATTCTTATCCGCAAAACGGACAAGAATAGGACATGATTATAATTTCCGTAGGGCCACAGAACGGAGCAGCGGATTCAGACAGCGCACAGAGTGCGGCCTACGTGAATGGGTCCGGATCCAGGCCACAAAAATGTGTCTTGGGTGCGGAACCAAACCACGTTCATGTGAATGCGCCCTAAGGCTACTTTCACATCTGCGTCTTTTCTGGATCCGGCAGGGTTCAGCAAAAACACTTCCGTTAGGATAATACAACCGTCTGCATCCGTAATGAACGGATCCAGTTCTATTATCTCTAAAACGGCCAAGATGGATCCGGCGCCAAAACCATTGTAAGTCACTGGTGCCGGATCCGTTTTCTCAGAGACATTATCCCATGACCACTGCATGCAGCGTTTTTCTGTCCGGTATGGGAACGCAACCAAATGGAACGGAATGGAATCTGGTGACTCCGTTCAGTTTTGTCTCTATTGACAATGAAGGGAAAGAACTGGAGCGTTTTCCTCCGGTATTGAGATCCTATGACATATCTCAGTACCGGTAAGGACAATCTTGCAGCGCAGAGGACACGACATTCCTAGTTCAATAACTTGTACTTAACGCAATGTCCAGTACGTGGGCCGCACAACCTGCCCTTTAACCCTTTCTACCTCTGCCTTCCCAGAGCCATAACCTTTTTATTTGTCTGGTCACATAGCCATATGAGGGCTTGTTTTATGCGGGACAAGTTGCAAAAAAAAAAGCTATTTCACCACAGTTTTACGTTTTTTTTATTTACGACGTTCGATGTGTGATAAAACTAACCAGTTAATTTTAATCTACCGGTTAGTACGAATCCGGCGATACCTTATATGTATAGTTTATCTTGCGTATTTTTTCGTCTCTATATTTTGACCCCTATAACTTTTTTGTGATTATGTTTACAGAGCTGTATGGGGCTCATTTTTGCGGGGCGAACTGAACTTTTCATTGATGGCATTCTGGGGTGTGTATGACTTTTTGATCACTTTTTATAAAAAAAAATTTTAGAAAATGAAGCGATCAGAAATGTCAATCAACCATTTTAACACATTTCGCACATCGCGACACCCATGATGTGTAATTTTTTTTATTTTTTTTGTTCTTTTATTTTGGGAAAAGGGGGGTGATTTAGAATTTTTGTGAATTATTTTTTATTTTTTTAAAACTCTTTTCTTACCCTTTTTTATAGTTCATAGGGAACAAGCAATCATTAGACCCCAGTGCACCAGGATTGGAGTTTATGAGAAAATTGCTTGTTTCCTGTAGAGCACTATTACAGTATAAAACGGGGCTTATTCACTACAGTGTGCCTGCTAGTGAGATATACACTGCACCATCATAAAGCAGTGTGTTGGGCAGACATTATAAAAAGGGGCTTATTCACTACAGTGTGCCTGCTAGTGATATATACACTGCACTATCATAAATCAGTGTGTTGGGCAGACATTATAAAAAGGGGCTTATTCACTACAGTGTGCCTGCTAGTGAGATATACATAGCACCATCAGAGAAATTATTTTTTCTGGGGAAATTAATCTAATTTGTGCCACATCTGTGTGTGCGTTCAATCTGCAACCATTATATTAATTACTACAGCAGAGAGTGATTTATATTTTGGCCATAGTTAACTAGTTTTGGGTACATCTGTGTGTGCGTTTAGGCCCGCAACCATATATACAGTATTCCAGCAGAGAATACATTTTATTTGGGACAAATTTGTATCCAATATAGAACTACATCAAAATACAGTGTGTATATTACAAATTCCATTACATTGGGCCTAGTTTACTGTCTGAAATCTGTTGTATTTTGCATCCAATACTGTACTGCATCAGAAAACTGTGTCTTTAGCGGCCAGTAAAACATTCTGCGCCACATCTACAGACAAAACCATTAATATGAAGAAGGCACAAAGGGACGGGGAAGTGGGCGTGATGCTGATGGTGCATGGGTGCAATGAATTAGCTGGGCGGCGCAGTACTACACTGTCAAAGTCGGACCAGTGCGAACAGTCAGTCAGTTGGATTGCTGAAGATAATGCTTCCAGTCGGTTAAGCACCACACTCTCTTCCTCCAGGTCCAGTCTCTGTAGCCAGTGTAGTCAACCAAATCCTCACTCTGATCATCCTTCCTCCCACTATATAAAGGCTTGCCAAATGAGAAACCCCACACCCAGATATTCCGAGCAGCTCTTTCCACCGCCACTATTAGAAGTGGCCCTTTTGCCCAGCACGCTTGAAGAGGGACCTGAGATATTGTGCCCTGATTCCCAACCTCTTGAGCCTTCGCTGTTGCAAGAAGATGACGGTGGTGAACGGCAATCATTCGTTCATGAGGTGGATGATGATGAGACACAGTTGCCAAACACTCAGGTTGCGGTTAGGTCAAGTCAGGAGGATGAGCAGAGTGAGGAAGTGGAAGAGGAGGTGGTGGACAATGAGGTCACTGACCCAACATGGGAAGGTGAAAAGCCGATTGAGGACAGCAATGCAGAGGGGAAGGGATCAGCAGCACCGCAACAGTCTGGAAGAGGCAGTGGGGTTGCAAAAGGGATTTTGATGCGTAAATCTACCTTGCCAAGGGGTAGGTGTTCAGCAGTATGGCTTTTTTTGAGTTAAGCACAGATGACAAAAGAGTGGTAGTTTGCAACCTGTGCCGTACCCAAATTAGCCGGGGCGTGAACACTAGCAACCTCACCACAACCAGCATGATCCACCACATGGCATCCAAGCACCCTAATAAGTGGGCCGAACGCCTGGGTCCACATTTGGGCTCTTAGGGTCACACCACTGCCTCCTCTTCCCCTGTGTTACGCACTGCTGGCCAATCCCGTCGAAGGCGCAGGCCAACAACATCCACTTCCGTGTCCCAGGGCAGCATCCAAATGTTGATAACACAGGCATTTGAACGCAAGCGCAAATACCCATTTCAAGGGCCTCACTATATGCGCAAGGCCCTTGAAATGTTGCCATTTAGGCTTGTGGACACTGAGGCCTTCCGCAGCCTGATATCGGCGGCCGTCCCTCGGTACGCAGTCCCCAGCCCTCACTATTTTTCACGGCGTGCCGTGCCCGCCTTATACCAGCATGTGTTTCAGAACTTCACCCGTGCCCTGACCAACGCACTTACTGGGAAGGTCCACCTCACCACAGACACATGGACAAGTGCTGGTGGCTAGGGATGCTACATTTCGCTGACCGCACACTGGGTGAATGTTGTGGAGGCTGGGAGTGAGTCGTACCCTGGGATGGCACACGCCCAGGATGGCGGGCTGTTTCCCAAGTCCATCAGGGTCTCCGCCAGCAGCTATGTTACTGGCTCCAACACCTACTTCTCCTCCTCCGCCACCTCCTCCTCCACTTCCACCTCCAGCAGCAGTCAGCCATCAGTCACTAGCTGGAAGCAGTGTAGCACTGCTGTGGGTAAGCGTCAACAGGCCGTGCTGAAGCTGATCTGCTTAGGGGACAAACAGCACACCACCACAGAGCTGTGGCAGGGTATAAGGGACCAGACCGAGCTCTGGCTCTTGCCACTCAACCTACAACCAGGCATGGTTGTGTCTGACAATGGCCGTAACTTGGTGGCAGCTTTGGAGCTTGGCAACCTGACACACATTCCATGCCTAGCCCACATCTTAAAACTTAGTGGTTCAGCGGTTTATCAAAACCTACCCCAATTTGCAGGAGCTACTAGTGAAGGCGCGCCGCTTGTGTGCCCATTTCTGAAAGTCATCCACAGCTTCGGCCGGTCTGTCAACGCTGCAGCAGCACTTGCGGCTTTCAGCACACCAACTGTTGTGTGATGTGAGCACGCGCTGGAACTCTACCTTCTACATGTTGGCCAGGCTTTGTGAGCAGCAGAGGGCAGTTGTTGAATACAGCTGAAACATGGTCGACGCCTTTCGAGTCAACTGCCACTATTCACAAGCGAGGAGTGGCCATTGATGTCAGACCTCTGTGAGGTTTTAAAAAACTTTGATGAATCCACACAGATGATTAGTGGCGATAACGCTATTATCAGCGTAACCATCCCACTGCTGTGTCTACTCAAACGATCGCTGCTCACAATTAAGGCGGACGCTCTGAATGTGGCAGACGAGGAAATGGCGGAGAACATTACACAGGGTGATAGCCATACCACCCACAGTTCATCTTCTCAGCCAGAATTGGGCCATGAAGAGGAGGAGGAGCTGGAGACAGTTGCCTCTGCTACAGAGGCAAGTACCCATGGAACTTTAATTTCATTTGTTCAGCGTGGATGGGCATAAAAGGAGAAGGATGAGGGGATGGAGAGTCATCCTGATGTTGATATCGACATCTTGCCTGTTGGTACCCTAGCACACATGGCTGACTTCATGTTAGGCTGCCTTTCCCGCGACCCTCGTGTTATACGCATTTTAGATAACACAGATTACTGGGTGTTCACCCTTCTCGACCCCCGCTACAACTCCTCATCTCTCATTTCTGTGGTGGAGAGGTCGAGTAAAACAGTGCAATACCAGAAGGTACTTGTTAAGAGATTGCGCCAAAATTTGCCATCTGACAATGCGGCCGGCAGAGTCCGTACTTAGGCAACCGAGGAAGGGAGACAAGGGGAACACACAGCAGTTCCAACAGAGGCAGGGCAACACTTTCCAAGGCATGGACACTTTCATGACACCCCGCCAGCAACCTCACCCTGAATCACGGCCTAGTGCTACAAGGAGGGAAGTTTTGGAAGATCGTGAAGGAGTACATCACAGACCGTGTCAGTATCCTAAATGACCCCTCAGTGCCTTACAACTACTGGATGTCCAAGCTGGACACGTGGCACTAACTTGTGCTCTACGCCTTGGAGGTGCTGGTCTGCCCTGCCGCCAGCGTATTGTCTGAGCGTGTATTTAGTGCTGGTGGCATTATAACAGATAAGCGTATCCGCCTGTCCACTGACATTGCTGACAGGTTGACTCAGATAAAAATGAACAAGGCCTGGATTGCCCCTGACTTCTCCACTCCACCAGATCCGCAAGATTCAGATGCACCCTTTTCACAACAAAAAAAGGGTATATGTTTTAATCTTGTTTTCTCCTCCTCCTCCTCTTCCATACAGTCTATATGCCCTCAGTACAATGTTTTGCAGGGTCTGCTCACCTTCAGGCCCTCACCTCCAATGTTTTAAACGATCTGCTCACCTCTAGGCCATTACTGCAATGTTTTATGGGGTTCGCGCTCCTTCAGGCCCTCACCTCCAATGTTTTAAACCAGGCATGCTCAACCTGCTGCCCTCCAGCTGTTTCAAGACTACAACTCCCAGCATTCTCGTACAGCCTACAGCTATTAACCTACAGCAGGGCATTGTGGGAGTCGTAGTTTTACAACAGCTGGAGGGCCGCAGGTTGAGCATCACTGTTTTAAACAATCTGCTCACCTCTAGGCCATCACTGCAATGTTTTATGGGGTTTGCGCACCTTCAGGCCCTCACCTCCAATGTTTTAAATGATCTGCTCACCTCTAGGCCATTACTGCAATGTTTTATGGGGTCCGCGCACCTTTAGGCCCTCACCTCCAATGTTTTATATGGTCTGCTCACCTGTAGGCCATTACTGCAATGTTTTATGGGGTTCGCTCACCTTCAAGCCATCACCTCCAATGTTTTATACGGTCTGCTCACCTTCAGGCCTTCACCTCCAATGTTTTATATGGTCTGCTCACCTTCAGGCCATCACCTCCAATGTTCAATACGATCTGCTCACATGTAGGCCATCACTGCAATGTTTTATGGGGTTCGCTCACCTTCAGGCCCTCAACTATGTTTTACAGGATCATCTCAGCAGCAGGCCCTCACCTGTAATGTTTTAGAGGGTAACCAGCAGGCCCTTGCTCCAAATGTTTTTGAGGGTCACCAGCTGGCCATCGATCATAATTTTTCAAGGGTGTTTATGATGCCCTCCTTTATGTGATATACAGGCATTATCGGAGTGCTTCTTCCTTGTAATTTTCGGCCGCACTTGGACTGTATATACAGGAAAGAATGTTTCCTAACAATTTTTCCTCTAAAAAGTTTTTTTTTTTTTTTGGGGGGGGTTGGGTGTTTTTCTTGTAAGTCTGTAAAAGTGGCGTACAACTCAGACAACATGGTTCCCAGCAGCGCCATTCGAGTCAAAGATCCAGACATGGTCCCCCTGCTGTTTCAGATCGATTTCAGAGGTGTCTCCATCACTTTCAGACCTTTTCCTATGATCCAGGCACCCTCCCCTCATCAGAGCAGGGGGTGCCTGGTTGTCTCCCATTGACTTTCATCATACTCGGGTGCTCGGCCGAGAGCACGAATATCACTATGTGTTCGGACCGAGTACCCGAACACTTTGGTGCTCGCTCATCACTCTATCTGACCAATATCTGTCCAATGAGACCAATAGTTGGTGTGTAGAACAAAAGATCTGTGTGTGTAATAGGCCATTTGACCAATGAATGGTCAGAAATCTGTCAGATAATCTGTTGGTATAATACAGGCCTTAGCAGCTATCCGTAAGATAAGAACTGATCTACAACGAGTGTCTATAAATAATGTCCGATATAATAATGTCAACTTGCCGGAGCAGAGAGAAAATTCAGATCCTGCCAGTAGAGCATCTCAGCTCTGTACAGAGAAAAGGACTCCATATTTTTAACAGACCAATTGAAAAAAAGATTTTTAGCTTAATAAAGTACAATATGCTCATAAAAAAAATGCCCCAAAGGTGTCTGATGACACCTACCTGAGGTATAACAGTCATTACTACATGTCTCCAGCCTTTATAATGTAGTAGTAATGTCATCTATAACACCCGGCATCTGATGACACCTACCTGAGGTATAACAGTCATTACTACATGTCTCCAGCCTTTATAATGTAGTAGTAATGTCATCTATAATACCCGGCATCTGATGACACCTACCTGAGGTATAACAGCCATTACTACATGTCTCCAGCCTTTATAGTGTAGTAGTAATGTCATCTATAACACCCGGCACCTGATGACACCTACCTGAGGTATAACAGCCATTACTACATGTCTCCAGCCTTTATAGTGTAGTAGTAATGTCATCTATAACAACCAGCATCTGATGAGACCTACCTGAGGTATAACAGCCATTACTACATGTCTCCAGCCTTTATAGTGTAGAAGTAATGTCATCTATAACACCCGGCATCTGATGACACCTACCTGAGGTATAACAGCCATTACTACATATCTCTAGCCTTTATAGTGTAGAAGTAATGTCATTTATAACACCCGGCATCTGATGACACCTACCTGAGGTATAACAGCCATTACTACATGTCTCCAGCCTTTATAGTGTAGAAGTAATGTCATCTATAATACCCAGCATCTGATGACACCTACCTGAGGTATAACAGCCATTACTACATGTCTCCAGCCTTTATAGTGTAGTAGTAATGTCATCTATAATACCTGGCATCTGATGACACCTACCTGAGGTATAACAGCCATTACTACATGTCTCCAGCCTTTATAGTGTAGTAGTAATGTCATCTATAATACCTGGCATCTGATGACACCTACCTGAGGTATAACAGCCATTACTACATGTCTCCAGCCTTTATAGTGTAGTAGTAATGTCATCTATAACACCCGGCATCTGATGACACCTACCTGAGGTATAACAGCCATTGCTACATGTCTCCAGCCTTCATAGTGTAGAAGTAATGTCATCTATAACACCCGGCATCTGATGACACCTACCTGAGGTATAACGGTCATTACTACATATCTCCAGCCTTTATAGTGTAGTAGTAATGTCATCTATAACACCCGGCATCTGATGACACCTACCTGAGGTATAACAGCCATTACTACATGTCTCTAGCCTTTATAGTGTAGAAGTAATGTCATCTATAACACCCGGCATCTGATGACACCTACCTGAGGTACAACAGCCATTACTACATGTCTCCAGCCTTTATAGTGTAGTTGTAATGTCATCTATAACACCCGGCATCTGATGACACCTACCTGAGGTATAACAGCCATTACTACATGTCTCCAGCCTTTATAGTGTAGTAGTAATGTCATCTATAACACCCGGCATC
>CM065592.1:3424592-3466025 GCA_033119425.1 Bufotes viridis
TAAATGTCATGTGATTGTCGATAAAAGCCTTTGAAACGTATGAAGTGCGTGTAATTATATTTCACTACATCACAGAAACAACCGAAACAAAGATCTAAAAGCAGTTTAGCAGCAAACTCTGTGAAAACTAATATTTGTGTCATTCTCAAAATGTTTGGCCACGACTGTACATGGTAGGAAACAGATCACCTCCAGAACTTATGTACAGACATGGAACACCTTTCTGTCCTTTGCAACAGATGGGATCCACAGAAGCATTTACAGTTGCAAGACAAAGTATGTGAACCCTTTGGAATGATTTGGATTTCTGCACAAATTGGTCATAAAATGTGATCTGATCTTCATCTAAGTCCCAACAATAGACAATCACAGTCTGCTTAAACTAATAACAAACAAAGAATTAAATGTTACCATGTTTTTATTGAACACACCATGTAAACATTCACAGTGTAGGTGGAAAAAGTATGTGAACCCCTAGACTAATGACATCTCCAAGAGCTAATTGGAGTGAGGTGTCAGCCAACTGGAGTCCAATCAATGAGATGAGATTGAGGT
The DNA here is from genome assembly GCA_033119425.1 of Bufotes viridis. Taxonomy (NCBI): domain Eukaryota; kingdom Metazoa; phylum Chordata; class Amphibia; order Anura; family Bufonidae; genus Bufotes; species Bufotes viridis. The sequence goes on from CM065592.1 coordinate 3,425,148, forward strand.
GTTGGTTACAGCTGCCCTGCCCTATAAAAAACACACACCAGTTCTGGTTTTGCTTTTCCCAAGAAGCACTGCCTGATGTAAATGATGCCTCGCACAAAAGAGCTCTCAGAAAACCTACGATTAAGAATTGTTGACTTGCCTAAAGCTGGAAAGGGTTATAAAAGTATCTCCAAAAGCCTTGCTGTTCATCAGTCCACGGTAAGACAAATTGTCTATAAATGGAGAAAGTTCAGCGCTGCTGCTACTCTCCCTAAGAGTGGCCGCCCTGTAAAGATGACTGCAAGAGCACAGCGCAGACTGCTTAATGAGGTGAAGAAGAAACTTAGAGTGTCAGCTAAAGACTTACAGAAGTCTCTGGCATATGCCAACATCCCTACGATACGTAAAACACTAAACAAGAATGGATTTCATTAGAGGATACCACAGAGGAAGCCACTGCTGTCCAATAAAAACATTGCTGCACGTTTACAGTTTGCACAAGAGCCCCTGGATGTTCCACAGCAGTACTGGCAAAATATTCTGTAGACAGATGAAACCAAAGTGGAGTTGTTTGGAAGAAACACACAACACTATGTGTGGAGAAAAAGAGGCACAGCACACCAACATCAAAACCTCCTCCCAACTGTGAAGTATGGTGGTGGGGGCATCATGGTTTGGGGCTCCTTTGCTGTGTCAGGGCCTGGACAGTTTGCTATCATCGAAGGAAAAATTAATTTCTAAGTTTATCAAGATATTTTGCAGGAGAACATAAGGAAATCTGTCCACCAGCTGAAGCTCAACAGAAGATGGGTGCTGCAACAGGACAACGACCCAAAGCATAGAAGTAAATCAACAACAGAATTGCTGAAACAGAAGAAAATACGCCTTCTGGAGCTGCCCAGTCAGAGTCCTGACCTCAACCCGATTGAGATGCTGTGGCCTGACCTCAAGAAAGCGATTCACCCCAGACATCCCAAGAATATTGCTGAACTGAAACAGTTCTGTAAAGAGGAACGGTCAAGAATTATTCCTGACCATTGCGCACGTCTGATCTGCAACTACAGGAAACGTTTGGTTGAAGTTATTGCTGCCAAAGGAGGTTCAACCAGTTATTAAATCCAAGGGTTCACATACTTTATCCTCCTGCACTGTGAATGTTTACATGGTGTGTTCAATAAAAACATGGTAACATTTTATTCTTTGTGTGTTATTAGGTTAAGCAGACTGTGATTGTCTATTGTTGTGACTTAGATTAAGATCAGATCACATTTTATGACCAATTTGTACAGAAATCCATATCATCCCAAAGGGTTCACATACTTTTTCTTGCAACTGTAGATGTGGGTCTAGTGTTAGAATTTATGCAGGCAGGCTTCGATAAGGGTCTTAGAACCTTCAGATATCGGCTTTCAGTGCCTATTTGGATCTTAAAATAGCAGCGTTTCCTCTTGTTAGGAGATTCATAAAAGGCACAAGTAGAATTTGTCCCACCTACTTCGTTAAAGTTCCTCCTTGGGATTTAAACGTGGTTCTCTCTGCCCTCACTGCGGTGCCTGTCACATGCCAGGGGTCCCGAGGGGGACCTCCGAGACATCAGGCAGAACAGGATACTAGGAAACAGATCATGGACCACAGGAACCTTATTACAAGGAAACTAAACACATGACTATAACAGAAGAGCTCAATGTACTGCCACGGAGCAGCGGGTGAGAACCCACTGTGCCACTGACTAGCAATACTCTGGAGGGGTGTAACCATGGGTGTAGCTATAGGGGGTGCAGAGGTGGCAGTCGGTACCGGGCCCAGGAGCCTGAGGGGGCCCAAAGACCCTTGTGCCGCATAAGAAGACACACAAAGCACTGAGGAAAGGGGGGCCCAAGCTGAACTCTTGCACGGGGGGCCCCTGAGCCGTTAGCTACGCCCCTGGGCATAACTAATCAGCTACCTGGTCTTCACTAGAGCCTCAGATGGTGAGGATAGGCTTTGGCCGTTAGTGTAGTTGCCAGGGCGTAAACCAAGTCAGTGGCAGCAGGTACAGGCAACACGGAGATACCAGACAAGGTACCGACAGTACATAGAGTCCACAGACAGCAAGGCATAGCAAAGGCAGAAGCGGTTACCTGCGCCGCAAGCAATAGAAGCTAAGCGGCCCCAGGCGGAGCTGCACATAGACAGAGACTGACAGAAGAAGATATCTGCGCCGCAAGCAATAGAAGCTAGGAGACCCCACGCACAGCTCCACACAGACAGAGAAAGGGCATTCCACCTCCGGGGAACACAGGAACCCTCTTCCGAAGGAGGACATGGACTAATGAGAACAGAAGAAGACATGGACAGAACATCAGACGCAGATCAGCTCTGCTAGGCCAACAAGGTACAAGGCAAGAAACAGGACATGTACAAGGCATGATACAGGACAGGTACAAGAAGTAGCAAGGCATGATACAGGACAGGAAATAGGCATGATACGGGACAGGTACAAGGCATGATACGGGACAGGTACAAGGCATGATACAGGACAGGTACAAGACATGATACGGGACAGGTACAAGGCATGATACGGGACAGGTACAAGGCATGATACGGGACAGGCACAAGACATGATACAGGACAGGTAATAGGCATGATACAGGACAGGTAATAGGCATGATACAGGACAGGTACAAGGCATGATACAGGACAGGTACAAGACATGATACAGGACAGGTAATAGGCATGATACAGGACATGAAGACAATACAGAACCAGGTGGCACAGACCAACTGGTCAGCAGCAAAAGGCAAAACCTGGCAAGGCAAACATAGAGAGACCTGACAGAGCAGAAGGGTGAAACACCCACAAGACATAATAAAGACAGACTGACCTCAAAACTCCACGCTCAAAAGCAGAAATAGCAGCCTAACGAGTGCACCTGAAAGGACACACCCAGAAACCGACCAGGGGAGGTTAACCCCATCAGAACCAAACAGGGAGGTACACAATCAGGTCAGGTGTAAACAGAAACCACAGCAACCCAAGCTGCGGTAAAGGACTTTGCCCCTAGCGACCACGGAACAACCGGAGCTAGTACGCAGATCGCAACCATCCTGAAATACCCACAGAGAGACCATACAGCCAAAAGAGGAGATGGAGGAGGAGACCACCGACTGCAGACAGAGGAGCGGACCTCCACTAATGGCCGAGCTGTGAGAGCGGAGAAGAACACTGCCCACAACAGAGAGATGGAGGAGGAGACCACCGACTGCAGACAGAGGAGCGGACCTCCACTAATAGCCGAGCTGTGAGAGCAGAGAAGAGCACTGCCCGCAACAGAGAGATGGAGGAGGAGCCCACGGACTGCAGAGAGAGGAGCGGACCTCCACTAATGGCTGAGCTGTGAGAGTGGAGAAGAGCACTGCCCCAAACAGAGAGATGGCGGAGGAGACAACCGACTACAGAGAGAAGCGGACCTCCACTAATGGCCGAGCTGTGAGAGTGGAGAAGAGCACTACCCCAACAGAGAGATGGAGGAGAAGACCAGCGACTGCAGAGAGAGGAGCGAACCTCCACTAATGGCCGAGCTGTGAGAGCGGAGAAGAGCACTGCCCCCAACAGAGAGATGGAGGAGGAGACCACCGACTGCAGAGAGAGGAGCAGACCTCCAGTAATGGCCGAGCTGTGAGAGCGGAGAAGAGCACTGCCCCCAAGAGAGAGATGGAGGAGGAGACCACCGACTGCAGAGAGAGGATAGGACCTCCAATAATGGCCGAGATGTGAGAGCGGAGAAGAGCACTGCCCCAACAGAGAGATGGAGGAGGAGACCACCGACTGCAGAGAGAGGAGCGGACCTCCACTAATGGCCGAGCTATGAGAGCGGAGAAGAGCACTGCCCCCAACAGAGAGAAGGAGGAGGAGACCACCAACTGCAGAGAGAGTAGCGGACCTCCACTAATGGCCGAGCTGTGAGAGGGGAGAAGAGCACTGCCCCCAACAGAGAGATGGAAGAGGAGACCCACCGACTGCAGAGAGAGGAGCGGACCTCCACTAATGGCCGAGCTGTGAGAGCAGAGAAGAGCACTGCCCCCAACAGAGAGATGGAGGAGGAGACCACCGACTGCAGAGAGGAGCGGACCTCCACTAATGGCTGAGCTCTGAGAGCAGAGAAGAGCACTGACCCCAACAGAGAGATAGAGGAGACCACCGACTGCAGAGAGAGGAACGGACCTGCACTAATGGCCAAGCTATGAGAGCGGAGAGGAGCACTGCCCCCAACAGAGAGATGGAGGAGAAATACCACAGACTGCAGAGGGAGGAGTGGACCTCCACTAATGGCCGAGCTATGAGAGCGGAGAGGAGCACTGCCTCCAACATAGAGATAGAGGAGACCACCGACTGCAGAGAGAGGAGCAGACCTCCACTAATGGCCGAGCTGTGAGAGCGGAGAAGAGCACTGCCCCCAACAGAGAGATAGAGAAGGAACCCCACCGACTGCAGAGAGAGAAGCCGACCTCCACTAATGGCCGAGCTGTGAGAGCAGAGAAGAACACTGCCCCCAACAGAGAGATGGAGGAGGAGACCACCGACTTCAGAGAGGGCAGTGGACCTCCACTAATGGCCGAGCTGTGAGAGCAGAAAGAGCACTGCCCCCAACAGAGAGATGGAGGAGACCACCGACTGCAGAGAGAGGAGCGGACCTCCACTAATGGCCGAGCTGTGAGAGCGGAGAAGAGCACTGCCCCCAACAGAGAGATCGAGGAGGAGACCACTGACTGCAGAGAGGAGAAGACCTCCACTAATGGCCGAGCTGTTAGAGTGGAGAAGAGCACTGCCCCCAATAAAGAGATAGAGAAGGAACCCCACCGACTGCAGAGGAGGAGCGGACCTCCACTAATGGCCGAGCTGTGAGAGCAGAGAAGAGCACTGCCCCCAACAGAGAGATAGAGGAGGAACCCCACCGAGTGCAGAGAGAGGAGCGGACCTCCACTAATGGCCGAGCTGTTAGAGCGCAGAAGAGAACTGCCCCCAACATAGAGATGGAGGAGGAGACCACCGACTGCAGAGAGAGGAGGGGACCTCCATTAATGGCCGAACTATGAGAGCGGAGAAGGGCACTGCCCCCAACAGAGAGATGGAGGAGGAGACCACCGACTGCAGAGAGAGGAGGGACCTCCATTAATGGCCGAACTATGAGAGCGGAGAAGAGCACTGCCCCCAACAGAGAGATGGAGGAGGAGACTACGGACTGCAGAGAGAGAAGCGGACCTCCACTAATGGCATAGCTGTGAGAGCGGAGAAGAGCACTTCCCCCAACAGAGAGATGGAGGAGGAGACCACGGACTGCAGAGAGAGAAGCGGACCTCCACTAATGGCCGAGCTGTGAGAGTGGAGAAGAGCACTACCCCCAACAGAGAGATGGAGGAGGAGACCACCGACTGCAGAGAGAGGAGCGGACCTCCACTAATGGCCGAGCTGTGAGAGCGGAGAAGAGCACTGCCCCATCAGAGAGATGGAGGAGGAGACCACCGACTGCAGAGAAAGGAGCAGACCTCCAATAATGGCCGAGCTGTGAGAGCGGAGAAGAGCGCTGCCCCATCAGAGAGATGGAGGAGGAGACCACCGACTGCAGAGAGGAGCGGACCTCCACTAATGGCTGAGCTGTGAGAGCAGAGAAGAGCACTGACCCCAACAGAGAGATGGAGGAGACCACCGACTGCAGAGAGAGGATCGGACCTGCACTAATGGCCAAGCTATGAGAGCGGAGAGGAGCACTGCCCCCAACAGAGAGATGGAGGAGAAATACCACAGACTGCAGAGGGAGGAGCGGACCTCCACTAATGGCCAAGCTATGAGAGCGGAGAGGAGCACTGCCCCAACATAGAGATGGAGGACGACCACCGACTGCAGGAGCACTGCCCCCAACAGAGAGATGGAGGAGAAATACCACAGACTGCAGAGGGAGGAGCGGACCTCCACTAATGGCCAAGCTATGAGAGCGGAGAGGAGCACTGCCCCCAACATAGAGATGGAGGAGACCACCGACTGCAGAGAGAGGAGCAGACCTCCACTAATGGCCGAGCTGTGAGAGCAGAGAAGAGTACTGCCCCCAACAGAGAGATGGAGGAGGAGACCACCGACTGCAGAGAGAGGAGCGGACCTCCACTAATGGCCGAGCTGTGAGAGCGGAGAAGAGCACTGCCCCCAACAGAGAGATGGAGGAGGAGACCACCGACTGCAGAGAGAGCAGCGGACCTCCACTAATGGCCGAGCTGTGAGAGCAGAGAAGAGCACTGCCCCCAACAGAGAGATGGAGAAGGAGACCAGCGACTTCAGAGAGAGCAGCGGACCTCCACTAATGGCCGAGCTGTGAGAGCAGAGAAGAGCACTGCCCCCAACAGAGAGATGGAGGAGACCACCGACTGCAGAGAGGAGCGGACCTCCACTAATGGCCGAGCTGTGAGAGCGGAGAAGAGCACTGCCCCCAACAGAGAGATGGAGGAGGAGACCACCGACTGCAGAGAGGAGCAGACCTCCACTAATGGCCGAGCTGTTAGAGTGGAGAAGAGCACTGCCCCCAACAAAGAGATAGAGAAGGAACCCCAACGACTGCAGAGGAGGAGCGGACCTCCACTAATGGCCGAGCTGTGAGAGCGGAGAAGAGCACTGCCCCCAACAGAGAGATGGAGGAGGACACAACCGACTGCAGAGAGGAGAGGACCTCCACTAATGGCCGAGCTGTGAGAGCAGAGAAGAGCACTGCCCCCAACAGAGAGATGGAGGAGACCACCGACTGCAGAGAGAGGAGCGGACCTCCACTAATGGCCGAGCTGTGAGAGCGGAGAAGAGCACTGCCCCCAACAGAGAGATGGAGGAGGAGACTACGGACTGCAGAGAGAGAAGCGGACCTCCACTAATGGCATAGCTGTGAGAGCGGAGAAGAGCACTTCCCCCAACAGAGAGATGGAGGAGGAGACCACGGACTGCAGAGAGAGAAGCGGACCTCCACTAATGGCCGAGCTGTGAGAGTGGAGAAGAGCACTACCCCCAACAGAGAGATGGAGGAGGAGACCACCGACTGCAGAGAGAGGAGCGGACCTCCACTAATGGCCGAGCTGTGAGAGCGGAGAAGAGCACTGCCCCATCAGAGAGATGAAGGAGGAGACCACCGACTGCAGAGAAAGAAGCAGACTTCCAGTAATGGCCGAGCTGTGAGAGCGGAGAAGAGCACTGCCCCCAACAGAGAGATGGCCAACAAGGTACAAGGCAAGAAACAGGACATGTACAAGGCATGATACAGGACAGGTACAAGAAGTAGCAAGGCATGATACAGGACAGGAAATAGGCATGATACGGGACAGGTACAAGGCATGATACGGGACAGGTACAAGGCATGATACAGGACAGGTACAAGACATGATACGGGACAGGTACAAGGCATGATACGGGACAGGTACAAGGCATGATACGGGACAGGCACAAGACATGATACAGGACAGGTAATAGGCATGATACAGGACAGGTAATAGGCATGATACAGGACAGGTACAAGGCATGATACAGGACAGGTACAAGACATGATACAGGACAGGTAATAGGCATGATACAGGACATGAAGACAATACAGAACCAGGTGGCACAGACCAACTGGTCAGCAGCAAAGGCAAAACCTGGCAAGGCAAACATAGAGAGACCTGACAGAGCAGAAGGGTGAAACACCCACAAGACATAATAAAGACAGACTGACCTCAAAACTCCACGCTCAAAAGCAGAAATAGCAGCCTAACGAGTGCACCTGAAAGGACACACCCAGAAACCGACCAGGGAGGTTAACCCCATCAGAACCAAACAGGGAGGTACACAATCAGGTCAGGTGTAAACAGAAACCACAGCAACCCAAGCTGCGGTAAAGGACTTTGCCCCTAGCGACCACGGAACAACCGGAGCTAGTACGCAGATCGCAACCATCCTGAAATACCCACAGAGAGACCATACAGCCAAAAGAGGAGATGGAGGAGGAGACCACCGACTGCAGACAGAGGAGCGGACCTCCACTAATGGCCGAGCTGTGAGAGCGGAGAAGAACACTGCCCACAACAGAGAGATGGAGGAGGAGACCACCGACTGCAGACAGAGGAGCGGACCTCCACTAATAGCCGAGCTGTGAGAGCAGAGAAGAGCACTGCCCGCAACAGAGAGATGGAGGAGGAGCCCACGGACTGCAGAGAGAGGAGCGGACCTCCACTAATGGCTGAGCTGTGAGAGTGGAGAAGAGCACTGCCCCAAACAGAGAGATGGCGGAGGAGACAACCGACTACAGAGAGAAGCGGACCTCCACTAATGGCCGAGCTGTGAGAGTGGAGAAGAGCACTACCCCCAACAGAGAGATGGAGGAGAAAACCAGCGACTGCAGAGAGAGGAGCGAACCTCCACTAATGGCCGAGCTGTGAGAGCGGAGAAGAGCACTGCCCCCAACAGAGAGATGGAGGAGGAGACCACCGACTGCAGAGAGAGGAGCAGACCTCCAGTAATGGCCGAGCTGTGAGAGCGGAGAAGAGCACTGCCCCCAAGAGAGAGATGGAGGAGGAGACCACCGACTGCAGAGAGAGGATAGGACCTCCAATAATGGCCGAGATGTGAGAGCGGAGAAGAGCACTGCCCCCAACAGAGAGATGGAGGAGGAGACCACCGACTGCAGAGAGAGGAGCGGACCTCCACTAATGGCCGAGCTATGAGAGCGGAGAAGAGCACTGCCCCCAACAGAGAGAAGGAGGAGGAGACCACCAACTGCAGAGAGAGTAGCGGACCTCCACTAATGGCCGAGCTGTGAGAGGGGAGAAGAGCACTGCCCCAACAGAGAGATGGAAGAGGAGACCCACCGACTGCAGAGAGAGGAGCGGACCTCCACTAATGGCCGAGCTGTGAGAGCAGAGAAGAGCACTGCCCCCAACAGAGAGATGGAGGAGGAGACCACCGACTGCAGAGAGGAGCGGACCTCCACTAATGGCTGAGCTCTGAGAGCAGAGAAGAGCACTGACCCCAACAGAGAGATAGAGGAGACCACCGACTGCAGAGAGAGGAACGGACCTGCACTAATGGCCAAGCTATGAGAGCGGAGAGGAGCACTGCCCCCAACAGAGAGATGGAGGAGAAATACCACAGACTGCAGAGGGAGGAGTGGACCTCCACTAATGGCCGAGCTATGAGAGCGGAGAGGAGCACTGCCTCCAACATAGAGATAGAGGAGACCACCGACTGCAGAGAGAGGAGCAGACCTCCACTAATGGCCGAGCTGTGAGAGCGGAGAAGAGCACTGCCCCCAACAGAGAGATAGAGAAGGAACCCCACCGACTGCAGAGAGAGAAGCCGACCTCCACTAATGGCCGAGCTGTGAGAGCAGAGAAGAACACTGCCCCCAACAGAGAGATGGAGGAGGAGACCACCGACTTCAGAGAGGGCAGTGGACCTCCACTAATGGCCGAGCTGTGAGAGCAGAAAAGAGCACTGCCCCCAACAGAGAGATGGAGGAGACCACCGACTGCAGAGAGAGGAGCGGACCTCCACTAATGGCCGAGCTGTGAGAGCGGAGAAGAGCACTGCCCCCAACAGAGAGATCGAGGAGGAGACCACTGACTGCAGAGAGGAGAAGACCTCCACTAATGGCCGAGCTGTTAGAGTGGAGAAGAGCACTGCCCCCAATAAAGAGATAGAGAAGGAACCCCACCGACTGCAGAGGAGGAGCGGACCTCCACTAATGGCCGAGCTGTGAGAGCAGAGAAGAGCACTGCCCCCAACAGAGAGATAGAGGAGGAACCCCACCGAGTGCAGAGAGAGGAGCGGACCTCCACTAATGGCCGAGCTGTTAGAGCGCAGAAGAGAACTGCCCCCAACATAGAGATGGAGGAGGAGACCACCGACTGCAGAGAGAGGAGGGGACCTCCATTAATGGCCGAACTATGAGAGCGGAGAAGGGCACTGCCCCCAACAGAGAGATGGAGGAGGAGACCACCGACTGCAGAGAGAGGAGGGGACCTCCATTAATGGCCGAACTATGAGAGCGGAGAAGAGCACTGCCCCCAACAGAGAGATGGAGGAGGAGACTACGGACTGCAGAGAGAGAAGCGGACCTCCACTAATGGCATAGCTGTGAGAGCGGAGAAGAGCACTTCCCCCAACAGAGAGATGGAGGAGGAGACCACGGACTGCAGAGAGAGAAGCGGACCTCCACTAATGGCCGAGCTGTGAGAGTGGAGAAGAGCACTACCCCCAACAGAGAGATGGAGGAGGAGACCACCGACTGCAGAGAGAGGAGCGGACCTCCACTAATGGCCGAGCTGTGAGAGCGGAGAAGAGCACTGCCCCATCAGAGAGATGGAGGAGGAGACCACCGACTGCAGAGAGGAGCGGACCTCCAATAATGGCTGAGCTGTGAGAGCGGAGAAGAGCACTGCCCCATCAGAGAGATGGAGGAGGAGACCACCGACTGCAGAGAGGAGCGGACCTCCACTAATGGCTGAGCTGTGAGAGCAGAGAAGAGCACTGACCCCAACAGAGAGATGGAGGAGACCACCGACTGCAGAAAGAGGAACGGACCTGCACTAATGGCCAAGCTATGAGAGCGGAGAGGAGCACTGCCCCCAACAGAGAGATGGAGGAGAAATACCACAGACTGCAGAGGGAGGAGCGGACCTCCACTAATGGCCAAGCTATGAGAGCGGAGAGGAGCACTGCCCCCAACATAGAGATGGAGGAGACCACCGACTGCAGAGAGAGGAGCAGACCTCCACTAATGGCCGAGCTGTGAGAGCAGAGAAGAGTACTGCCCCCAACAGAGAGATGGAGGAGGAGACCACCGACTGCAGAGAGAGGAGCGGACCTCCACTAATGGCCGAGCTGTGAGAGCGGAGAAGAGCACTGCCCCCAACAGAGAGATGGAGAAGGAGACCATCGACTATAGAGAGGAGAGGACCTCCACTAATGGCCGAGCTGTGAGAGCAGAGAAGAGCACTGCCCCCAACAGAGAGATGGAGGAGGAGACCACCGACTTCAGAGAGAGCAGCGGACCTCCACTAATGGCCGAGCTGTGAGAGCAGAGAAGAGCACTGCCCCCAACACAGAGATGGAGGAGACCACCGACTGCAGAGAGAGGAGCGGACCTCCACTAATGGCCGAGCTGTGAGAGCGGAGAAGAGCACTGCCCCAACAGAGAGATGGAGGAGGAGACCACCGACTGCAGAGAGGAGCAGACCTCCACTAATGGCCGAGCTGTTAGAGTGGAGAAGAGCACTGCCCCCAACAAAGAGATAGAGAAGGAACCCCAACGACTGCAGAGGAGGAGCGGACCTCCACTAATGGCCGAGCTGTGAGAGCGGAGAAGAGCACTGCCCCCAACAGAGAGATGGAGGAGGACACAACCGACTGCAGAGAGGAGAGGACCTCCACTAATGGCCGAGCTGTGAGAGCAGAGAAGAGCACTGCCCCCAACAGAGAGATGGAGGAGACCACCGACTGCAGAGAGAGGAGCGGACCTCCACTAATGGCCGAGCTGTGAGAGCGGAGAAGAGCACTGCCCCCAACAGAGAGATGGAGGAGGAGACTACGGACTGCAGAGAGAGAAGCGGACCTCCACTAATGGCATAGCTGTGAGAGCGGAGAAGAGCACTTCCCCCAACAGAGAGATGGAGGAGGAGACCACGGACTGCAGAGAGAGAAGCGGACCTCCACTAATGGCCGAGCTGTGAGAGTGGAGAAGAGCACTACCCCCAACAGAGAGATGGAGGAGGAGACCACCGACTGCAGAGAGAGGAGCGGACCTCCACTAATGGCCGAGCTGTGAGAGCGGAGAAGAGCACTGCCCCATCAGAGAGATGAAGGAGGAGACCACCGACTGCAGAGAAAGAAGCAGACTTCCAGTAATGGCCGAGCTGTGAGAGCGGAGAAGTGCACTGCCCCCAACAGAGAGATGGAGGAGGAGACCACCGACTGCAGAGAGGAGCGGACCTCCACTAATGGCTGAGCTGTGAGAGCAGAGAAGAGCACTGACCCCAACAGAGAGATGGAGGAGACCACCGACTGCAGAAAGAGGAACGGACCTGCTCTAATGGCCAAGCTATGAGAGCGGAGAGGAGCACTGCCCCCAACAGAGAGATGGAGGAGAAATACCACAGACTGCAGAGGGAGGAGCGGACCTCCACTAATGGCCAAGCTATGAGAGCGGAGAGGAGCACTGCCCCCAACATAGAGATGGAGGAGACCACCGACTGCAGAGAGAGGAGCAGACCTCCACTAATGGCCGAGCTGTGAGAGCAGAGAAGAGTACTGCCCCCAACAGAGAGATGGAGGAGGAGACCACCGACTGCAGAGAGAGGAGCGGACCTCCACTAATGGCCGAGCTGTGAGAGCGGAGAAGAGCACTGCCCCCAACAGAGAGATGGAGGAGGAGACCACCGACTGCAGAGAGAGCAGCGGACCTCCACTAATGGCCGAGCTGTGAGAGCAGAGAAGAGCACTGCCCCCAACAGAGAGATGGAGGAGGAGACCACCGACTGCAAAGAGAGCAGCGGACCTCCACTAATGGCCGAGCTGTGAGAGCAGAGAAGAGCACTGCCCCCAACAGAGAGATGGAGAAGGAGACCAGCGACTTCAGAGAGAGCAGCGGACCTCCACTAATGGCCGAGCTGTGAGAGCAGAGAAGAGCACTGCCCCCAACACAGAGATGGAGGAGACCACCGACTGCAGAGAGAGGAGCGGACCTCCACTAATGGCCGAGCTGTGAGAGCGGAGAAGAGCACTGCCCCCAACAGAGAGATGGAGGAGGAGACCACCGACTGCAGAGAGGAGCAGACCTCCACTAATGGCCGAGCTGTTAGAGTGGAGAAGAGCACTGCCCCCAACAAAGAGATAGAGAAGGAACCCCAATGACTGCAGAGGAGGAGCGGACCTCCACTAATGGCCGAGCTGTGAGAGCGGAGAAGAGCACTGCCCCCAACAGAGAGATGGAGGAGGACACCACCGACTGCAGAGAGGAGAGGACCTCCACTAATGGCCGAGCTGTGAGAGCGGAGAAGAGCACTGCCCCCAACAGAGAGATGGAGGAGGAGACCACCAACTGCAGACAGGAGCAAACCTCCACTAATGGCCGAGCTGTTAGAGTGGAGAAGAGCACTGCCCCCAACAAAGAGATGGAGGAGGAGACCACCGACTGCAGAGAGAGGAGCGGACTTCCACTAATGGCCGAGCTGTGAGAGCGGAGAAGAGCACTGCCCCCAACAGAGAGATGGAGGAGGAGTCCACAGACTGTAGAAAGAGGAGCGGACCTCCACAAATGGCTGAGCTGTGAGAGTGGAGAAGAGCACTGCGCCCAACAGAGAGATGGAGGAGGAGACCACCGACTGCAGAGAGAGGAGCGGACCTCCACTAATGGCCGAGCTGTGAGAGCGGAGAAGAGCACTGCCCCCAACAGAGAGATGGAGGAGGAGACCACCGACTGCAGAGAGAGGAGCGGACCTCCACTAATGGCCGAGCTGTGAGAGCAGAGAAGAGCACTGCCCCCAACAGAGAGATGGAGAAGGAGACCAGCGACTGCAGAGAGAGGATAGGACCTCCAATAATGGCCGAGATGTGAGAGCGGAGAAGAGCACTGCCCCCAACAGAGAGATGGAGGAGGAGACCACCGACTGCAGAGAGAGGAGCGGACCTCCACTAATGGCCGAGCTGTGAGAGAGGAGAAGAGCACTGCCCCCAACAGAGAGAAGGAGGAGGAGACCACCAACTGCAGAGAGAGTAGCGGACCTCCACTAATGGCCGAGCTGTGAGAGGGGAGAAGAGCACTGCCCCCAACAGAGAGATGGAAGAGGAGACCCACCGACTGCAGAGAGAGGAGCGGACCTCCACTAATGGCCGAGCTGTGAGAGCAGAGAAGAGCACTGCCCCCAACAGAGAGATGGAGGAGGAGACCACCGACTGCAGAGAGGAGCGGACCTCCACTAATGGCTGAGCTCTGAGAGCAGAGAAGAGCACTGACCCCAACAGAGAGATGGAGAAGACCACCGACTGCAGAGAGAGGAACGGACCTGCACTAATGGCCAAGCTATGAGAGCGGAGAGGAGCACTGCCTCCAACAGAGAGATGGAGGAGAAATACCACAGACTGCAGAGGGAGGAGTGGACCTCCACTAATGGCCGAGCTATGAGAGCGGAGAGGAGCACTGCCTCCAACATAGAGATAGAGGAGACCACCGACTGCAGAGAGAGGAGCAGACCTCCACTAATGGCCGAGCTGTGAGAGCGGAGAAGAGCACTGCCCCCAACAGAGAGATAGAGAAGGAACCCCACCGACTGCAGAGAGAGAAGCCGACCTCCACTAATGGACGAGCTGTGAGAGCAGAGAAGAACACTGCCCCCAACAGAGAGATGGAGGAGGAGACCACCGACTTCAGAGAGGGCAGTGGACCTCCACTAATGGCCGAGCTGTGAGAGCAGAGAAGAGCACTGCCCCCAACAGAGAGATGGAGGAGACCACCGACTGCAGAGAGAGGAGCGGACCTCCACTAATGGCCGAGCTGTGAGAGCGGAGAAGAGCACTGCCCCCAACAGAGAGATCGAGGAGGAGACCACTGACTGCAGAGAGGAGAAGACCTCCACTAATGGCCGAGCTGTTAGAGTGGAGAAGAGCACTGCCCCCAATAAAGAGATAGAGAAGGAACCCCACCGACTGCAGAGGAGGAGCGGACCTCCACTAATGGCCGAGCTGTGAGAGCAGAGAAGAGCACTGCCCCCAACAGAGAGATAGAGGAGGAACCCCACCGAGTGCAGAGAGAGGAGCGGACCTCCACTAATGGCCGAGCTGTTAGAGCGCAGAAGAGAACTGCCCCCAACATAGAGATGGAGGAGGAGACCACCGACTGCAGAGAGAGGAGGGGACCTCCATTAATGGCCGAACTATGAGAGCGGAGAAGGGCACTGCCCCCAACAGAGAGATGGAGGAGGAGACCACCGACTGCAGAGAGAGGAGGGGACCTCCATTAATGGCCGAACTATGAGAGCGGAGAAGAGCACTGCCCCCAACAGAGAGATGGAGGAGGAGACTACGG
Source organism: Bufotes viridis (assembly GCA_033119425.1). NCBI lineage: Eukaryota > Metazoa > Chordata > Amphibia > Anura > Bufonidae > Bufotes > Bufotes viridis. The sequence continues at coordinate 3,440,191 of CM065592.1, forward strand.
ACTGCAGAGAGAGAAGCGGACCTCCACTAATGGCATAGCTGTGAGAGCGGAGAAGAGCACTTCCCCCAACAGAGAGATGGAGGAGGAGACCACGGACTGCAGAGAGAGAAGCGGACCTCCACTAATGGCCGAGCTGTGAGAGTGGAGAAGAGCACTACCCCCAACAGAGAGATGGAGGAGGAGACCACCGACTGCAGAGAGAGGAGCGGACCTCCACTAATGGCCGAGCTGTGAGAGCGGAGAAGAGCACTGCCCCATCAGAGAGATGGAGGAGGAGACCACCGACTGCAGAGAGAGGAGCGGACTTCCACTAATGGCCGAGCTGTGAGAGCGGAGAAGAGCACTGCCCCCAACAGAGAGATGGAGGAGGAGACCACCGACTGCAGAGAGGAGCAGACCTCCACTAATGGCCGAGCTGTTAGAGTGGAGAAGAGCACTGCCCCCAACAAAGAGATAGAGAAGGAGACCACCAATGACTGCAGAGGAGGAGCGGACCTCCACTAATGGCCGAGCTGTGAGAGCGGAGAAGAGCACTGCCCCCAACAGAGAGATGGAGGAGGACACCACCGACTGCAGAGAGAGAGCGGACCTCCACTAATGGCCGAGCTGTGAGAGCGGAGAAGAGCACTGCCCCCAACAGAGAGATGGAGGAGGAGACCACCAACTGCAGACAGAGGAGCAGACCTCCACTAATGGCCGAGCTGTGAGAGTGGAGAAGAGCACTGCCCCCAACAGAGAGATGGAGGAGGAGACCACCGACTGCAGAGAGAGGAGCGGACCTCCACTAATGGCCGAGCTGTGAGAGCGGAGAAGAGCACTGCCCCCAACAGAGAGATGGAGGAGGAGACCACCGACTGCAGAGAGAGGAGCGGACCTCCACTAATGGCTGAGCTGTGAGAGTGGAGAAGAGCACTGCCCCAACAGAGAGATGGAGGAGGAGACCACCGACTGCAGAGAGAGGAGCGGACCTCCACTAATGGCCGAGCTGTGAGAGCGGAGAAGAGCACTGCCCCCAACAGAGAGATGGAGGAGGAGACCACCGACTGCAGAGAGAGGAGCAGACCTCCACTAATGGCCGAGCTGTGAGAGCGGAGAAGAGCACTGCCCCCAACAGAGAGATGGAGGAGGAGACCACCGACTGCAGAGAGAGGATAGGACCTCCACTAATGGCCGAGCTGTGAGAGCGGAGAAGAGCACTGCCCCCAACAGAGAGATGGAGGAGGAGACCACCGACTGCAGAGAGAGGAGCGGACCTCCACTAATGGCCGAGCTATGAGAGTGGAGAAGAGCACTGCCCCCAACAGAGAGATGGAGGAGGAGACCACCAACTGGAGAGAGAGGAGCGGACCTACACTAATGGCCGAGCTGTGAAAGTGGAGACGAGCACTGCCCCCAACAGAGAGATGGAAGAGGAGACCCACCGACTGCAGAGAGAGGAGCGGACCTCCACTAATGGCCGAGCTGTGAGAGCAGAGAAGAGCACTGCCCCCAACAGAGAGATGGAGGAGGAGACCACCGACTGCAGAGAGGAGCGGACCTCCACTAATGGCTGAGCTCTGAGAGCAGAGAAGAGCACTGACCCCAACAGAGAGATGGAGAGAGACCACCGACTGCAGAGAGAGGAACGGACCTGCACTAATGGCCAAGCTATGAGAGCGGAGAGGAGCACTGCCCCCAACAGAGAGATGGAGGAGAAATACCACAGACTGCAGAGGGAGGAGTGGACCTCCACTAATGGCCGAGCTATGAGAGCGGAGAAGAGCACTGCCTCCAACATAGAGATGGAGAGGAGACCACCGACTGCAGAGAGAGGAGCAGACCTCCACTAATGGCCGAGCTGTGAGAGCGGAGAAGAGCACTGCCCCCAACAGAGAGATAGAGAAGGAACCCCACCGACTGCAGAGAGAGAGCCGACCTCCACTAATGGCCGAGCTGTGAGAGCAGAGAAGAACACTGCCCCAACAGAGAGATGGAGGAGGAGACCACCGACTTCAGAGAGGGCAGTGGACCTCCACTAATGGCCGAGCTGTGAGAGCAGAGAAGAGCACTGCCCCCAACAGAGAGATGAGGAGGAGACCACCGACTGCAGAGAGAGGAGCGGACCTCCACTAATGGCCGAGCTGTGAGAGCGGAGAAGAGCACTGCCCCAACAGAGAGATCGAGGAGGAGACCACTGACTGCAGAGAGGAGAAGACCTCCACTAATGGCCGAGCTGTTAGAGTGGAGAAGAGCACTGCCCCCAATAAAGAGATAGAGAAGGAACCCCACCGACTGCAGAGGAGGAGCGGACCTCCACTAATGGCCGAGCTGTGAGAGCAGAGAAGAGCACTGCCCCCAACAGAGAGATGGAGGAGGAACCCCACCGAGTGCAGAGAGAGGAGCGGACCTCCACTAATGGCCGAGCTGTTAGAGCGCAGAAGAGCACTGCCCCAACATAGAGATGGAGGAGGAGACCACCGACTGCAGAGAGAGGAGCGGACCTCCATTAATGGCCGAACTATGAGAGCGGAGAAGAGCACTGCCCCCAACAGAGAGATGGAGGAGGAGACCACCGACTGCAGAGAGAGGAGGGCACCTCCATTAATGGCCGAACTATGAGAGCGGAGAAGAGCACTGCCCCCAACAGAGAGATGGAGGAGGAGACTACGGACTGCAGAGAGAGAAGCGGACCTCCACTAATGGCAGAGCTGTGAGAGCGGAGAAGAGCACTTCCCCAACAGAGAGATGGAGGAGGAGACCACGGACTGCAGAGAGAGAGCGGACCTCCACTAATGGCCGAGCTGTGAGAGCGGAGAAGAGCACTACCCCCAACAGAGAGATGGAGGAGGAGACCACCGACTGCAGAGAGAGGAGCGGACCTCCACTAATGGCCGAGCTGTGAGAGCGGAGAAGAGCACTGCCCCATCAGAGAGATGGAGGAGGAGACCACCGACTGCAGAGAAAGGAGCAGACCTCCACTAATGGCCGAGCTGTGAGAGCGGAGAAGAGCACTGCCCCAACAGAGAGATGGAGGAGGAGACCACCGACTGCAGAGAGGAGCGGACCTCCACTAATGGCTGAGCTGTGAGAGCAGAGAAGAGCACTGACCCCAACAGAGAGATGGAGGAGACCACCGACTGCAGAGAGGAGTCGGACCTGCACTAATGGCCGAGCTATGAGAGCGGAGAAGAGCACTGCCCCCAACAGAGAGATGGAGGAGAAATACCACCGACTGCAGAGGGAGGAGCGGACCTCCACTAATGGCCAAGCTATGAGAGCGGAGAAGAGCACTGCCCCCAACAGAGAAGATGGAGGAGACCACCGACTGCAGAGAGAGGAGCAGACCTCCACTAATGGCCGAGCTGTGAGAGCAGAGAAGAGCACTGCCCCCAACAGAGAGATGGAGGAGGAGACCACCGACTGCAGAGAGAGGAGCGGACCTCCACTAATGGCCGAGCTGTGAGAGCGGAGAAGAGCACTGCCCCCAACAGAGAGATGGAGGAGACCACCGACTGCAGAGAGAGCAGCGGACCTCCACTAATGGCCGAGCTGTGAGAGCAGAGAAGAGCACTGCCCCCAACAGAGATGGAGGAGGAGACCACCGACTGCAGAGAGAGCAGCGGACCTCCACTAATGGCCGAGCTGTGAGAGCAGAGAAGAGCACTGCCCCCAACAGAGAGATGGAGGAGAACCACCGACTGCAGAGAGAGGAGCGGACCTCCACTAATGGCCGAGCTGTGAGAGCGGAGAAGAGCACTGCCCCCAACAGAGAGATGGAGGAGGAGACCACCGACTGCAGAGAGGAGCAGACCTCCACTAATGGCCGAGCTGTTAGAGTGGAGAAGAGCACTGCCCCCAACAGAGAGATGGAGAAGGAACCCCAACGACTGCAGAGGAGGAGCGGACCTCCACTAATGGCCGAGCTGTGAGAGCGGAGAAGAGCACTGCCCCCAACAGAGAGATGGAGGAGGACACCACCGACTGCAGAGAGAGGAGCGGACTTCCACTAATGGCCGAGCTGTGAGAGCGGAGAAGAGCACTGCCCCCAACAGAGAGATGGAGGAGGACACCACCGACTGCAGAGAGAGGAGCGGACTTCCACTAATGGCCGAGCTGTGAGAGCGGAGAAGAGCACTGCGCCCAACAGAGAGATGGAGAAGGAACCCCACCGACTGCAGAGGAGGAGCGGACCTCCACTAATGGCCGAGCTGTGAGAGCGGAGAAGAGCACTGCCCCCAACAGAGAGATGGAGGAGGAGACCACCGACTGCAGAGAGAGGAGCGGACCTCCACTAATGGCCGAGCTGTGAGAGCGGAGAAGAGCACTGCCCCCAACAGAGAGATGGAGGAGGAGACCACCGACTGCAGAGAGAGGAGCGGACCTCCACTAATGGCCGAGCTGTGAGAGCGGAGAAGAGCACTGCCCCCAACAGAGAGATGGAGGAGGAGACCACCGACTGCAGAGAGAGGAGCGGACCTCCACTAATGGCCGAGCTGTGAGAGCGGAGAAGAGCACTGCCCCCAACAGAGAGATGGAGGAGGAGACCACCGACTGCAGAGAGAGGAGCGGACCTCCACTAATGGCCGAGCTGTGAGAGCAGAGAAGAGCACTGCCCCCAACAGAGAGATGGAGGAGGAGACCACCGACTGCAGAGAGAGGAGCGGACCTCCACTAATGGCCGAGCTGTGAGAGCGGAGAAGAGCACTGCCCCCAACAGAGAGATGGAGGAGGAGACCACCGACTGCAGAGAGAGGAGCGGACCTCCACTAATGGCCGAGCTGTGAGAGCGGAGAAGAGCACTGCCCCCAACAGAGAGATGGAGGAGGAGACCACCGACTGCAGAGAGAGGAGCGGACCTCCACTAATGGCCGAGCTGTGAGAGCAGAGAAGAGCACTGCCCCCAACAGAGAGATGGAGGAGGAGACCACCGACTGCAGAGAGAGGAGCGGACCTCCACTAATGGCCGAGCTGTGAGAGCGGAGAAGAGCACTGCCCCCAACAGAGAGATGGAGGAGGAGACCACCGACTGCAGAGAGAGGAGCGGACCTCCACTAATGGCCGAGCTGTGAGAGCGGAGAAGAGCACTGCCCCCAACAGAGAGATGGAGGAGGAGACCACCGACTGCAGAGAGAGGAGCGGACCTCCACTAATGGCCGAGCTGTGAGAGCGGAGAAGAGCACTGCCCCCAACAGAGAGATGGAGGAGGAGACCACCGACTGCAGAGAGAGGAGCGGACCTCCACTAATGGCCGAGCTGTGAGAGCGGAGAAGAGCACTGCCCCCAACAGAGAGATGGAGGAGGAGACCACCGACTGCAGAGAGAGGAGCGGACCTCCACTAATGGCCGAGCTGTGAGAGCGGAGAAGAGCACTGCCCCCAACAGAGAGATGGAGGAGGAGACCACCGACTGCAGAGAGAGGAGCGGACCTCCACTAATGGCCGAGCTGTGAGAGCGGAGAAGAGCACTGCCCCCAACAGAGAGATGGAGGAGGAGACCACCGACTGCAGAGAGAGGAGCGGACCTCCACTAATGGCCGAGCTGTGAGAGCGGAGAAGAGCACTGCCCCCAACAGAGAGATGGAGGAGGAGACCACCGACTGCAGAGAGAGGAGCGGACCTCCACTAATGGCCGAGCTGTGAGAGCGGAGAAGAGCACTGCCCCCAACAGAGAGATGGAGGAGGAGACCACCGACTGCAGAGAGAGGAGCGGACCTCCACTAATGGCCGAGCTGTGAGAGCGGAGAAGAGCACTGCCCCCAACAGAGAGATGGAGGAGGAGACCACCGACTGCAGAGAGAGGAGCGGACCTCCACTAATGGCCGAGCTGTGAGAGCGGAGAAGAGCACTGCCCCCAACAGAGAGATGGAGGAGGAGACCACCGACTGCAGAGAGAGGAGCGGACCTCCACTAATGGCCGAGCTGTGAGAGCGGAGAAGAGCACTGCCCCCAACAGAGAGATGGAGGAGGAGACCACCGACTGCAGAGAGAGGAGCGGACCTCCACTAATGGCCGAGCTGTGAGAGCGGAGAAGAGCACTGCCCCCAACAGAGAGATGGAGGAGGAGACCACCGACTGCAGAGAGAGGAGCGGACCTCCACTAATGGCCGAGCTGTGAGAGCGGAGAAGAGCACTGCCCCCAACAGAGAGATGGAGGAGGAGACCACCGACTGCAGAGAGAGGAGCGGACCTCCACTAATGGCCGAGCTGTGAGAGCGGAGAAGAGCACTGCCCCCAACAGAGAGATGGAGGAGGAGACCACCGACTGCAGAGAGAGGAGCGGACCTCCACTAATGGCCGAGCTGTGAGAGCGGAGAAGAGCACTGCCCCCAACAGAGAGATGGAGGAGGAGACCACCGACTGCAGAGAGAGAGCGGACCTCCACTAATGGCCGAGCTGTGAGAGCGGAGAAGAGCACTGCCCCCAACAGAGAGATGGAGGAGGAGACCACCGACTGCAGAGAGAGGAGCGGACCTCCACTAATGGCCGAGCTGTGAGAGCGGAGAAGAGCACTGCCCCCAACAGAGAGATGGAGGAGGAGACCACCGACTGCAGAGAGAGGAGCGGACCTCCACTAATGGCCGAGCTGTGAGAGCGGAGAAGAGCACTGCCCCCAACAGAGAGATGGAGGAGGAGACCACCGACTGCAGAGAGAGGAGCGGACCTCCACTAATGGCCGAGCTGTGAGAGCGGAGAAGAGCACTGCCCCCAACAGAGAGATGGAGGAGGAGACCACCGACTGCAGAGAGAGGAGCGGACCTCCACTAATGGCCGAGCTGTGAGAGCGGAGAAGAGCACTGCCCCCAACAGAGAGATGGAGGAGGAGACCACCGACTGCAGAGAGAGGAGCGGACCTCCACTAATGGCCGAGCTGTGAGAGCGGAGAAGAGCACTGCCCCCAACAGAGAGATGGAGGAGGAGACCACCGACTGCAGAGAGAGGAGCGGACCTCCACTAATGGCCGAGCTGTGAGAGCGGAGAAGAGCACTGCCCCCAACAGAGAGATGGAGGAGGAGACCACCGACTGCAGAGAGAGGAGCGGACCTCCACTAATGGCCGAGCTGTGAGAGCGGAGAAGAGCACTGCCCCCAACAGAGAGATGGAGGAGGAGACCACCGACTGCAGAGAGAGGAGCGGACCTCCACTAATGGCCGAGCTGTGAGAGCGGAGAAGAGCACTGCCCCCAACAGAGAGATGGAGGAGGAGACCACCGACTGCAGAGAGAGGAGCGGACCTCCACTAATGGCCGAGCTGTGAGAGCGGAGAAGAGCACTGCCCCCAACAGAGAGATGGAGGAGGAGACCACCGACTGCAGAGAGAGGAGCGGACCTCCACTAATGGCCGAGCTGTGAGAGCGGAGAAGAGCACTGCCCCCAACAGAGAGATGGAGGAGGACACCACCGACTGCAGAGAGAAGCGGACCTCCACTAATGGCTGAGTTATGAGAGCAGAGAAGAGCACTGTCCCCAACAGAGAGATGGAGGAGGAGACCACCGACTGCAGAGAGAGGAGCAGACCTCCACTAATGGCCGAGCTGTGAGAGCGGAGAAGAGCACTGCCCCCAATAGAGAGATAGAGGAGGAGACCACCGACTGCAGAGAGAGGAGCGGACCTCCACTAATGGCCGAGCTGTGAGAGCAGAGAAGAGCACTGCCCCCAACCGAGAGATGGAGGAGGAGACCACCGACTGCAGAGAGAGGAGCGGACCTCCACTAATGGCCGAGCTGTGAGACCATAGAAGAGCACTGCCCCCAACAGAGAGGTGGAGGAGGAGACCACCGACTGCAGAGAGAGGAGCGGACCTCCACTAATGGCCGAGCTGTGAGAGCGGAGAAGAGCACTGCCCCCAACAGAGAGATGGAGGAGGAGACCCACCAACTGCAGAGATAGGGGACCGCCAACTGATATCCATCACAGGACATTACAGAAGGAGGTAGAAGAGGAGAGGAATACAACTCCCAGCATGTCCAGCTCAATATTATGTGATATTAGAGGACATTACAAAAGGAGATAGAAGAGGAGAGGACTACAACTCCCAGCATGGCCAGTCTATTATATGGTATCAAAGGGTATTAAAGGATGAGGTATAAAATGGAGAGAACTACAACTCTCAGTCTGCTATGTGATATCAGAGGATCTTCTCTTCCATTCAAAGCTCCGCCCCTTCAGGTCACATGATATCTTTACAGCTTCTAACGCCATCCTTTCATTGCACTACATAGCTCCTCCCACAACTGCTAAGATCACATGATGGTGGTGTCACCGAAGGTCCTTTAGCACCACTTGTCTACACTACCGAGCTCAGCTCCATCCAGCTTTGGTCACATGACAGTGACGTCACTGCAGGTCCTGAAGCACCAACTGTCTGCACCACTTAGCTCCGCCCTTTCCTGCTCGGGTCACATGACCGTGACGTCACCGCAGGTCCTGTAGAACCACCTATCTTAACTGCTGAACTCCGCCCTTTCCTGTCCAGGTCACATGACAGTGTTGTTACTGCAGGTCCTGTTGCTCAGTTCTTTATATTAGTTGTGGTAATTCTCTGTGTTCGGAGCCAGAGGAGAAGCTGCCCCCGGCCGTCATGATGGAGGCTCCCCTCCCAGGTAACAGGGGCTGTGGATGGGTCTGGTCAGGGCTGACACTGAGGGATTCTGTTGGTGGCTCGGGTCACGTGGTTTTGGGTCACGTGTCGGGCAGACCTGCCTGGGTTATGCCTTGCACATATCAGTCCTCCCTGGGGCAGCCAGTTCTCCCAGACTGCGGCAGACATGGCTCCCTGGGAGATGTGAGGGGTGAGCCAGGGCGGCCATCATGGGAGACAGCGGCTACAGGCTCCTTGTGTGGCCCCTGCCTCCCTCCGGTTCTGGAGGGGCCACCATCCAGGGGAGTAATGCTGCCTCTGTGGCCCCTGTCAGGGCGTTCATCAGAGCCGGAGGGGTCTGCTCTCCAACATGGCCGCCCCTTATATAATAGCCGCCGTCCATCCTCAGCATTGTATATAGGCTTATCTCCAGAGCGCAAGACGTGGCGGCTCCGACATCAGGTTCTACACCAAACGCAGACCCGGAGTCGTATAGATGTCACCTCCCTGTCCTCACCCAGATTACACCCTGCAGTGATGGAGATGTCCTCCCCCAGATTACACCCTGCAGTGATGGAGATGTCCTCCCCCAGATTACACCCTGCAGTGATGGAGATGTCCTCCCCCCGATTACACCCTGCAGTGATGTAGATGTCCTCCCCCCGATTACACCCTGCAGTGATGTAGATGTCCTCACCCAGATTACACCCTGCAGTGATGGAGATGTCCTCACTCAGATTACACCCTGCAGTGATGGAGATGTCCTCACCCCGATTACACCCTGCAGTGGTGGAGATGTCATCACCCAGATTACACCCTGCAGTGATGGAGATGTCCTCACCCCGATTACACCCTGCAGTGGTGGAGATGTCATCACCCAGATTACACCCTGCAGTGATGGAGATGTCCTCACCCAGATTACACCCTGCAGTGATGTAGATGTCCTCACCCAGATTACACCCTCCAGTGATGTAGATGTCCTCACCCAGATTACACCCTGCAGTGATGTAGATGTCCTCCCCCAGATTACACCCTGCAGTGATGTAGATGTCCTCCCCAGATTACACCCTGCAGTGATGTAGATGTCCTCCCCCAGATTTCACCCTGCAGTGATGTAGATGTCCTCCCCCAGATTACACCCTGCAGTGATGGAGATGTCCTCCCCCAGATTACACCCTGCAGTGATGTAGATGTCCTCCCCCAGATTACACCCTGCAGTGATGGAGATGTCCTCCCCCAGATTACACCCTGCAGTGATGGAGATGTCCTCACCCAGATTACACCCTGCAGTGATGTAGATGTCCTCACCCAGATTACACCCTGCAGTGATGGAGATGTCCTCCCCCAGATTACACCCTGCAGTGATGTAGATGTCACCTTTTGTCCTCACCCAGATGACCATTTTTTTGAGCACCAATTCAGTTATAAAATTATTTTAAGGCGCTTACGTAATGGAAACCCCCCATAAATGACCCCATTTTAGAAACTACACCACTGAAATTATTCAAAACTGATGTTACAAACTTTGTTAACCCTTGAGGTATTCCACAAGAATTAAAGGGAAATGGAGGTGAAATTTAAAAATGTAACCTTTTTGGTAGATTTTTTATGTTAATCCATTTTTTTCTTGCAACACAGCAAGGGTTAACATCAAAATAAACCTCAATATATACTACCGTGATTCTGCAATGTACAGACCTGACCCATATGTGGCTGTAAACTGATCTATGGGCACCTGACAGTGGTCAGAAGGGAAGGAGCACCATATGGGTTTTGGAGGCAGATTTCACTAGAATGTTTTTTAGGCACCATTGTGTATTTGAAGAGACCCTGGCGTACTCCTACAGTGGAAACCCTCAAAAAGTGACCCTATTTTGGAAATGACACCCCTTAAAGAATATATTAAGGGGGGTACTGAGCACTTTGACCCCCTAAGCATTTTACTGAATCTGGAAACACTTGGCTGCGAAAATGAAAAGCTTTGTTTTTTCCAATAGAGTGTTGCTTAGCCCCAGATTTTTCATTTTCACAAGGGGTAACAGGAGAAAAAGCACCCCAAAAATTGTTACCTATTTTCTCCTGATTACGGCAACTCCCCATATGTGGTGGTAAACTGCTGGGGGGGCTCATGACAGGACTCAGAAGGGAAGGAGCGCCATAGGGCTTTTGCAGCGCAGATTTTCATGGATTAGTTTATAGGGGCCATTGTTTTTTTTCTTTTTTTAGTGAGTGTTTTATATGGGGGCTCATTTTTTGTAGGATGAGACAACAGTTTGGTATTATTTTGGGGTACATAACACTTTTTAATTGCTTGGTATTACACTTTTTCCCTGGCGCCTCCACAGCGGCACTCACAGGAGGATTGTGTCCTCGCCCCCAGGACAGGAAACAACAACGTAGAAGCAAAGGATTTAAGGGCCTCCTCCCTCTTACCTAGTCAGTCGTTGTTTCCTGTCCTCGGATGCACATGGAAGCCGCTCCTGGAGTGCCAGGAGAAACCTCCTGACCATCCTGGGTCTCCTAACGTCGACAATCCAGTCAGTCAGGTGGGCCCAATACCACACAAGACCTTTTCAGGCGTTCCTCCTATCCTCTTGGGATGGCACCTCCTCGGCCCTGGAAAAGCGGGTGGTGATCCTGAAGTCGGTAAAGAGATCCCTTATGTGGTGGAGAATCCGAAAACATCTTCAAACGGGAGTCTCCTGGAGACAGGGAGATCTAATGGTCATAACCACAGATGCCAGCAGCACAGGCTGGGGAGGTCACTCGGACGGAAGAGTGGTCCAAGGCACTTGGGGAGCGGATCTTCTACTTAAGGGAACTCTCAGCAGTGTACAACGTCATGGTCGCTCTTTTACACCTACATCACGAAAAAGTATAAAGGTCTTTTCGGATAACACTACTGCGTCAGCCATTTAAACAACCCGGGAGGAACCAGGAGTCGCTCCTAGCAGCAGTGAGTGAAAAAATCTTCTCCTGGGCAGAGAGGAACCTTGTTTCCTTACGGCCTTACATGTCAGAGGAGAAGAAAATTCTTTGGCCGATTTCCTCAGCCGTCAGACTCTGAAAAGAGGGAGAATGGTCCCTAAATCCTCAAATATTTCAGCAGTTGTGTCTCAAGTGGGGGACTCCGAAAGTGGACCTATTCACAACAAAATCAACAAACAAACCAAACAGTTCTGTTCCCTCTCCCAAAGGGACCAGCCACCATGGATAGATGCCCTGTCCCGACCATGGCCGAGTTGTTTTCTTTATGCCTTCCCTCCCTTCAGCCTGCTCACCAAGACTCTGATAAAGGTACAAGAGGAAGGTGCCAAAGTAATCTTTATAGCCTCCCACTGGCCAAGAAGATCTTGGTTCCCCCTGCTACTTCATCTTTCAGGAGAATTCTGGACTCTCCCATCCGTGCCGGATCTCCTTCATCAAGGCCCAGTAAATCACCTAGGCGTCAAACACCTGAACTTGACGGCCTGGAGACTGAACGCAGTACTTTAAAAAGAAGGGCTCTCGGATTCGGTAATCTCCACTCTTATGCTCAGCCGAAAACCTATAACGTCCAAGATTTATCTGCGGACCTGGAAAGCCTTTTAAAGTTTCTCAGGTGACATGACTTCTCCAAATATTCCTCAGATTCTGCACTTCCTTCAAGCTGGGCTTGACAAGGCCTCAGACCAGCAACCCTCAGAGTGCAGGTTTCAGCCCTAAGTGCATTTCTGGACATGAGGTTGTCAGATTCCCCTCTAGTGAAGCGCTTTCTTAAAGGTGCTGTGAGAAAATCCCCTGTAGCCCGTCCTACCGTTGCTCCCTGGAACCTTAACTTAGTACTGATGTCTCCTCCATTGAAGCCAAATGAAGAAATACCATTGAGACTTCTCACACTGAAGACCGTGTTCCTTACGGCTATCACAACTGCCAGAAGAGTTGGAGAGATCCAAGTGTTTTCATATAAGCCTCCTTATCTGACGAGCCTTGATGACCGCATAATCCTGAAACATTGCCAAGCCTTCCTGCCCAAGGTAGTGTCTAGGTTTCACTGCGAACAAGAGATATCGCTGCCCTCTTTCTGTCCCTTCACCGACCTCGGAAAAGGAGAAGAAATATCATAACTTGGATGTAAGAAGAGTTGTGGATCTGCTACCTCAACAGAACCTCATCCTTCAGGCATTCTGACCAACTGTTTCTACAGTACCAAGGGGCCCAACAAAGGTCGCGGGACTAGCAAACCTATGATATTGAGATGGATAAAAATATGATTAAGTTGGCTTACCTGCAGAATGACCTCCAGCCCCCTATTGGGCTGAGGGCTCATTCCACCAGAGCAGTAGCCTCCTCATGGGCCGAGGCTGCATCAGTATCGCTGGAACAGATTTGTAGGGCAGCAACTTGGGCCAGCCCTATGACATTCTTCACTCACTATAGACTGGACATTCTTAAGAACCAGGACTTGTCATTTGGGCAGAGGGTACTTTCTGCTGCTGTCCCTCCCTGATCTTATTACTCTGTTAATCCTCCTGTGAGTGCCGTTGTGGAGGTGTCAGGGTAAAAAGATAATTACTCTTACCGGTAATTGGTTTTTCCAATAGCCTCCACATCGGCACTGGGATTCCCTCCCTGATATAAACTGATATATGATGAGTTCTTCTAAGTGTTTTTCTTCTTAATGATGTAATTGTCCTTGGTTATTAATACATAAGTTTTTCTTGCATCATTTCCGTGTCCTCTCGTATTGACTGACTAGGTAAGAGGGAAGAGGCCCTTAAATCCTTTGCTTCTACGTAGTTGTTTCCTGTCCTGGGGACAGGGACACCCTCCTCCTGGGAGTGTCGTTGTGGAGGCTATTGGAAAAACCAATTACTGGTAAGAGTAATTATCTTTTTTGTGAGGCGACCAGAGACCAGAAAATTGCTTTTTTGACACTGTTTTTATTTTTTTTACGGCGTTCACCTGACGTGGTGGATCATGTGATATGTTTATAGAGCTGGTTGATACGGATGGTGGCGATACCTAATATGTCTACTTTTCTTTTTTTCTCTATATAAATTTTTATTTTATTTTTTTACTTGAAACTTTATTTTTTTATTAGGGAAAACACCGTTTTTTTTTACTTATTTTTTTCGGACTTCAACTTAGACATCTATGTGGAATCAGCTGCCGACGGTGTAAAGGGAGTGCGCTCTTCCATGATACAGTAGGAATAGCGTTTACCTCGACCTGTAAGGCGGAGTTCACCCTTGAGTTATTTGGTCAGTTTTGGCCCCGTGACTCCCCGAGTAAGCGAAGTGTGTAGTGATTCTAAGAGCGACGCCTGTCATCTGCATGTCATACGGACTCACAGTATTATTTTACTACCACAGCAGACTCCCTATGCGTGTTTCTGCAAGGCACAGGGTTCTACACCCCTATACAGGCTCTCTGCAGCCAGGATATTGCAGGTTTTTATCGCGATTCACCACAAATAAATTTGTATCAAATCTTTTCTGAAAATTCGGCAAACCGACCGAATCTAATTTTTAAATTCAGCTCATCTCTAAAAGAGCTGTGAGAGCGGAGAAGAGCACTGCCCCCAACAGAGAGATGGAGGAGGACACCACCGACTGCAGAGAGAGGAGCGGACTTCCACTAATGGCCGAGCTGTGAGAGCGGAGAAGAGCACTGCGCCCAACAGAGAGATGGAGAAGGAACCCCACCGACTGCAGAGGAGGAGCGGACCTCCACTAATGGCTGAGCTGTGAGAGCGGAGAAGAGCACTGCGCCCAACAGAGAGATGGAGATGGAACCCCACCGACTGCAGAGGAGGAGCGGACCTCCACTAATGGCTGAGCTGTGAGAGCAGAGAAGAGCACTGACCCCAACAGAGAGATGGAGGAGACCACCGACTGCAGAGAGAGGAACGGACATGCACTAATGGCCAAGCTATGAGAGCGGAGAGGAGTACTGCCCCCAACAGAGAAATAGAGGAGACCACCGACTGCAGAGAGAGGAGCAGACCTCCACTAATGGCCGAGCTGTGAGAGCGGAGAAGAGCACTGCCCCCAACAGAGAGATAGAGAAGGAACCCCACCGACTGCAGAGAGAGAAGTGGACCTCCACTAATGGCCGAGCTGTGAGAGCAGAGAAGAGCACTGCCCCCAACAGAGAGATGGAGGAGGAGACCACCGACTGCAGAGAGAGGAGCGGATCTCCACTAATGGCCGAGCTGTGAGAGCGGAGAAGAGCACTGCCACCAACAGAGAGATGGAGGAAGAGACCACCGACTGCAGAGAGGAGCGGACCTCCACTAATTGCCGAGCTGTGAGAGCAGAGAAGAGCACTGCCCCAACAGAGAGATGGAGGAGGAGACCACCGACTGCAGAGAGAGGAGCGGATCTCCACTAATGGCCGAGCTGTGAGAGCGGAGAAGAGCACTGCCACCAACAGAGAGATGGAGGAAGAGACCACCGACTGCAGAGAGGAGCGGACCTCCACTAATTGCCGAGCTGTGAGAGCAGAGAAGAGCACTGCCCCCAACAGAGAGATGGAGGAGGAGACCACCAACTGAAGAGAGGAGCGGACCTCCACTAATGGCCAAGCTATGAGAGCGGAGAGGAGTACTGCCCCCAACAGAGAAATGGAGGAGACCACCGACTGCAGAGAGAGGAGCAGACCTCCACTAATGGCTGAGCTGTGAGAGCTGAGAAGAGCACTGCCCCCAACAGAGAGATAGAGAAGGAACCCCACCGACTGCAGAGAGAGAAGTGGACCTCCACTAATGGCCGAGCTGTGAGAGCGGAGAAGAGCACTGCCCCCAACAGAGAGATGGAGGAGGAGACCACCGACTGCAAAGAGAGCAGCGGACCTCCACTAATGGCCGAGCTGTGAGAGCAGAGAAGAGCACTGCCACCAACAGAGAGATGGAGGAGGAGACCACCGACTTCAGAGAGAGCAGCGGACCTCCACTAATGGCCGAGCTGTGAGAGCAGAGAAGAGCACTGCCCCCAACAGAGAGATAGAGGAGACCACCGACTGCAGAGAGAGGAGCGGACCTCCACTAATGGCCGAGCTGTGAGAGCGGAGAAGAGCACTGCCCCCAATAGAAAGATGGAGGAGGAACCCCACCGACTGCAGAGAGAGGAGCGGACCTCCACTAATGGCCGAGCTATGAGAGCGGAGAAGATCACTGTCCCCAACAGAGAGATGGAGGAGGAGACCACCGACTGCAGAGAGAGGAGCGGACCTCCACTAATGGCCGAGCTGTGAGAGTGGAGAAGATCACTGCCCCCAACAGAGAGATGGAGGAGGAGACCACCGACTGCAGAGAGGAGCGGACCTCCACTAATTGCCGAGCTGTGAGAGCGGAGAAGAGCACTGCCCCCAACAGAGAAATGGAGGAGGAGACCACCAACTGAAGAGAGGAGCGGACCTCCACTAATGGCCGAGCTGTGAGAGTGGAGAAGAGCACTGCCTCTAACAGAGAGATGGAGGAGGAGACCACCGACTGCACAGAGAGGAGCGGACTGCCACTAATGGACGAGCTATGAGAGCGGAGAAGATCATTGCCCCAAACAGAGAGATAGAGGAGGAGACTACCGACTGCAGAGAGAGGAGCGCACCTCCAGTAATAGCCGAGCTGTGAGAGAGGAGAAGAGCACTGCCCCCAACAGAGAGATGGAGGAGGAGACCACCGACTGCAAAGAGGAGCGGACCTCCACTAATGGCCGAGCTGTTAGAGAGGAGAAGAGCAATGCCCCCAACAGAGAGATGGAGGAGGAACCCCACCGAGTGCAGAGAGGGGAGCGGACCTCCACTAATGGCCGAGTTATGAGAGCAGAGAAGAGCACTGTCCCCAACAGAGAGATGGAGGAGGAGACCACCGACTGCAGAGAGAGGAGCGGACCTCCATTAATGGCTGAGCTCTGTGAGAGCGGAGAAGAGCACTGCCCCCAAAAGAGAGATGGAGGAGGAGACCACCGACTGCAGAGGGGAGCGGACCCCCACAAATGACCGAGCTGTGAGAGCGGAGAAGAGCACTGCCCCCAACCGAGAGATGGAGGAGGAGACCACCGACTGCAGAGAGAGGAGCGGACCTCCATTAATGGCTGAGCTGTGAGACCATAGAAGAGCACTGCCCCCAACAGAGAGGTGGAGGAGGAGACCACCGACTGCAGAGAGAGGAGCGGACCTCCACTAATAGCCGAGCTGCGAGAGCGGAGAAGAGCACTGCCCGCAACAGAGAGATGGAGGAGGAGACCCACCGACTGCAGAGATAGGGGACCGCCAACTGATATCCATCACAGGACATTACAGAAGGAGGTAGAAGAGGAGAGGAATACAACTCCCAGCATGTCCAGCTCAATATTATGTGATATCAGAGGCCATTACAGGGGGAGGTAGAAGAGGAGAGGACTACAACTCCCAGGATGTCCAGCCTGCTAGTATGTGGTATCAGAGGATATTACAAAAGGAGATATAAATGGACATAACTACAACTCCCAGTCCGTTCTGTGATATCAGAAGATCTTCTCTTCCATTCAAAGCTCCGCCCCTTCAGGTCACATGACATCTTTAAAGCTTCTTTCCCATCATTCCTCAGCACTACATAGCTCCTCCCACAACTGCTAAGATCACATGATGGTGGTGTCACCGAAGGTCCTTTAGCACCACTTGTCTACACTACCGAGCTCAGCTCCATCCAGCTTTGGTCACATGACAGTGACGTCACTGCAGGTCCTGAAGCACCAACTGTCTGCACCACTTAGCTCCGCCCTTTCCTGCTCGGGTCACATGACCGTGACGTCACCGCAGGTCCTGTAGAACCACCTATCTTAACTGCTGAACTCCGCCCTTTCCTGTCCAGGTCACATGACAGTGTTGTTACTGCAGGTCCTGTTGCTCAGTTCTTTATATTAGTTGTGGTAATTCTCTGTGTTCGGAGCCAGAGGAGAAGCTGCCCCCGGCCGTCATGATGGAGGCTCCCCTCCCAGGTAACAGGGGCTGTGGATGGGTCTGGTCAGGGCTGACACTGCGGGATCTTGTTGGTGTCTGTGGTCACGTGGTTTTGGGTCACGTGTCGGGCAGACCTGCCTGGGTTATGCCTTGCACATATCAGTCCTCCCTGGGGCAGCCAGTTCTCCCAGACTGCGGCAGACATGGCTCTCTGGGAGATGTGAGGGGTGAGCCAGGGCGGCCATCATGGGAGACAGCGGCTACAGGCTCCTTGTGTGGCCCCTGCCTCCGTCTGGTGCTGGAGGGGCCACTATCCAGGGGAGTAATGCTGCCTCTGTGGCTCCTGTCAGGGCGTTCACCAGAGTCGGAGGGGTCTGCTCTCCAATATGGCCGCCCTTATATAATAGCCGCCGTCCATCCTCAGCATTGTATATAGGCTTATCTCCAGAGCGCAAGACGTGGCGGGTCCGTCATCAGGTTCTACACCAAACGCAGACCTGGAGTCGTGTAGACGTCACCTCCCTGTCCTCCCCCAGATTACACACTGCCGTGATGGAGATGTCCTCACCCAGATTACACCCTGCAGTGATGAGATGTCCTCCCCCAGATTACACCCTGCAGTGATGGAGATGTCCTCCCCCAGATTACACCCTGCAGTGATATGGATGTCCTCCCCCAGATTACACCCTGCAGTGATGGAGATGTCCTCACCCAGATTACACCCTGCAGTGATGGAGATGTCCTCACCCAGATTACACCCTGCAGTGATGGAGATGTCCTCACCCAGATTACACCCTGCAGTGATGGAGATGTCCTCACCCAGATTACACCCTGCAGTGATGGAGATGTCCTCACCCAGATTACACCCTGCAGTGATGGAGATGTCCTCACCCAGATTACACCCTGCAGTGATGGAGATGTCCTCACCCAGATTACACCCTGCAGTGATGGAGATGTCCTCACCCAGATTACACCCTGCAGTGATGGAGATGTCCTCACCCAGATTACACCCTGCAGTGATGGAGATGTCCTCACCCAGATTACACCCTGCAGTGATGGAGATGTCCTCCCCCAGATTACACCCTGCAGTGATGTAGATGTCCTCATCCAAATTACACCATGCAGTGATGTAGATGTCCTCACCCAGATTACACCCTGCAGTGATGGAGATGTCCTCACCCAGATTACACCCGGCAGTGATGGAGATGTCCTCACCCAGATTACACCCTGCAGTGATGGAGATGTCCTCACCCAGATTACACCCTGCAGTGATGGAGATGTCCTCACCCAGATTACACCCTGCAGTGATGGAGATGTCCTCACCCAGATTACACCCTGCAGTGATGGAGATGTCCTCACCCAGATTACACCCTGCAGTGATGGAGATGTCCTCACCCAGATTACACCCTGCAGTGATGGAGATGTCCTCACCCAGATTACACCCTGCAGTGATGGAGATGTCCTCACCCAGATTACACCCTGCAGTGATGTAGATGTCCTCACCCAGATTACACCCTGCAGTGATGGAGATGTCCTCACCCAGATTACACCCTGCAGTGATGGAGATGTCCTCCCCAGATTACACCCTGCAGTGATGGAGATGTCCTCCCCAGATTACACCCTGCAGTGATGGAGATGTCCTCCCCAGATTACACCCTGCAGTGATGGAGATGTCCTCACCCAGATTACACCCTGCAGTGATGTAGATGTCCTCACCCAGATTACACCCTGCAGTGATGGAGATGTCCTCCCCAGATTACACCCTGCAGTGATGGAGATGTCACCTTTGTCCTCACCCAGATGACCATTTTTTGAGCACCAATTCAGTTATAAAATTATTTTAAGGCGCTTACGTAATGGAAACCCCCATAAATGACCCCATTTTAGAAACTACACCACTGAAATTATTCAAAACTGATGTTACAAACTTTGTTAACCCTTGAGGTATTCCACAAGAATTAAAGGGAAATGGAGGTGAAATTTAAAAATGTAACCTTTTTGGTAGATTTTTATGTTAATCCATTTTTTTCTTGCAACACAGCAAGGGTTAACATCAAAATAAACCTCAATATATACTACCGTGATTCTGCAATGTACAGACCTGACCCATATGTGGCTGTAAACTGATCTATGGGCACCTGACAGTGGTCAGAAGGGAAGGAGCACCATATGGGTTTTGGAGGCAGATTTCACTAGAATGTTTTTAGGCACCATTGTGTATTTGAAGAGACCCTGGCGTACTCCTACAGTGGAAACCCTCAAAAAGTGACCCTATTTTGGAAATGACACCCTTAAAGAATATATTAAGGGGGTACTGAGCACTTGACCCCTAAGCATTTTACTGAATCTGGAAACACTTGGCTGCGAAAATGAAAAGCTTTGTTTTTCCAATAGAGTGTTGCTTAGCCCCAGATTTTCATTTTCATAAGGGTAACAGGAGAAAAAGCACCCCAAAAATTGTTACCTATTTTCTCCTGATTACGGCAACTCCCCATATGTGGTGGTAAACTGCTGGGGGCTCATGACAGGACTCAGAAGGGAAGGAGCGCCATAGGGCTTTTGCAGCGCAGATTTTCATGGATTAGTTTATAGGGGCCATTGTTTTTTTCTTTTTAGTGAGTGTTTTATATGGGGGCTCATTTTTGTAGGATGAGACAACAGTTTGGTATTATTTTGGGGTACATAACACTTTTTAATTGCTTGGTATTACACTTTTTCCCTGGCGCCTCCACAGCGGCACTCACAGAGGATTGTGTCCTCGCCCCAGGACAGGAAACAACAACGTAGAAGCAAAGGATTTAAGGGCCTCCTCCTCTTACCTAGTCAGTCGTTGTTTCCTGTCCTCGGATGCACATGGAAGCCGCTCCTGGAGTGCCAGGAGAAACCTCCTGACCATCCTGGGTCTCCTAACGTCGACAATCCAGTCAGTCAGGTGGGCCCAATACCACACAAGACCTTTTCAGGCGTTCCTCCTATCCTCTTGGGATGGCACCTCCTCGGCCCTGGAAAAGCGGGTGGTGATCCTGAAGTCGGTAAAGAGATCCCTTATGTGGTGGAGAATCCGAAAACATCTTCAAACGGGAGTCTCCTGGAGACAGGGAGATCTAATGGTCATAACCACAGATGCCAGCAGCACAGGCTGGGGAGGTCACTCGGACGGAAGAGTGGTCCAAGGCACTTGGGGAGCGGATCTTCTACTTAAGGGAACTCTCAGCAGTGTACAACGTCATGGTCGCTCTTTTTACACCTACATCACGAAAAAGTATAAAGGTCTTTTCGGATAACACTACTGCGGTCGCTTATTTAAACAAACCGGGAGGAACCAGGAGTCGCTCCCTAGCAGCAGTGAGTGAAAAAATCTTCTCCTGGGCAGAGAGGAACCTTGTTTCCCTTACGGCCTTACATGTCAGAGGAGAAGAAAATTCTTTGGCCGATTTCCTCAGCCGTCAGACTCTGAAAGAGGGAGAATGGTCCCTAAATCCTCAAATATTTCAGCAGTTGTGTCTCAAGTGGGGGACTCCGAAAGTGGACCTATTCACAACAAAAATCAACAAACAAACCAAACAGTTCTGTTCCCTCTCCCAAAGGGACCAGCCACCATGGATAGATGCCCTGTCCCGACCATGGCCAAGTTGTTTTCTTTATGCCTTCCCTCCCTTCAGCCTGCTCACCAAGACTCTGATAAAGGTACAAGAGGAAGGTGCCAAAGTAATCTTTATAGCCTCCCACTGGCCAAGAAGATCTTGGTTCCCCCTGCTACTTCATCTTTCAGGAGAATTCTGGACTCTCCCATCCGTACCGGATCTCCTTCATCAAGGCCCAGTAAATCACCTAGGCGTCAAACACCTGAACTTGACGGCCTGGAGACTGAACGCAGTACTTTAAAAAAGAAGGGGCTCTCGGATTCGGTAATCTCCACTCTTATGCTCAGCCGAAAACCTATAACGTCCAAGATTTATCTGCGGACCTGGAAAGCCTTTTAAAGTTTCTCAGGTGACATGACTTCTCCAAATATTCCTCAGATTCTGCACTTCCTTCAAGCTGGGCTTGACAAAGGCCTCAGACCAGCAACCCTCAGAGTGCAGGTTTCAGCCCTAAGTGCATTTCTGGACATGAGGTTGTCAGATTCCCCTCTAGTGAAGCGCTTTCTTAAAGGTGCTGTGAGAAAATCCCCTGTAGCCCGTCCTACCGTTGCTCCCTGGAACCTTAACTTAGTACTGATGTCTCCTCCATTGAAGCCAAATGAAGAAATACCATTGAGACTTCTCACACTGAAGACCGTGTTCCTTACGGCTATCACAACTGCCAGAAGAGTTGGGGAGATCCAAGTGTTTTCATATAAGCCTCCTTATCTGACGAGCCTTGATGACCGCATAATCCTGAAACATTGCCAAGCCTTCCTGCCCAAGGTAGTGTCTAGGTTTCACTGCGAACAAGAGATATCGCTGCCCTCTTTCTGTCCTTCACCGACCTCGGAAAAGGAGAAGAAATATCATAACTTGGATGTAAGAAGAGTTGTGATCTGCTACCTCAACAGAACCTCATCCTTCAGGCATTCTGACCAACTGTTTCTACAGTACCAAGGGCCCAACAAAGGTCGCGGGACTAGCAAACCTATGATATTGAGATGGATAAAAAATATGATTAAGTTGGCTTACCTACAGAATGACCTCCAGCCCCCTATTGGGCTGAGGGCTCATTCCACCAGAGCAGTAGCCTCCTCATGGGCCGAGGCTGCATCAGTATCGCTGGAACAGATTTGTAGGGCAGCAACTTGGGCCAGCCCTATGACATTCTTCACTCACTATAGACTGGACATTCTTAAGAACTAGGACTTGTCATTTGGGCACAGGGTACTTTCTGCTGCTGTCCCTCCCTGATCTTATTACTCTGTTAATCCCCCTGTGAGTGCCGTTGTGGAGGCGCCAGGGAAAAAGATAATTACTCTTACTGGTAATTGGTTTTTCCAATAGCCTCCACATCGGCACTGGGATTCCCTCCCTGATATAAACTGATATATGATGAGTTCTTCTAAGTGTTTTTCTTCTTAATGATGTAATTGTCCTTGGTTATTAATACATACGTTTTTCTTGCATCATTTCCGTGTCCTCTCGTATTGACTGACTAGGTAAGAGGGAGGAGGCCCTTAAATCCTTTGCTTCTACGTAGTTGTTTCCTGTCCTGGGGACAGGGACACCCTCCTCCTGGGAGTGTCGTTGTGGAGGCTATTGGAAAAACCAATTACTGGTAAGAGTAATTATCTTTTTTGTGAGGCGACCAGAGACCAGAAAATTGCTTTTTTGACACTGTTTTTATTTTTTTTACGGCGTTCACCTGACGTGGTGGATCATGTGATATGTTTATAGAGCTGGTTGATACGGATGGTGGCGATACCTAATATGTCTACTTTTCTTTTTTTCTCTATTTAATTTTTTATTTTATTTTTTACTTAAAACTTTATTTTTTTATTAGGGAAAACACCGTTTTTTTTACTTATTTTTTTGGGACTTCAACTTAGACATCTATGTGGAATCAGCTGCCGACGGTGTAAAGGGAGTGCGCTCTTCCTCGATACAGTAGGAAGAGCGCTAACATCAACCTGTAAGGCAGAGTTCACCCTTGAGTTATTTGGTCAGTTTTGGCCCCGTGACTCCCCGAGTAAGCGAAGTGTGTAGTGATTCTAAGAGCGACGCCTGTCATCTGCATGTCATACGGACTCACAGTATTATTTTACTACCACAGCAGACTCCCTATGCGTGTTACTGCAAGGCACAGTGCTCTACACCCCTATACAGGCTCTCTGCAGCCTGGAAATTGCAGGTTTTTATCGCGATTCACCACAAATAAATTTGTATCAAATCTTTTCTGAAAATTCGGCAAACCGACCGAATCTAATTTTTTAAATTCGCTCATCTCTAAAAGTGACCATTGTACCAGAGGCATAATGTATCCAGAGGGGACAATACTGTACGAGGCCTAAAAAGGCATGTAATGACTCTGGCAGTGACGCTTTAGCTATGGCAGGGCTGCCAACCTGTGGCTCTCCTGCTGTTGTAAAACTACAATTCCCACCATGCCCTGCTGTAGGCTGATAGTTATAGACAGTCTGGGCATGCTGGGAGTTGTAGTTTTGCAACAGCTGGAGAGTAGCAGGTTGGCAATCCCAAGTCTACTAGGGCTGAGATCTTTAATGCCCAGAACAGACCGGGACCTAAAATGGCGACTGTCAATGACAAAGCTGCAGTTTCCCCGTTAAAGCCTTCCACCCATTTATTTCAAAAATATTTTTCTTGTATTCGATAGGTAGCATACATTCAAGAGAATAACATACATTATTAGTATGAATAAGACGTATATCAGTATGCACATACATTCGCATATAGAACAGTCAAAAATACAATATCATCGATTACTCAAACAAAACAGGGAAGGGGGGGGAGTGAGATAAAGGAAAGTCAGAGGGGAAGAGGGGGAAGGGTATAGCAGAATATTGAGGGATCACAATTATCAGCTTATTACCGAGATTAAAGAAGGTATAATGTGCAACTTAAGGTGTCCAAAGGGGCTACTCCATAAAGCCTCTGACATCTGAGAATCGTTGGGGGGTACGAGTGTCCCAGTGTGCGATCTGTTCTAATCGGTAGATCTGATCGCATTTCTGATACCAATGTTGCATGGGCGGAGATTCTGGTTTCCGCCAGTAAACAGCGATGAGCAAACGGGCAGATGCCAGAAGAATTTTATACAAGATTTGCACGTCTTTTGATTTTGAACATTCGAGATCTCCGATCAGCCCAAAAAAAAAAAAACTTTAGGTGACTCTGGGACCTCTACTTTGCAAACCTGTGAAAGTGTGTTACATATCTCCTGCCAGTATGTTTGAATTTTTATGCACGACCACCAAATATGACTTTGGGACCCAATGGCTCCTTCGCATCTCCAGCAAACAGGACAAACTCTCAGGAACATACTATGTAAACGCTGTGGAGTATAATACCATTGTGTGAGGACTTTGTAGCTATCTTCTTGCAATTTTACGCACCTAGAGACTTTCACTGGAGCTGTCAATACTTTCGACAACTCCCGCTCATCAAATTTTATATCTAGCTCATCCTCCCATTTACCAATAAATTTGCATCTATCTACGTTAGTAAAGGAGAGGATAAGGGAATATAATTGCGAAATCTTCCTCTTAGGTTCCGAACTTTGCAAAGCCATTTTTTCAAATGTTGTGTGTTCTGTGTTTCTAACAGAAATCCTAGTAAATTTTTTAAGATGTGGTAGCAATGTATTATTTGGAAGGTGGTACAGTGAGCCATGGCGGGGTGTGTTTTTGAGTTCTGATAGTGATGGCGTATCATCATCTGGGCACAAGGACAATATAGACGTAGCATTCTTCTTGGCTGCGTCTTTCAGTGTATTCCAAAAACATATATTTGACTGACACAGAATGTCCTTCACTTGCATAAGTGTCTCACAATTAGGCATCAGCTTCGATATCATATCGGCTGTACACCAGTGGGTTATTGTATGTTTAGTGATTGAGCTGTGTTGTAAGCATTTTGTTCACTTTAGTCAAATCAAGAAAAAGTAGAGACCAAGCCTTACACCCATTTGAACTCAAAAATAAAAGTGACTTTGACTTAAGAAATGGCTGTTCCGCTGTGACACAACCTGACAAATCATCCGCACGCTGCAATAGAGCAGAGGGGGATTTAGCTGCTCCCCTCTGTCACCCCCTTTGGTCGGGCCGCGTCTCGTACAACACGTTTTCCTGCAGCTCCGTACACATTATAATAAAACACATGAAACATTATAAACAGTAAGTGATTTCTCTCCGCACTCAGCGCCTCGCTATCAACCAGTCACATTCTGCTCGGGCTACAAACTTCACCCACTTACAGTCACCCCCATTCTATCCAGTCAATGAATGATTTACAGCTGCCCTCCGCTACAAAGCCCCTCCGTGTGATATTCCTGAAACATACAGCCACCCAGCTTTCCTGGAGACACATGCACATCACACCCAGAACTGCCTGTTTCTGGCAGATAATGTCCGCATTAGAGATGAGCAAAGTTTTGATAACTTAGATTCAGCTGCTTCGTCGAATGTTCTTCGTGATGAATTACTTTGTCACAAAGCACATTTTTCCATTCCATCCACCACGACGGCCACAAGTGAGAGATGACCCTTGACCTCTGTAGGGGCAGGAATATATAGAGAGAGTTTAAATTGCACCCACCCCTTCTCCCTCTCAGTGTTTTTCCTGCCTCTATGGGGTAAGCATGCAGAAGACTTCTACATTTTTTACCTGCAGATCTCCCACTGCCTTCCCGCGGCAGGGGCTAAGGCTAGG